>JAMWET010005961.1:62500-121850 GCA_024036415.1 Prochilodus magdalenae | reverse complement strand
CATTCAGCTAAACAGGCTAGTAGCTATTTAGCTAAATGGGCTAACATGAGTTTGCTTTGTGCTATCTGTGCTTGTTGGTGGCACACTGGCATAAAGCTTTTCAATTTCAACCAGTATACAGTGGATGAACCGGTAACTTGTTGGAAAGCATATCCAAAGTATTTGCAAAGATCCTTAAAGGAAAAAAAACAACTTAAGGTTGAAAAAATTGAGAAAAATGTAAAAAAGTTGAAAACAATTTCAAGCCAATGCGTCCTGAAACTTTTGGCTGGCTATGTTAATATGCTCCTAAGAGAGTAGTACCTCTGCAGATGGGTCGGTCATCACTCCAGCCCACGTAGCTGTCCGTCACGCGCATACAGGTGATGCTCTTGGAGCCCTGGAGCTCGTAGCCTTCGTCGCAGGAGAAGTGCACTGTGGCCCCGCGTCTGCCGAATGAAAACACAAGAGTGCTCGGCTCATATCATTAACATCTCTGTTCATTTTCCCCTAAAGTAGGAAATCAATTCACTTTTGACTCGAGCATCCATTTTTAATGCCGCCCGTTCGTTTGTCATGTTTAATCTGGCTCAGAATGCTGGAACGCTGTGACCAGGAGGCTGCTGCACACTCCTGCTCTTCTCATCCTGAGGCCATCTCTCCCCTCTCTGGCCTGCTGGATGCTCAGTAAAGAGTGCAGACCTCTAGAGCTCTCCTGTTTCATTCCACCCTCCGGCTCCTTCCGTCTGCAACACCTCACACTCAAACCCTATGTGTGTGTTATAGCTTGAAACTGTTTATGTCTGGATTTGTAGTGCTCGGACATCGATCCAGAAATATTTGTGGGGATCAGTTTGGAATATGATGTGGCTTTCTTTTAATACATTTTGGTCTGTATGTGCTGCTGCCTGAGCTGAAGCAGCATTTGAACTGCAGGAGAGCAGATCATTAGAACATTGTAGCAGATCATTTCTATTCTGCTTGTCTATGGTCTGATAACATCTATATAGATAGATAGATAGATAGATAGACAGACAGACAGACATACCTACAGACAGACTGATTAACAGACAAACAGACAGATAGAAAGACAGACAGGCAGGTATAAAGACAGATAGATGGATAGGCAAATTAATTGATAGACAGACAGACGGACATACCTACAGACAAACAGACAGAGAGACAGACTGTCAGGCAGGACTGACAGATAGATTGACAGATGAACTGCTAGACAGATAGTTAAACAAAAAGATTGGCAGACAGACAGACAGACAGACAGACAGACAGACAGATAGACAGACAGATAGACAGACAGGCAGACAGACAGACAGACAGACAGATAGACAGACAGACAGATAGTCAGATAGATAGATAGATAGATAGATAGATAGATAGATAGATAGATAGATAGATAGATAGATAGATGATAGATAGATAGATAGATAGATAGATAGATAGATAGACAGATAGATAGATAGATAAATAGATAGATAGATAGATAGATAGATAGATAGATAGATAAGACAGACAGACAGATAGATAGACAGACAATTAAACTAATGGACAGACAGGCATAACAAAAGACAGACCAATAGAAAGACAGACAGACAGACATACCAACAGACAGACTGATAAACAGACAAACAGACAGACAGAAAGACAGACAGGCAGGTATAAAGACAGATAGATGGATAGGCAAATGAATTGATAGACAAACAAACAGACATACAGGGAGACAGACTGTCAGGCAGGACAGGCAGTTAGAGTGACAGATAGATTGACAGATGAACTGCTAGACAGATAGTTAAACAAAAAGATAGACAGACAGACAGACAGACAGACAGACAGACAGACAGATAGATAGATACAGTAGATAGATAGATAGATAGATAGATAGATAGATAGATAGATAGATAGATAGATAGATAGATGTGTACTACAGCCGATTTGGGACTCTGTGTTCAGGTTGACCTTGTGTATAATATTCGTGTGCTATGTTTTAGCTTCAGGTTCTCGTCTCTAATCCGTGTGTGTGTGTACGTCTCCCCATTCCAGCAGGGCACACGACTGCTGACCCTGTTTGACCTCAATAATGACTGACCCTTATTTGACCAGATACGGTGCTGCACCCCCTCCATTACCCAGCAAGTCGATGATGGCGTGCTCAGGTAGAGAGCCGCAGAACGCTCTGGTAAAAAGTTTCGATTGTCTTTCACTTCCCCGCTGTGACGCGCGAGTGAGCGAGTGTGAAAGAGATTGTGCCCATTTGTCTGCGTTAAAGTCCTCTGGGGCGCTGCCACTGGCACAGCGGGGCTACAATGACAGTCCACCCCACGCCACAGGCCTGCCTGTAGTAGCATTTCGCTGTGTAATGACACTGCCATAGCTCTGTTTCCACCCAATTAGATGGCTCTGCGGCTCTTACTCGCTCTCTTTCTCCATTCACTGTCACTTCATGCAGATTTGAGGGCATGCATCTGCGAATGTTGCAAGCTGACAGCTTATTACACATCAAGTGATAAACATTCCTTCCTGCAGAGGTGTGGAACTGGAGGGCCAGACTCCTGGTGATCTTTCTGCTCAAACACACCAGATTTAGCTTATCTGTGAACTGACAGATTTAGTAGGTAAGCTCACCAGACAACACCTTAGTCACCTTGCGTGTTTAAGGTGGTAGTAACTTAAGACTCTGGCAGATGATGGGGCTATGAATACCTGTGGGGTGTAACGGGATTCATAAACTGAGAAGAGGTGGTACAGTGCAGGGAATGTCTCGTCCCATGTGTGGAAAATGGCTCCAGAGCAGATGTTAACGATTGGCTAAAAGGAGTGACTGCATTTGGGCGTGTCAAAGACCATAGTGTGAAGGAAGTAGTTGAATCTGCAGGTGTATTGAAGCATGCAGTCACACGGGTCTACCAGCAGTGGCTAAAATCCCAGTCTACAGGGAATTCTGAACATTGATGTGGCCTACATCCAGAAACTTGTCCACTCCAGGCCAAATCCAATCACAGCTGTTATCGTTGAGGTATCACACGCTTCAGTTTCAGTCACATGTTACACATTTTTCGTGAGCTTATAAATGGGTACAGAGCTCTCCACCTTAAATAAGCAAGCCACACTGCTAAAGCTCTCCTGTGGTTGCCCATATCCCTAGCAGTCCAACCTGACCTTTGATCAACATTGACAATCAGCCAGTCATGCTAAAAGGCAACTGGTGAATGGTATTGGCCCGGAAAACACTAAAAGGGAATGAGAACACTGTGCTGAAGTCACTTCCAAACCTCAAAAAAAAAAGAAAGAGAACTGATTTATAGTGGGCAGCTTCATAATTCACCATATAAATCACCATAATTAGCAATACTCTCTAGGAAGCTATTGTTTACATAATGCAACTAACCGCCCTTTGAATGTGCTGTAGGTCATAGTTATGCAAAAGACCACCGGTGAAAAAAGTGTACTGTAGACAGCAGTTCCAATCAGTTATACAGAAAGCCCCGGCATAAAGCATTACCCACTGAGGCTTGTGTTTTCGGTTCATTGAGGGTGAGTCGTGATGAAAATACACACGATGCTAAATATATGCTTATTATAAAAAAAAAAAAAAAAAAAATTTTAAAGTGGCACCCTGAAGGAATCAGCCGATCTGCCCGGAGTGGACAAGTTTCTGGATGTAGGCCACATCAATGTTCAGACACTCTTAGTTGGGCCAGATTTGGTGGATGCCTTCCCTGGCACAATTCCAAAAAGACTTCCCTGTAGACTAGGATTTTAGCCACTGCTGGTAGACCCATATGACTGCACGCTTCCATACACCTGCAGATAGGTTTGACATTGTGAGACATGCCTATGATTCAAGTTTCACACTCGGCTGGACATGTGATATGAGCAAGGATGGGCCTTTTCACGACGACTGCTTTTAACACCAGGTTGATGTTTCCTAAAGGGCCGTGCCAGTCTGTCATGTAGTGACTCAGAATGGCAGCGGGTCATCTTCATTGACGAGTCCCGCTTTTGTCTTTGTTGAGACAACCAACAAAGCTGCATGTAGAGGCACTGAGGTCAGAGGCAAGACGAACGGTTTGTTATCACCGTCACGTGTCTAGACGGCCTCCACCCCGACAACATAATCTGCAGGAACTGTGTGGGAATATTTAAGATGCATGGTATGCATTATCACAGGACACCGTTAGGAACCTCTACAACTTAATACCTAGATGTCTGGCATGTTGCATTAGCCAACATGGCGGCCCGACGCCATACTGAGAGACAGACTTCTGTATGTGTAGCTCAATAAATATTGATCATATCAGTCTAAATTTGTTTTCCTGGTGACCTTTATCTTCCTTCCCAACAGCACTGCAATCCCACACCTCCTTCTAGATGCCACTATTCTTTTGATGATGAGTGTATGGGGAAGTATTATTCCTAACGTTTGTAACATTGTATTCGTAAAGTTGTAACATGCCAACAGACATTTTCCCACTACAGTAAAACAGAAAAACAAGAGCATTGATTTTGGTAAATATTGTTTTATAACTGCTACTATACATTTTCCAGATATTGCCATTTCCCCTGGCTGCATTTCAAAGTGTATAAACATTTTTAGCACATTTTCTTTTTTCCATGAATTTCCTTGGATAGAAATCTGCCTTAGATCTGTTATTACTGCCAGTTGAACTATTCCTCTGCATCTTCCAGCATCTTTCCTGCGGTGTTTGTCTCCCAGGCTGTCTGTCTACTCTCTCTCATCCTCTCTCTTCCTCCTTCCTTCTCTCTCTGACCTTTGAGATCCCAAAGCCCATGTTTATTCTGATCAAATATCCCCACTGAGCCTGGAGAATTAAAAGGCCAATGAGAAATTAAGCAGGTGCCAACCCCCGCCACCTCTCGCCATTCATCACGCTGGCATTACAAACACTAAATTAACTGCATTCCTCTTCCTTCTCTCCTCCTTGTCCTCTGAATTGAGTCTGTTAATCAGTAATCTATAAGCTCATTTCTCACCTGAAGTCTGAGCCTTTTCTTTTCCCCCGGTCGGGAATCCCAGGGTCCAGGCACATGTTGTGTCCTTGTGCCACGCCCATCTGGGACACTAGAGGAAAAAAAAAGAAAGGCAGAGCAATTTAAACCACGAACAAAGAAGCAGCACATAGACACTGTGTTTCAAAAGTTTGGGGACACTTAGTTTTAAGTTTTGGGGTCGTATATTTGATCTCCGCTGTTACTTTTACACTATGTAATAAAAAAAAGCAAGTGTTTTGGGAATTCTTTTGCACCATTAGCTCCTTGATAATTAAAGTGTTACGAAGAATAGATTTTGCCTACAAGAAGAATAAACAGTATATATATAATAACAGTATATACAGGGGTTGGACAATGAAACTGAAACACCTGGTTTTAGACCACAATCATTTATTAGTATGGTGTAGGGCCTCCTTTTGCGGCCAATACAGCGTCAGTTCATCTTGGGAATGACATATACTGTGTCCTGCACAGTGGTCAGAGGGATTTTAAGCCATTCTTCTTGCAGGATAGTGGCCAGGTCACTACGTGATGCTGGTGGAGGTTCGTCCTTCTTGGTGGTATGCTGACATTACCCTGGATACCGTGGCTCTTGATACATCACAAAGGCTTGCTGTCTTGGTCACAGATGCACCAGCAAGACGTGCACCAACAATTTGTCCTCTTTTGAACTCTGGTATGTCACCCATAATGCTGTGTGCATTGCAGTATTTTGAGCAGAACTGTGCTCTTACCTGCTAACTGAACCTTCACACTCTGCTCTTACTGGTGCAATGTGCAGTTAATGAAGATTGGCCACCAGGCTGGTCCAATTTAGCCATGAGACCTCCCACACTAAAATGACAGGTGTTTCAGTTTCATTGTCCAACCCCTGTATGTATATATACGCATCTAAATTCTAAATTCACGCTTTCCGAAGGTTTTCCAGCTTCATTTCCCATAAAGTGTCCCACTTTGGCTGAGCTCACCTAAAATAACCCAAATCTCTGGAATGGCACAATGTTATTATATAACTGCCCTAGAGAAACAATAAACAGACTGTCCGGCATCATCCAGTCCAGACAGGAAGTGAAAATGACACAAGGGGTCAAGGAGTGTGGCCAGAGAGTACGGGCGGCTCCGAGGCCTGACAGTGGCGGGAAAAACTGAAGTGACACGTGTTGATTGGCTGAGGCACCTAAGTGCCAGGCCTCATACATATTGATGCGGGACAAAAGGCCAAGCTTGTCAGCGCTGCCGCGGAGACGCTGTCGGCCATGGCGACGGCGCCGGGAGCCCTGACAACACCCACTGCTCACGCACACGTGGGAAGGTTGACATTTTCTCACAATGATGCAAAGGTAATAGAAAAGTAAATAAGGACTCTGCTCGGGCGGCCTAGAGGAGGACGGAAGGCTGGCGAGGGCTCCTGACACGCAGCGCAATTACTGCTGTCCTCCGCAAAGCCTTTTCTCCGCCTGTTTACCGAGATTGAAAACCCTGGCCTTCATTCCTCCTCTCTGCCCCGTAGGAGAAAAATGGCACCTCCATTTGACATTGCACAGGCTGAATGGTAATGATTACTATCAAGGTTGATTTCTTAGGTTCTCTAGTAAGGACATATCAGTGACTGAGTCAAGCCCAAGCAGTGCCGGTGCCCTGGTAGCTTGTGTTTGACTGGTGCCTTCTTTCCAGCTCTGTTAGTTTAGTGGTTCTCAACCACTGACTTGCACAACCACTGCGCAACACTCAAAATCTAGGTTAGGACCGGCGACCTTCACATTTCACCTGAAGTCCACTACACCAACCTTTTTCACACTTTCTAGTTCACTTCAAGTTCACTAACCTTCTTCACATTTCACCTGAAGCTCACCACACCACCCTTCTTCACATTTCACCTGAAGTTAACTGCACCAACCTTCTTCATATTTCACCTGAAGTCCACTACACCAACCTTCTTCATATTTCACCTGAAGTTAACTGCACCAACCTTCTTCATATTTCACCTGAAGTCCACTACACCAACCTTCTTCACATTTCACCTGAAGTTAACTGCACCAAGCTTCTTCATATTTCACCTGAAGTCCACTACACCAACCTTCTTCATATTTCACCTGAAGCTCACCACACCACCCTTCTTCATATTTCACCTGAAGTCCACTACACCAACCATCTTCACATTTCACCTGAAGTCCACTATACCAACCTTCTTCATATTTCACCTGAAGCTCACCACACCACCCTTCTTCATATTTCACCTGAAGTCCACTACACCACCCTTCTTCATATTTCACCTGAAGTCCACTACACCAACCATCTTCACATTTCACCTGAAGTCCACTACACCAACCTTCCTCACAATGCACCTGAAGTCCACTACACCAACCATCTTCACATTTCACCTGAAGTCCGCTACACCAACCTTCTTCATATTTCACCTGAAGTCCACTACACCAACCATCTTCACATTTCACTTGAAGTCCGCTACACCAACCTTCTTCATATTTCACCTGAAGTCCACTACACCAACCTTCTCCACAATTTCTTATAAAGTTCACTACACCAGCCTTATTCACAGTTCACCTGAAGTCCACCTTCTTCATTTTTCTCTCCTCAATCCCATTACATTACCTCTCTCTACAGGTTCTCCTGAAGCTTACTACATCTTCCATCTATCACAGCAACCTTTCAACCAGTCACAAGTAATAATAATAATAATAATAATAATAATATTGAATTTGCCGTTGCATTTTTTAAATGTAAACGGAAAGTTTGCTTTCCAGTGTCCAAGAGTTTTTTTGCCATTCAGTCATTCTGAAGTATTTTTAGTTAATACCCAAATAATAGGCACCAAATTGCCTGCTTGGCCCGCCACTGATACAGACTGGAGCCATCCTGTTTTAGTACATGATGACAAATGACATAATGGCATATCATTAGTGTGCAGGAAGAAAACATAATACCTCAACAACACGAAATACAGCCCAAGAAAAGGCCATGAAAGAAATACGTACAGACTGAGATTTTGCTGTGGTTGTCTTTACTCGGGAGCATCTTGACCCCTCTGGACTTCAGCTCTGTCATCTTCTTCACTGCAAGACAAAGGTAGGACAATATGAGCACCGTGGTGCACAGCATGATAGGTCATGATAGGCATGTTGGGCTTGGGGCCAAAATATTATCTTGGAGCATTTAAACAAGATACTATTAAACACAGTCTTGACCCAAATATTGTACTTCTATAACAATGTCCTGTAATTCTATAACACTGAATGCTCTAATATATTAATGTAAGACACATTTTCTGCCACGCCTTATTTTCGCTGTAGGGATAGCAGGCCAAATTCTAGCACAGCATAAAATGTAATATGGACAAATTATGGCAATTAATGAGGATACAACAGGTATTTCCTCATCTGCACTTGGTCTTGTTTGGTTTTTATATTTTTAGACTATAAAAGTACATAACAACTCACAGTGAAAACTAGCCAGGCTAAAACATGGCCTCCACATGGCTGGGTTACTTACAAGAAGCGTGTACCCTTCCATATACATTCAAAACCGTCCATTTTTATTCATACACAGCTTTATACACATGTATACATGTAATATACCAACACAATATAAAACAATAAATATGATATCTTTGCTGCCCAAAAAACATGTATCTCCATTTTTGTTGATTTTTACTTTTATGCCTCATTTGATCACTTGAGCTGCTGTTTACACTGTGTATGAATTTCATGAAGAAAGGACCAACAGAAATGGCTCAAAACCGTTTGGAAAGATGTCTGGTTCCATTGACTTCCATTCAAATTAAATTAGGTTTTGGCCTCTCCTGTAAAGTTGCCATTTCGGAGATACCAGTTTTTCTTTGGACAGCGACGATATGAATGCATTTTCATTTATTGTGCCATCATTGTCAAATACACATTTGCCACATTTGAGACAGCCTCAAATGATGACTCTGCATCATTGCTGTCTATATGCATATATTGTGAATAAAGTTTGTCTGGTTCAAGTACAATACAATTTACCACCAATTCACCAGGATCATTAACAAAGCAGCAGAGAGGTAGGGGATTATTTTTGGATGTGGGCAACATCCACTGTTCAGTCACTCTAGCAACAAAGAATAGGGAAGTTGGGCCAAAATTGGTGGATGCCTTCCCTTTCATAATTCCAAAGAGAATTTCCTGTAGACTGGGATTTTAACCACTGCTGGTAGACCACACACACTTCCATACACCTGGAAAGCTACCTACTTCAGACTATGGCCTTCAATCACTCCTTTTGGCCAAATGTTAGCATCTGCTTTGGAGCAATGTTCCATACATGGAATGAGACATTCACTGCACTGTAGCACCTCTTCGCTATCTACATATAGCACCAACGTTTAAACAAGTCAAGTTTGACTTGTGTTTGAACAAAGCTCTCAGTATTTGTTCAGTTGGTCATAGTAAATACAGTACTTCCAACACGCACATACTGCACTTTACCATTCCTACACATACTAACAGAACAAACACATTTGATGGAAGCCTGTGAAGACTCGTGATAGCAATAAAAAAAAATCAGCTGGAACCAAATGCTATTTCTCAGAAAGCTTGCTTTTATATTAGTCACATAAAGGATATTTGGCCCTGCCCTTAATAACTCCATCAGTGCGAGAGGGTGCACGGAGGGCTTGCACTGTTTATTTGCTGGATGGAGAACGAGGTGCTTGATTAAGGTGAAAACCCCCCGCCGAGCAGGAGCCCAACGCCTAATTCCAGGGGGAAGATGTAATTTTACATCCCATCACCACTAAGAGAGAAAGTGTTTACAGAGGATCATAGTTAGAACGTATCAACACACTCGTCTTTAACGCTCTACTCAAGCCTTTCATTATTCGGAGCAGATTATTTGGCCCACTGCCTATTTCAGGGGGTCATTTTCCCAAGGATGAATGTATTGGTTCGTCCTATTCCACTAGCACTCAAAGCCGATGTCACACTCACCCAGTAAATAAACACAAACAAGAAAAACCCGCGGCATTATTTTCCGAGTGGAATTCCTTCAGTTCATCAATTATCCCAGTCGTTCAGAGTGGTTTGAGGTGCCAGTCTAGAGAACCTTACAGAGCCAGAACTATTTACATTGGTGGTAGTAGTGGTGGTGATGGGAACTAGACATCTGAAGTGTTTAGGTATTACATAATATATGAACACCAGATGCCTGATCCATGTTTGACAATACTTAGAAAAAAAAAAAAACCTGTATGAAAAAATAACCCTGTGATACCATACAGTTTAAAGATTTAAAAACTGATTGAAACTGATTTAGATTGACCAATTTGTGTTTGCACTCATCATCAAAAGAATAGCTGCACCTAGACGGAGGTGTGGGATTGCAGTGCTACTGGGAAGGAAGATAAAGGTTACCAGGAACAAGAAATAATAAAACATTTAGACTGATATGGGCAATATTTATTGATCTACACATACAGAAGTAGCGTCTCTCAGTATGGTGTCATAGCGACATGGTTAGGACATAGAGATGGACTTTATGTTGACTCCCGGCCATCAACTTATTTATTTGTAAATATTTCCAGCCTTATAGAGGGCTATAGTGTTTTTATTTAGAGGAAACAGCATGAACAAAATGCTTATTAAGTTGCAGTACTAGAGAAACAAATACATATATTTTTTTAGCTCATTTATGATTTGCTTTCTGCTAAAGAAGGGCCAAAGACATACAATTAAAACTACCTGCACCATAGCATCATATTCTTATGCACTGCATTGCATCATATTGCAAATCAAATCGTGTCAAATGGCATCACTACAGGGTTGTGCATTAGTACTTCCTTCATATTTACTGTAACTTTTTTTATTGGCCATGCATTCAGATTGCATTGAACTCAGTGGAGAACATCCCTATCCCTATCCCTAGCCCTAGTAATGAAAACACCACTACAACAGGTCCAGGACTGAGGACTGAGCCTGGTAGACACACCAGCTGTCCAAGACCATCATATCTATCTATCTATCTATCTATCTATCTATCTATATATATATATATATATATATATATATATCATCGCTGTCCAAAGAAAACCATGTATCTCCATTTTTGTTGATTTTTACTTTTATGACTCA
The DNA here is from genome assembly GCA_024036415.1 of Prochilodus magdalenae. NCBI lineage: Eukaryota > Metazoa > Chordata > Actinopteri > Characiformes > Prochilodontidae > Prochilodus > Prochilodus magdalenae. Next base: position 110,727 of record JAMWET010005961.1, on the reverse strand, counting down.
TTTGATCACATGAGCTGCTGTTTACACTGTGTGGAAATTTAATGAAGAACGGACAAACAGAAATACCCCAAAACAGTTTGGAAAGATGTCTAGTTCCACTGACTTCTATTCAAATGAAATGAGGTTTTTGGCTTCTCCTGTAAAGTTGTCATTTTGGAGATACCTGTTTCTCTTTGGACAGCGACCATATACACATCATGATATATCATCCACATAGTAAAAAAAAATAAAGGGATTTACTGGATCTCTTGCAATTTTAAGCTATACATTTAATCACAAAAGGGCTAATCTACTAATTTTGCAGCTGTATACAAATCCTTTAAGTCCTCCCCATTCCTTAAGAGGATGTATCCCCTCCATAGTGAGCCCTTAACACCCGAGACCTTCTACAGCATCCATCAGAGAGAAACAGAAGGCTAAGTGGCTTATTATGTTAAGAGTATCTGCTCATTGGAAATTAGCCATCACTTGCAGGCGCTAGCTGGAAAACTGGAAGGAGAGAAGGAGGAGTGAGGAGAAGAGGGGAGCGGGGTCAATGGGAAATCTAATTAAGGGCTTAGCCTTCCTTTCTCCTCTTCCTGATTTTCGAACGGTATTTATTTATCAAACTGCAGACCTGTAATCCTATCCCATCGCTCTGATCTGCTTACGGAGGTGGTGAAATTCCCGCCGATTCCGCCTTTTGTTTTCCGCAGCTGAGCGCGCTAATCCCGTTTTTCAGCTCATCCCCTCTGAGCGGAGACCTCTGAACTTTGGAGTGTGATGAGACTGCAGCCAAGGCAGGGTTGTGGTACAGCATAGGGGGATGGAGGTTGGGATGGTCTATTGCTGCTTTAATAACACTTAGCCGCGGCTATAATGGACCACTTAACAGCCATCTTCATTGCAGACTGAGGAAGGAGGAATCCTGAATAGGCTGTGGTTGTAAAAGTAGCTTACGCTCTTCAGTCACATAACCAAACACTGATGACTGGGAAAATGGGTCTGTTACTGCATTACTACTGCATTAGGTTCCTTCTGGAACAAACTGTGGTACTACCTGAACAAACCCAAGCTCAGTCATACTGGTTTGTACAACAGCACTCCTGTAATGGCCTATATTCTTGATTTTCTGGCATTTTATTATTTTTAATGTAATTAATTGGGTGTGATTTCATGTATATAAAATAGTCATTATTTGTGTTTCCAAGCTCATTTTCTCTCTTACAGTCAAACAGGATGGTGTTGGTCCTAGAAAACCAAGGACTGATGGAAGTGATGAACAAGTTGTGAACAAGGTGCTCTGCATTGTATCTGGCTTAAAATGCGGCCTGGGCTACAGCTAAACTAGCTGCACTGGATAGGTGGATATTTAATACTATGCAAATGCAAGAGACCATCCCTCACTAACTTGTTTTCCAGTCAAAATGGCCAGGAAGTAAAGTTATTAGCATCAAAAAAATAAAAACTGAATCTCCAGAAGTGTAACTTTACAAAAGAAGAAAAAGGATTTTGTTTTTAATGGAAGTTAATGGAGAAATGATTTATTTCATGGTATTTTTGAGCATTTCTATTGGGGAATTCATTATGAAATACATAATACATTGTGAAACACTGTAAAGGGAAACTAGCGATATTAATGTATGTCAAAATATGGGGAAAAAGAAGTTTTTTGTCCAAAAAACAATCAAATATTGTGATATATATATTCTATTAGCATTTAACATGTTCACATTTTGCCTTTACAACAGAATCCATACTTTTCGGGAGACCTGGTTTCAGATCTCAGCCCAGACCTACTTCCCCTTAATGAGGAAAATGAAGAGGGATCAGTTATAAGATTATAACAGATAAGTCTTATTGTGGCAAAGAGGTCACATGGCATCTTCTGGATCTTCTAGAAGGTCAAAATACAGTGTAACTGAGGGCTCAAGCTCATCGAAATAGCCTGATGTTTAATAGAAACATGTGTTTGGCGTCTGATGAGTCCAAAGGACTTTCCATAGGACTGTCCAGATTGTTACCAGTGTAAAGTTCCAAAGTCAGAGTCTGTCATGGTACGGGGGGTATTAGTGGCGAACCTGCCCACTATCAAAGACACCATTAACACAATGTCTTAATAACAATGTCTTATCTATGGACGTCCATGCTTATTTTTTCATGACATCACTAAGACACATTCTGCATGTATTGTAACAGCATGGCTGCATGAACAGGGCGAGCAAGTACAGTACAGAACTGTCCCTCTTTGAAATTTTTAATTGGCTATTTTTGCAGCTTCGTTTCCATGTAGGTGACAGTACAGGGGGAGCAAATGTAACACTTCACAGCTTCAATAAACATCCACGTCAACTATTTCATTCCATAAAAGCAAGTATGAAACAATGAAACCTTCTATGATATAGGCCCTTTAAGGCCGACCACAATCTAAACCGTGTGATGAATTCCATTTCCAATGTGTCTTTGCCACTCTTACCTTGGTACTGTGCACTGAAGCCCCTGAGCTTGTGGTTGCCATCAGTGGTGAAATGGAGCCGCAGCCAGTTCTTACTGCTAATGATGGGAGAAGGGAGGTTGGGACCCGTGAACCTGCAACACAACAAGTTTCAACATACATCATTCAGACAGGGCCAAACAACAAGTGCACAAGTGCAATGAACAAGCAGCGTGTATATATCATGTGGGTCAATCGGAGAATTTTAATATTGCACATTATAGGGAATAAACATAATATGGTTCACGGGAAATGTGCTTAGTCAGCGTGTCCTCAATGCAACCCATATTAAGCTTAGTCTGGAAAAAAGGCAAAGCTGAAAAGACGAACAGGCTCATACACAGCAGCCAGCTATGCCTACTTAAAAGACACGACTTTGGCAAATGTGCGCTTAATTAGCATCTTCAATTTTCTACATGTGAATTGGATTTCCTCAACCATAGCCACCTTGCTCCTACCTCCTACTTCTTAGCCCAGCCTTTCAGAGCCTCTTAAACTCAGCAGTCCTCAAAAGCAACAGTGGTGAAGCTGGATATCAGAATACTGTGGAGGACACGGAAGACGCTAACAGAAAATTTACTTTGGTTTGACGACGAAGGGCATTGTTTTTCACGGAACGTTAAAGACCACAAAGAATCGGAGAGCCTGCCTAGCAACAGCCTGTGAATAAGTAACACAGGGCTCCAGTAAAAGCCCAGCTTTGAACCAGTGTTAGGGTTCCGGGGATGACAAGAATTAGCACTTATTATTATTAAGACAAAGCCGTTCGTGTTATTGCGCACTACTTCTCACAATGGGCCGAGTTGCGACTTATCGTAGCGAATGCTAAGCGCATAAGCTGACGGGAAAACAGAAAGCTGCCTGACAGAGAGACAGAGGCTGAGCCTCAACGTGTGTTCCAAATGTCAGATTTGGCTCAACGAGCCATTCGACGAGAGCGCAAGAGAGGGAGAAAGAGAGCATGGAAGGATAGGGAGGGAAGGAGGGAGGGCGAAAAACGAGACGGATGCAGCACGGTAGGATCCTGCTCTGCTTTTCTACGAGCGCTGTCCGTCGCTGATTGTTTCTGCTGATGGTGTGGATTTCCAATCAGCCCCTGCGCTCTGACTCACCGTCATTATCTAGCACTGACTCCACTGGCGGCGTAAGAGTGATGAGAGGAGCGTCTGAATCACAGACACAAAGACGCACTTTATCACTTCATAAGAGCCGCCTCACTCGCAGAGACCCAGATAAGGCTGATGAGAACCGTTTCGGGAATTTGTTTGCCATGGAATGTTGGCCTAATCAAGTGAGTGAAATATGTCCCAGTGCCTAGAAAGTGGGCACTGCTGTCATCTGTCATCGCAGGCTCTCTCACGGTGTTCTAACCTGGCGAGATGGCTGAATGATATGAAGGAAAATGACGAGGGGTCAGTCGTCCAAGCATATGCACATGGCTATGCAATCTCAGGATAGCCAAAAAGAGTTCTTTGTAGCGTGATAGGGCCATAGCTAGGTAGAAGCACTGTGGAGTCCTGAAGATCAGCAGATAGTTCCCTAACCCTCTCTGGATGATGATGTCATATACAACATGAATAGATGTGGTATCCCCCTCTACGACAAGAGGTGTCTGAGGAAAGCAGTCAACATATCCTCAGACCCCACATACCCCAGTCATCCTCTGTTCCAACCTCTATCCTCTGGAAAGAGGTACCGGAACATCTGAGCCAGAACCACCAGGTTCAGGAACAGCTTCTACCCTAGAGCTGTCAAACAGGTCACACCGGCAGGGATTACCAGAACATGACTACACCACTAAAGACTGCCACTGATTTCTAGCCAGGACCCCCCAGCACATACTGGGCTTCCCTACCTCACAGGACTGTTTGCACTGCACTTTAACTGAACCCGTATTCTTGAACATCCAGCTGTGTACTTATTTATCTATATTTATTTATCTATACTGAACATCTGTGCTAGGCAATTTGGCCATTACCTGAACATTAAGCTGCTATTCTCCCACCTGCACTGAACACTTTATATATCTATACTGTTTACAACCGCATACTTACTGATACTGCTCTTACTCCTTGCAAATGTCCTGTACACGTACTGTACTGTTTGCACACATCGTTTTTATCTATTTGTCTTTTGTGTGTATATATATATCCTGGAGAAGGAGCCTGACCGTGTTTCGTTATTCTGTACAACTCTGTATTGGTATAATGACAATAAAGTTGAATTAAATTGAATTTAATTGAATGTAAACGCTGCATGCTGGAGACTTACGTTTACCTTATTAGCATGGCTCCATTGACAACACAACCTCTGAATGACCAACTGAGGCGTCAGTGGATGGCTGATGGTTGTGCTAACAACAACTCTTTTCGACATTCAGAAATGGATAATGAATAATCACAGAAGGCATTCAGCGTTGGATTTGTCATTATGGGTTTATTTTATTAAGCCTCCAAAAAGACAGGGCAGTTTAAGACTGGATTACAAAGCTTCTGGAAGGGAGATGATTGCACCGAGGCCCTCATTTGAATGGCACAATGCTAAGTCTCAAAGGATGCAGCATTACAGAGATTTGTTCATTCTTGTATATACAACGTCCTTACATGTCATTTACAACAACATCCACATATCCGGGTTAAAGCAGTGGCTCTCAAAATGCTCCTCCAGGACATGTTAGTTTGCACGTATAGAAAGTCTGGATTAAAATTCAAAACTGTCTTGGGGTCCCTGAAGACCAGCCTGATAACCACTGCTTTAGCGAACCATTTTTTATTCAAGCACTGAGAACCTTTCTAATGGAAACTCACTTGCTCATTCACTCACTTACTCACTCACTTAGTCACTCACTCACTCACTCACTCACATTTGGCAGGTTGAACATTCACACCAAGGAGGTGCTATAAAGTACCAACAAGTTTTGGGGTTTCACAAAATGTCATTATGTCCCGAATGTGATGCCACTGAACAGATAGAAAGAAAAAAAACATCAAAGGCAAACAGAGTTTCTTTGCTTCATTCAGGAACTAAAATCTATGAGCTCTTTCACATGGGCAGGGATCTCCGTAACTCAGATTGAGCTAAACTGATTTTGGAGATGCAGCTCCACATGAGATGAAGCACAAAACACATGGGCACAAAGTCAAATAGGATCTCCACTGCTCGTCACAGAACCGGCAGCCGGTGACACTGGGTTTCCCATTTTGGGAAAAGTGAAAGCAGTGTTGAGAGCTTTATTCAGAAACTCAAACTTTATGAGAGCCTCCTTATATAACTCAGATGCTTGTAGCCCAGTTTCAGCTCAGTTTGAGCTGCTTTGGGAGATTCTAATCCTTTTGACTTTTGTAGAAAAGATCAAGTTCTCTTGCACATTCGATTCATAAGCTTGGTTGTGCAGCCAGGCCAGTGGCAGAGTTGTCACCGATGACAGTGTGCAAACATCAAGCAGAAGGCAAAGGAAAATGTTGCATTAATGATCGCCTCGACTTCATTTAGTGTCATCTCAATAAACAGCATGAATAAACAGTCGGGCACTCATTGGGCTGGAGGTCAGGGAACCAGCCCTGTGACTGGAAGGTCATTGGTTTGATTTCCTGAACCGAAAGGACATGACTGAAGTGCTCTTAAACAAGGCAGTCTTCCTAAGTTCACCCATGTCACTCCACTGCTGCGCTCTCTTTACTGGCTTCTTGTCGTTGCCCGCATCAGATTTAAAACTCTGATGCTGGCCTACAAAGCCAAGAATGGACCACCGCATCCCTATCTTATGGAAATGGTGAAGAGTCGATCTGTACCTTGAGCCCTTCAAGGTTCAAGTACAGCTTGACTCAACCCGCCATCCCTGAGGACACATGGAAGACAAGCGTCCAGACTCTTCTCTGTCCTGGCTCCCAGATGGTGGAATGAACTCCCACTGGGCGTCAGAACAGCGGAGTCTCTCGCGGTCTTCAAACGCAGACTGAAGACCCATCTCTTCGTAATGCACTTAAGTGAGTGAGCTCTAGTAGATGTGTAAGTTATATGTGTATGTACTTGTGTTGCACTTATAATGACCTTCTCTTCTCTGTAGGTATGAGCACTGGGCTGGGGTTGCCAGGTAGTGCACTTTTGCTTAATATATGTCTGTGTCAGCACTGGCCCCCTGTTCGGGCAGTGTCTGAGCTCATGGTGAGTTTTAGGCTCTAATCTTCCTCTACTAGCTGGAATATTATCCAACGGAACACTAAGCACGGTTGTAAGTCACTCTGGATAACCACCTAACCACCAACTGCACCCCGGGCCCCGTGTATAGTGCTGCCCACAGCTCTGGGCAAGTGTGCTCACTGCCCTCTAGTATGTGTGTGCGTGTATTGATGGGTTAAATGCAGAAGACAAATTCAAGTCTGTCCAAAGACAAATGTGAAATGGTTCTAAATTCTTAAAGGACAGTGTTTGGTGTGTAAAAGCCTTGAGAGGAGTGCTTTGTATCAATGACAAAAACCAAGAACCAAAGCCAAGGATGCATTGTAGGAAGGCTGCATTTCTCAGCCATTAACATCACCGAAGGCTATGCTGTTTAGCCAAACGTGGCCAAGAAATGGTCCTTTGTTTGTGAGAACCAGGCCCAGCTTCATATTTTAGGCAGTCTATGCTATGCATTGATAATGCCTGAGCTTGTCCATTGAATTTTCAATTTTCGTAATTCCAAAATCACATTACACGGGGTCAATAATGTCCAAGAGGCTGAAAACACCAATAAACACTAGGTGGTAGGATGGAAAGAAAAATAAATGGGTCCCCAAAATATGTGTGAAAGATGATCAAACCGCTGGTCAAGCCGCCCGCCGTGGCCAAAATTTTCTCCTCAATGACCGCAACAGACCTTGGCAGGAACGTAGCCTCAATTTCACGCTCATTTTCGACAATAGTTTGCCTTGTTTATTTCTTGGCCACTACACAGCTCCTTCTCATCAAACCACAAAACGGAGCAGACGTGGGTCTTTTTTTCCATGTCTGAGAGCAATTATAAGAGGCATTCTAACACGGTGTGTCCACCCCCTCAGAACAAGGCTGCCCACGTATTAAAAGGCGGGAAGAAAGGCTGTCTCATAGCAGGTCAGAGGACCTGCTTTTTAGCTGGAGCTCGTGGCTCTGGAGTTCAATCATAAGGAATGAAGCACTCACTAGATGTTACCACTGCACTGGTGCCTGGGACCATATGGCAATACTAAGGCAACACAGGATCTCATTTTAACATGCATCACCAGCTTAACCCATACATCCCGAGTCAGAATTCCTGTCACATTTACACGTGGATATGTGAAAAGCATGACCTAACAAAGCCGCAAATTCACAGTCCTTCATTTTGTTGGTATCTCCCTATTATGAACAAGTAAATACATGAACTGGAACACACTTCACACTCTCCTTTTATCTTCACACTGATGAAACGAATCAATTATAAGCTCTTAGAGACCTGACAAGCTCCTATTCTGCATGCTGATACATTTCACTAGGACAGGCCCAAACAGCTTCCACAGGCTCCGAGCACTCACTGGCGTTTCTAAGCAAGCACTGTTTTAAAAACGATTTCTAAAAACAATGCTACATAAAGTATGTTTCTTCATTAACTACATTTTTGTCTAAGTTACTACAGTTCAAATTAAGCACACTGGAGAAAAAGTGAGTCATCCTGTGTATTTAAGATGGTAGTAACTTTAGGCTCCAGCAGATGGCGCTGCACGAGGATGCTGGGGCTATAAATACCTGTGGGGTGTGAGTGACGGGATCATAGATTGAGAAGAGGTGCTACAGTACAGTATATGTCTCGTTCCATGTGTGGAAAATGGCTCCAGAGAAGATGTTAATGATTGGCTGAAAGGAGTGACTGCATGTGGGCGTGTCAAAGACCATAGTGTTAAGGAAGTAGCTGAATCCGCAGGTGTATGGAAGAGTACGGTCATACGGGTCTACCAACCGGAAATTCTCCTCAGAATTGTGCCAGGGAAGGCATCCACCAAATCTGGCCCAACTACCCAATTCTTTGATGCAACAAGTGTCTGAACATTGATGACGCCTACATCCAGAAATGTGTCACGTCCATGCCGGATTCTACCGTAGATGTTATTCATGCTCGTTAAATTTGTACAGGGGACTTTTTGTAGGGTGAGCTTATATACTGTAGGCAGCAACAATTCATTAATAGTTTATACTGATGATATAAAGGCACCCAATCCCAATTTGAGATTATTGCAAACTTTGCACTAAACCTATTTAGTAATAGATAGGCCACCTAGTGGCCATTCCCAGCTATATGCTCACCTACAAGGACAAAAGTTCATTTGTGAATTATACACATACCAATTTTTATTGAAATTTATTTCATAAATGCTACAGAAGAAAATATACTGACTTGTGCCATGACATCCAGGAGGCCGCTACTGTGAACAAGGGTGTAATTCTGTAAGGTGTAAGGTAGGCATCTGTTCTCTTGTTGCCAGTTTCTTGCACTGATATGAGGTGACATGGGTGCCTGACATGATTTTATGATGCACTTAACAGCAATTTGTCAGATGATGCAACTTGTTGAATTCATACACAGAAAAGGGGGTCAACACAGCACCAGGCAACTGCAGTTACTAGGCCTGTCATAAGAAACAAGGAAGTACACAGTCCCTCCATCTCCTTCATCACTCCTTACCAGTCTAGAAGAAACGCTGCAGGTTCAGCATTAAACCCTTTACTCGCCGAGAGCATCTCCAATGCCAAGGTACGACATGCAAATATGAACTGTACTGGATTGAAGTACTACCAAAATACTACCAACACACTACTAACAGTACACTAACACATTACACTTACTGAGTTACTGTACACCAACACGCTACTTACAGTACACTAACACATTACACTTACTGAGTTACTGTACACCAACACGCTACTTACAGCACACTAACACATTACACTTACTGAGTTACTGTACACCAACACACTACTTACAGTACACTAACACATTACACTTACTGAGTTACTGCACACCAACACACTACTTACAGTACACTAACACATTACACTTACTGAGTTACTGTACACCAACACACTACTTACAGTACACTAACACATTACACTTACTGAGTTACTGTACACCAACACACTACTTACAGTACACTAACGCATTATACTTACTGAGTTACTGTACACCAACACACTACTTACAGTACACTAACGCATTACACTTACTGAGTTACTGTACACCAACACGCTACTTACAGTACACTAACACATTACACTTACTGAGTTACTGTACACCAACACGCTACTTACAGCACACTAACACATTACACTTACTGAGTTACTGTACACCAACACACTACTTACAGTACACTAACACGCTACTGAGTTACTGTACACCACACTTACACACATTAACACATTACTGAGCTACTGTACACCAACACCCTACTTACAGTACACTAACGCATTACACTTACTGAGTTACTGTACACCAACACACTACTTACAGTACACTAACGCATTACACTTACTGAGTTACTGTACACCAACACGCTACTTACAGCACACTAACACATTACACACTTGTTGACTGAGTACACCAACACACTACTGTACACCAACACGCACTTGTTGAGTTACTGTACACCAACACACTACTTACAGTACACTAACGCATTACACTTACTGAGTTACTGTACACCAACACACTACTTACAGTACACTAACGCATTACACTTATTGGGTTACTGTACACCACTGAAAGATAGACTTGTCCAGCTTCTCTATAAGCATGGGGTGGTGGTCTAACACATGTCGGTTTGAAAGGAAGACGTGCCTTGTGTCTACGCCTCTCGTGATACTGAAGGTCCTCCATGCGTGGCTGTATCAGTGGTGAGAGTGATGCAATACAGGCGCGAGCGATGCCATGCATGTGGAACTAAAACTGTCTCCAAGGCAATTCACTTGATGGCCAGATTTACAGCTCTAGACGTCTGCTCGACATGATCACGCATTGAGAGCTCTTGTGGCTGTCTTGCGGGTTCATGTTCAGGCTTCCACTGATTCTTTCCACTGTTGTTTTCTTAAAGCACTCCATGGCTAGCTCGCACGCGCCAGCGTACCGGATCGGGAGAAAATCCTTCACGCGGTAACTGACGTGCATGGAGATGGCGAGACCAAGATGAATCCCTTCCATGGAATCAATCACCCACAGGTCCGCCTTGACTGAAATTAGTTTTCTTCTTCAGGTTGGCTTTATTTATTTATTTAACGCTCCCTCTCCCCCCCACCCCCTCCTTTCCTCTGAGGCCTGCCGAAATAATGGAAGTGGCGGCGAGTTCTGACAACTTGTCACATGACATTAGCCTTGATTTACGATGGCAGCCATCCCACAGATAAAGTGAGATTCGGTTCAGATTGCATGTTTTATTACGTCGTTGCCGGAAACCGCACGCGGCGCCGGGATTTTCCAACGCAAACAGAGTGCTGGGATTGCTACAGGTGAACGGGTGAAATTCCCTCCTCTTTTCCGGAATCTGTAGTCTATATTAAAGGCAGTTATCTACTATTTCATATCCATACTCGTGTCACATTCGTATCAGGCACTTGCTGCTCACTCGCTGTGCCGCTGTCACACTTTCTGGAATAGGAATAAGATGACTGTTGTTTGAACAGTCATGTTTGCATGTGCAAAATTGTGATTTCTAAGACAGCTGTGAGAGGCTTTGTTCAGGGCTTGAATCGTCTTTTAAAGTAAACGCTGTGCCTGAATGTGGAGGGGAATAAAAAGCACGCTTAAAGAGGGAACGTGGTAATTTCATGATATCTAATTAAAGCAAAGCTGAGAAAAACATGCCATTCAAAACAGTTTAGGTTGAAATGCAATTCACTTACAAACAAACACATAAATCAAACCAGCACAATCAAGGAGCGCTCATTAGCTCTTCAGAAGGTTACGATGAAATGAATGAGGAGGACACGGAATGAATGTAGTCGAAGAACTTGGTAGAAGAAGGAGCATCTGTTATACCCTAACACTGTACTCAATGGTCCAGTAGTGCTATTTGGACCAACAGCCGAAGGTGTAGCCATGGCTGCTCATAGAAGGTTCTCCTTATTTGGAGCTTAACGCTCTAGAATAAAAGTGAAGACATCAAGCTATAAAATAGCACTCATGGAATTATACAGTCCACCTTAAAACCTCCAAAATAGACATTTACAGGAGGATAAAACAGCTTTCTTAATTCTTTCTCAGCAGGTTTGGAGCAATTCTATTTGTCTGTCCATCATAAATATTCACTAAACTGAAAGGGCATAGATCAGGGTATGTTTTGGTTCAGACATCTCATCAGTTGGAACGCCTGTTTCAGTGTAAGCCTGTAGAGTCTTTAAGATCACCAACAGTTTGCTGACACAACACGCCAGACGTCTCGGCATGGAGGTTCCTAATGGTGTCCTGTGGTAATCCATCCCATGCAGCTTGAATATCCTCACACAGTTCCTGCAGATTGTGTGGTAGGGGTGGTGGTGGAGTAACACCAGACCTTCTGGACTTCAGACATGTGACAATGAACTGTTCATCTTGGCGCTGACCACGCTTTCATTAGTGGTCTCCACCAAGACCAAACCAAGACTCGTCACTTAAGATTACTAGCCACTCCATGACAGTCTGTCACGACACCAGTGCAGTCTTTGGTGACATTGAGGTGGTGTTAAGGGCAGCTGTAGCAACCGTCTGCATGCATGTTGTCCTGTGTTGTACAGCAACAGGATGACTCATGGAGGGCATCACTGCTCGCTGAATGTCCGCTATTGTGGCTGTTGGGTCAGACAGCTCCAGCAAGAAGGCCTGTCCTTGCTTACTCCATATCGTCGCTGTCCAAAGAAAAACAAAGAACTCCAAAATGGCAACTTTACAGGAGAGGCCAAAAACTTCATTTAACTTTAATGCAAGTCAATGGAACCAGACGTCTTTCCAAACAGTTTTGGGCCATTTCTGTTGGTTCATTCATGATGAGATTCTGACACAGTGTAAACGGTGTCTTCTGTGTTCAAATAGTGCATAAAAATAAAAATGGACCAAAGTGAAGATACATGTTTTTCATTGGACAGCAACGGTATGCATAGCCATGCATGAAGCTTGAATCATGTGGGTGCCTCACAATGTCAAACTTACCTACATAGTTTGATGATGAGTGTACAACACTCTAAGTGCACTGTAACAGCAGAACCATTTCTCAAAGCATCCCTCAAAGAAGTACATACAACCGGTCCTCTATCACTGACGGGAACTGTCTACCCATGCACAGAGACATTTAAGCCTCGAGGAATCTCTGTCTTTAAGAGCGTACCATCCACTAAAAAGGGCTTCCCCAGTGAGACAAGCTGAAGGTCCCAGAGGGGCTTCCACCTACAGCTTTCCCTTTAAAGAGTGCAGAGGAGGGAATGGGGGAATAGAGGAGTGGAGAAGATCACTTCACTCCACCACCTAAAAAAACTCCTTCTTACTCTGCGAGAACAGCCAGTTAAAGCGCCTTAAAGAATCCCTCCGCTTCTCCTCATGTCCGTGTCACAACGCACTTATTGAGATGTCTGTTTGAGTTAAAAAGCAATCCGAGCCTAAATCACTCCCCATTAATATGTGGTGATTATTCCAGGGAATGGTCTTTGGATCTGATAAGTTACAGGAGCGACGGAGGTATCGAAAATGTCATTACAGATTAGAGTGCTCATAAATATGCTATTAGGGCACGAAGTGGAAAGCCTCGCCACCATTTCCCCACCTTTTCCCTGACTTTATTTCCCACCTTCAGAAAAAGCAACTATTCACATTCCGGCAAAGAATCCTGAAAGTCAAAGAGAGGCCCGTGTGGATTGATGAAGCCCTCTTTAAGGGCATTATTGCAAGTTCAATACCCTCCTTGCACCCCCCCACCCGTCCTCCGTATTAGATTTTCCTCGGACGAGCCTCAAGAGTGCAGCTATAAATGAGTTCTTGATCCCAGGCCAATGAACTTCCTAGATTAATCGAAAATATCTCTGGCATTAAAGGAAAAAAAGGGGCAAGGGCATTCCTGATACACTTCCTGCACTCGTGTGTTTCAAGCACATACAACCTATGTTCAAATACTGCGCCGAAATTACCGGTCAGAAAACGGACAAGGACTTTCTATTGGGCTTCTCTTCAAAAGCAGCAAGGTGCACCCTTCCATTCCATTACCTCCAAAACCAATTTATGGTGCTAACTGATTCTTCAGTTCCCCGCCAAATGCATACGGCAGAACCACGGTTGTGCTAAACCACCATAAGGAAGGACTTAATCGCTTCTTCTTGATCCTCCCGCTTTCTTCCACCGTTTGATTACGGGCAGCGGAGCTAAAGGTTGGCGCTCGAGCCCCGTGGGACTGCGGAGCGGCTGTCTTGCACACGGCTAGCTTAATTGCAGCTACTTAGGCAGATCAATCGGCCCGCTGCTTTGTATTCCGCAAAAGGCCCCGTGGCGGAGAGCATGGGTCAGGGTGACTTTAAAGCCCCAAAGTTCCACCGTTTTAATGACTGTGAATCATAGGAGGGGTGAGCAATGAAAGAGTGCACTCTGCCTTTGAAGTGACAAAACAAATCAAGCTGCCTGGCCACTGAGTCCAGTGCAGGGAATTAGGATTGAAGAGAGGAGCGAGGCGGAGACACCGGCAAAAGCTTTGACCTTCACACATCTGAATCCGGATCGCTCGCAAACAGGCTCTGCCATTAAACTCGCTTACAGCTGCCTATATCCGGAAATGGAAGCTTTTAGGTAAGGGGTAAGTGACGCGAGACTTTGAGAAAGTTTACTGACTCAATTTTAAGGGGCTCATATCGTGGAAAACCAAACTGATAAATTCCGTAAGTTTGGAGAAACCTACATGACTTCACTCCAAGGGGACCTGATTTGGAGACTGACTGCTCAATGTATTTCTGAAGATGTCGCCCTGTTTACCTTCCTGGTTTGAGTGCCCTGAGTAACTGAACTCATACTTTTTCTGTTTTTGTTGTGTTTCTGTGTTAAGACCACTAGATGGGTTAGAGGAGGATACTGGACCCACCCCTCGTCCTCATTAGTGGACCCCACCTTTTGATAATATGTTAATTGCATTGAGTTTAGAGCAATGTTATGTATATCTGAGGAAGGCCTTGGAGCACAGGCCCAAACACTGTGTTTATAATTCCATGTATTCCATGGTATACAGTGAGTGTGGCTTCATGTTTCATGAGGATAGAGTCTGACTTTGGCTGCACAGGTGGCACACAAGGGGTTGAAACACTTTTTTCCTCATTTTGTTTTGGGAAATGACAGACATTGCAGTGGGATGTAACCAGGGCTTGTGCTTGCTGTCTCTTGTCCCATTGGTCCGTACATGTAACCCAAACCTCAAGAAATTGACAAAATTTAAGTAGTAGGCAAAGCAGAGACATTTTTCTTGCTATAACATTGATATAACCATGCAATGAATATGTCATGGCATATGTAAGTTGTGTTGACATGTTCAAGGCTGTTACACAATAGTTTCAGGTTCTGAATGATTCAGTATGCTTTTATTTGTTGTGAGCCCCATTTCCCCTGTCCTCCTATTAGCTAGGTATCTCTCTGTGGCCTAGATGAATGCAACTGGTCAGCAGGTTCACATTGCTGGACAAAGTATCAAAAATCTGACAGTGGACAAATTAATTGAAGTAGGAATTTTACTGTGTTTGATGTGTAAGATATTTAGTTCTACCCCATCTGCCCCTGAAATTTGGGAAATCCTCTCTCGACATAATGGAGCTCCAAAGGTAAGAAACGTAATGGCAATGTGCTCTTTCACACATCAACGGAGATCTCACTCATGTCCTCCTTTGTCTATGCTTTGGGAGTTAAGTCCCAGTCCACTCTTTCCACCAAACTCTTGGTGGAACATGCTACCACATCCTGTAAAACTTTAGAGATATCCCAGTCATAGTTACAGTTGTAAGGCTATAACAGGCAAATTTGGTGAACCAATTTCCAACAGTGCTCACCCTGAGGCAGAGCGGTGCTGACTCCTAAGCCCTTGTAGGCGAAGCAAATTAACAATGACAGAATAAAGTCAGTTTTTTTATTTTTAAATTTGGATTTTGTGACTTCCAGGTGAACTAAGTGAATTATTAGGAAGTTTCGGACCCCAGCTCTCCACCACCACCCTGCCCCAAACCCCCTACCTCCCCAGTAATGCATATGCTCAAATTAATTTGTTTTTGTTAGATTAAATATAACAAATAAATTACACTGGGTGCATTAAGGCATTACCGGTCATGACATCTCAAAATGCATGACAGCTGACTAGCATACAAAGGCATTATGGTGTCCATCATGATAATTACAGATAATGCTAACACAACACTCTTATATCACTAAACAAAGTGACAGCTCATGCCAGCAAATGACATCCTCCCTACATATCTATGGAATTAATTATGTTTTATAAGACAGCAGTGTTCAAGTAAACAGTTCACATGTCCACTCATTTAGTCTACAGTGGTTTAGCTCCTTTGCTGTGTACTGGACAATTGCTCAGTTGGTCCCGATTTGGTGGATGCCTTCCCTGCCACGATTCTGAGAAGACTTTCCTGTAGACTGGGATTTTAGCCACTGCTGGTAGACCTGTATGACACCTGCAGATTCAGCTACTTCCTTACACTATGGTCTTTGGCCACGCCCACATGCAGTCACTCCTTTTAGCCAATAATTAACATCTGCTCTGGAGCCTTTTTCCACACATGGAACGAGACATTCCCTGCACTGTACCAACTCTTCTCAATCTATGAACGCCGTCACTAACACCGCGCAGGTATTCACAGTCTGATCAGCCTCATTCAGCGCCACCTGCAAGATCCACCTTAAACACCCAAGGGAGCTTATGACTCCTAAAGTATTTAGTACATTAAAAAATATCTTATTAATTAATAATGAGATATCAAATTTCATTTTTGATGCTAACAAAGCACAAAACAACTTATAGTTCTGATGGATATGTGCTAGGAAGTAAGCTAGGCTCATTAAAACAGACGGGCCCATCTTTATGTAGATCAGCTGCTTCATTCATGACGCCACATGTGGACAGAGTTCAGATGAGATCCAAAGCTCCATAGCAGCATGAAAAGTCAGTTTGGGGGTAACCGATTTCCATCAAGTCGCCTTCCATAATTCATGAGCTGCCCTTTTGGCTTCATGACACTGGCTTGTTAAATCTTGCGGAGGATTTTTTTTATTTTGTTTTATTTATTTGTTTATTTATTTATTTCGAGGAAAGTAATATAGACTGTGGTAGGAAAAAAATGCCTTCTGGATACGGAGAGTCTGTTTTTTTTTCTCCTTATCTGTTTTTTTTTTCTCTAGCTCTGTTTTGGGTCAATTAGATATGCATGTTTTTCTCTCTTTTCTTTCAAAAAATGAAACAAAAAACACCAAACAGGCACAACACATTGGACACTCATCATCAAAAAACTGTTGCAACCAGAAGGAATCAACAGCCAGGAAAGAAACCTGATAGGAAGGTTTGACCTTATGAGGCATGCCAATAATTCACATGTGGCGTAGGCCAGGATGGCCCTTATCACTGTACCTGCCTGACCCCAAAGCCATGATTGCAGACATTCAACCTCCATGAGTCGTCCTGTTAATGCAGACACCATTGGCAGACGGCTACATGCTTTTGTTGCATGCAAACCGTTAAAACACTTAACACCATGTTAATGCCAAAGACTGCAATGGTGTTGTGCCACACTGTTATGGAGTGACTTAGAATGGCAGCGGGTCATCTTCAGTAATGAGTCCTGCTTTTGTCTTGATGGAGACGATCCATGTCTGAAGGCACAAGGGTCAGCGCCAAGACGAACGTTTTTTGTCGTCACATGTCCAGAAGGCCTGAGGTCACTCCACCTCCACCCCTACCGCGCAATCTGCAGGAACTGTGTGAGGATATTCAAGCTGCATGGAATGGGTTACCACAGGACAGCATTAGGAACTTCTACAACTTCCGGCTGAGACGAATGCCTTAACCAGACTTCTGTATGTGTAACTCAATAAATATTACCCATATCAGTCTAAATGTATCACCATTTATTGTTCCTGCTAACCTTTACCTTCCTTCCCAACAGCACTGCAATACCGCACCTCCTTCTGGGTACAATTATTCTTCTGACGATGAGTGTGGGGATCAAAAAAGGGCATGCTATAAAATCATCCCACCAGCTCCCAATACGTCAGACGACATCTGAGGCCTCCTCAGCCGGCATGGGAAGGAATATCGGTGTCTATCGGAACAATCACAACAGTAGACTTCAAAACCACGTCTGGTGCTTCTCAGCGTCTCTTCTCTCTCATCTCCCTCTCTGTATGGATTCTCTGTCTCTTCATCTCCTCAGTCTTTGGAGCACTGTAAGGGCTCACCCCTTACTTCTACCATAGCCGGCTTTATCCACCTTCTGTGGCCATGTTTGTAACGCAATGCTTAAAATGTTTGTTGACAGAATGAAATCCAGTAATGATGATTAGCCTCATCCAAAAACTGTTGTGATGATAATCTCTCTGGGGAAATATTAGTCACCTCCCTGATGTTCCAGGTGTCCTTTGGTTTTGGTGACATTAAATTTGAACCACAGTGCCTGCATTGAGCTGCTGGACAACCTGGATCGCGCATCATCATTACCGAGGAACATAGCATTCCAAGGTGACAGGTCTCACGTTCACAGGGCTGCACATGTGACTGATGGGCACGATGTACATTTAGGAGCATTCACACATCTGAACTGGGCCGCACAGTCTCTAACTGCCTAATTCTTGATGCAAGAGTGTCTGAACACTGATGTGGCCTACATCCAGAAACTTGTCCAGTCCATGCCAAATCCAATCACAGCTGTTACTGGTGCATGTGGAGGTATTAGACACTATTAGGTACAGTTTAGTTACAGGTGACTCATTTTTTTTGTCCAGTGAGCTTATAAACACTGTTGATTATTACACCTTGCAAGAAAACCAGGAACTTAGGCTTAAGCCCTATTTGAGCAGGATTGGTTTTACCAGAGAACCATGGCCTTCAGCTCCACTGCAAGCTTGAAGGGTAAAGAAAAAAAGGAGGTGCCATTTTCTACGAAGCTTTGGTCTTATTCACCATTTCTAATTAACCAGCTATTTCTTCAGATTTCTTCATTTCACCTCAAATGATACAGCAGTTATAATGTCTCACGCCATACAATAACACTGCTGCACCATTTTCAGTGGGACAGGGAAGTCTGAACACATAACCTTTGCCTTGTCCATTTCCTTTCACCTGCTCTTGTTTATTACATTACTAAGACGAGGACTCAAGCAGTGCTGAACGGCACGGTCTTGGCTCCTCTGGCAGCAGTGCACCCAGGAGATGGCCCCATGCCAGCTTCTCCCACTTTCTCGAATATCATCAAGACCTTGCCAGCTGCCATCCAAGCATCCTCGCTACTGCCTCTTTCGCTAGCCTCTTGCCAGTCTCTGCTACTGGCAGAAGTCTCTCCTAGCTCAGCTGAGGCACCTCCCACAAGCCGGTAGTGAGAAGCTACTATACTTTGAATGTACTTACTGGACTCTGACTCTCGGATTCAAACCACTCTGGGAATTTGACATATTGTACATATGGAATGTTTTAAATTCTAAAAAATATGAAAGCCAGGAAGTGGAATTCCCATTTAAAGGGCTGGCATGGGTAACACAGATAGGTTTGAACAGAAGGCTTGTGCAACAGTTTTCTTAGTCGTTGAAGAACATTTGGAGTGCTGCAAAAACGCTGCGCTGGAGAGACCATTACAAAGACAACAAAGCCCGCTCTGGCAGAGAAGGGTATCCGAGTAAACTGGAGCGCAGCGAGAGTGATTACTGCACACGCGCTCCGTAGTTTTATTACTTTGTAGTGTGCTAGAACGCGCCCTTCTCTTTTTCAAGAGGCAGGGGAGCCGACAGGCTCCAGATCTGCAGTACAAACCATCAGCCATGCTAGACAAAGACCCTCCTAACCCACACGCCAGGAGACTACACTGTACCAGGCATTTACATGAATAAACATTTCAACAATGTGTGACAAATTGAACATGAAAAAGAACAAATTACTGCTTCATGGGGAGCGCTAGAAACAATGAATTGACCCCCCCCTCTCTCGTTCACTCCTCTCTCTCTCTCTTTCTTTCCCTCTCTCTCTCCCTCTTTAATAACCACAGCAACCTTCGCTGTTCCTTACCATCCCGGCTTGTGTTGGACACACGAGAAAACAAATAGATGACTACATACATAACAAGCATTCCGTTATCACACCAACCATTATTGCCCATTACATTGGATTTGTAGTTAATGGGAGAAAAACAAATTAGTTTCCAAGGTCACTTGGACATGGCGGTGTAATTGAGCCTCCCCAAAGGAGCCATAAAAGATGCCCATAAAAAGGATTGCTATTCTACAACACATATAACAGAGCCACAGTTGAGTTTCGGGTTGATAGGCAAGGTCGGAGTCTCGCAGCCGTGCGGTATGTGGAGAGTGAGAGGAGGAAGAAAGCGCAAGTGACTGTTTCACTGACTGACGCTCGTCCCCGCAGATCTGATTGATGTTTCTGAAGTGGATTTAGTCAAATGGAGCCGCTACGTTTGCCTCGCGCTGCAGACAAACACAGCAGGTGGTAAAGATCGATGAAGCTCCCTCAGGAACCTGTATGGAAACTTGGAATATCACTAAGAGCCAGGAAGCACTGCGCCAGTTATGCATTCCTACTTCACACATGGCCGGGGTAATTTACAAAGGAAAAACTGCACAATGAAAACTCTTAATAAGCATCTAACAGCTTTCACACCACAAGCCCACAATGCTGGTCGGCAACACTTGCCAGGGGAACTCCAAAGCTTTTTCAAGGGTTCCGCATTGTTGAATTATTAAGATGTAAGCGAAATGCATTGTGGAGAATCTTACTGGTTTACAATGAGGGTGCTTATGAGCATCGCAGCAGTGACTTCTTCGATAAGTTGCGTCACCGGAAGGTTTAACATGAAGTGGTTGTGAATATAGGCATTGTTTTATGGTAGTTTTGACATGAGTCTATTTTGTAAAGTACCTGTAGGGTGGACAGGTACATACAGGATATCTGAAGGCAAAATAGTATCACACTATTGCCGGCACACAATTTAAATTTCCAGTTTTCATAATCTGAAAATGCCTGTTGCTCTTTACGTCGTGTCTTATGAGTTTTATGCTAAGCAGATCAAAAGATGTGACCCGATATGTCTTGGAAAAAAAGTTAAAGTTAAAAGTAAAGTATGTTTTTCCTTCTCCTGTAAAGTTACATTACATATTAGGGTTTTGTTCCAACAGCAGCAAACAATAAAATGTATTTATTAATTTGTTATTTTGCTGGATTAGTGAGGTAGTTAGCTATTTCTGTAGATAGTTAGCTTTTTTCAGATTTAAAATGATTTATTTTATTTATTTATTGCCAAATTGAAGACTATTTTACATTTGCATACAAGGGATAACAGATTAAGAGAAGGATTTGAACAGATGTAAGACATTCAGGATGGGGCTACTTCTGTGCGGTAAATGGAGAGACTCGCACGAAAACAGAAAGGACTAAATTGGTTGAGGGCAAGTACATAAAAAAAATGCATGTGCAGCAGCTGTTAGGTCCGTCACTGAGCTGCTGCACGGCTGCGCTAAACAGCGGTGTCAGACTGAGTCACACTGGGCAGATGGTCCCTACTACAGCACCGCTACCACTAATAACCAATTCACCAGTTACACTAAACCAGGTAGGGAACTACTGATATGAGAGAGGGAGAGAGAGAGAGAGAGAGAGAGAGAGAGAGAGAGAGAGAGAGAGAGAGAGAGAGAGAGAGAGAGAGAGAGAGAGAGAGAGGGCAAGAAAGAGAGAGAGAGGGAGAGAGAGAGAGAGAGGGCGAGAAAGAGAGAGAGAGAGAGAGAGAGAGAGAGAGAGAGGGAGGAAGAAAAAGAGAGAGCGAGCGAGAGAGAGAGAGAGAGAGAGAGACAGAGAGAGAGAGAGAGGGCGAGAAAAAGAGAGAGAGGGGGAGAGAGAGAGAGAGAGAGAGAGAGAGGGAGAGGGAGAACGAGAGAGGGAGAAAGAGAGAGAGGGAGAAAGAGAGAGAGAGGGAGAAAGAGAGAGAGAGAGAGAGAGAGAGAGAGAGAGAGAGACAGAGAGAGAGAGGGGGAGAGAGGGAGAGAGGGAGAAAGAGAGAGAGAGAGAGAGAGAGAGAGAGAGAGAGATGGTCAGAGAGAGGGATAGAAGTATGTAATGCATCTGTCATTTCCTTCACAGTCAAGCTCATGTATTTATACACAGGCTGCTACATCTGCTGTCAACCTGTTTGCCTCTGGACCCTCGAACCATCCATAATCCTGGAGTATCTACGGCGCAGGGACTTTTCTTTTCTGCCTGAAAACAACTCTCAAGGTGAAACTGTGTTTGCATAGGACGACAAACCATATCATCAGTGCCATCCATCAAGTGAACTTCATGCAAAAGGGATAATTGGAAACTAAATGATTACTTTTTTTAGCATTCGCTCTGGCAGCCTGCCTCCTTATGCGACTCTGTCTAAATGAGGAATATCAGAACTAAACTGGAATGCCATTTTTCCGATCTCCACTGTAAATGGTCTTGTGCTAATGCTAGTACTGTAATACTGTGCTCGATGTATGGTTAGGGTACATATTCTTTGTCTGCTAACTAGTCCTGCAGCTATCAACACAGAGATACCAACACCGCTCCAACTCCAAAATGCTCCGTCTGGTTAGAAATGTGCTTGTATACAGATTTTTGATCGAATGTGCGGGTTCCATATACCAATTTTCCAGAATGATTCCCCATTAAGAATGAATGGAATGGAAAAGTATATGCCCAATTGTGAGACACCATTTCCGATACACCATCTCCGACAGATCCCCAATCCCACAGCCCCATAGAGTCCCATTCATTTTTGCCCCCACTCAAACTCCATACTAATTGCTTTAACCTACAGCCACCAAAC
This sequence comes from Prochilodus magdalenae, assembly GCA_024036415.1. Lineage (NCBI taxonomy): Eukaryota > Metazoa > Chordata > Actinopteri > Characiformes > Prochilodontidae > Prochilodus > Prochilodus magdalenae. Next base: position 88,214 of record JAMWET010005961.1, on the reverse strand, counting down.
CACATGTATGTGGTGTCCAGCTGTCTCGTCTATGCTGTGGTGTGCTGGGGAGGAAGCATCAAGAAGAGAGACAAGATGCGTCTGGACAAGCTGGTTATTGATTTCCTTCGGGATCAATAAACTAACTATCTATCTATCTATCTATCTATCTATCTATCTATCTATCTATCTATCTATCTATCTATCTATCTATCTATCTATCTATCTATCTATCTATCTATCTCTCATTCAGGGCAGGCCCCCAGCTCTAATCCACATCCATAATGATGCACACTCCTCTATGTGTCCTTTATTCATCCATTGTTCCATTTAGGCTGCGCAACATTCTGTGCATGCATAACTAGACATGCACTTTCCTAGTTATTACATATGATAGCAAATAATGCTGTACTTGAATGAATAATGGCCTCCACAGAACATAGTTACAGATCAAACAAATACATACATACAGGTATTGTCTTCAGGATAGAGTCTGAACATGAATAAACAAAGAGACAAACAAACAAACAACCCGGCTATTACAATGCACCATGGCCTCAAGTAGCTTTAGAGCTTTCAATGCCCAGGTGATGCATCTGCACATTTATAAAGCAAAGAACAAGCCTGTGAAGAAGCAATTACACCGAGAGAGTCATCATTTCGAAAATAGACTCATACAAAGGGTCAACGCGTTCATTGGTAGGCCGGGGAAGACAAGAAGCAATTCAGCCTGATGAGAGAGGAGATGGAGAGATGTTAGCGTGCGGCCTCTCCGCGCTGTGTACGTGTCGTGCACCTTCTCTTTTTGTGAGGCTCGTCTAATTTGCACCAATCAACCATCTGAGCCTTTGTTCTGCCTGATTGGTCTCCTGCGTGCTAAGAGTATCGCAGGATCTAAGCCAAGCGTCTTGGGGCTACGGTCACCTTCAATGTGACAGCATAATTACTCCCAATTAGTAACAGTGCCTGAAAGGAGGAATATCTGCTTTCCCATACTAGCGTCGTTTATCCGCAGCGTTTTTGTTGATTAATACCTTTTAGAATAGCACTTAGTCAGCATGGCTTCTCTAAACAATGTGGCCGCCACACGGAAACGTCATAGCACCCTCAAGCAAAGCTGAAGACGATATCGTGCTATAGGCTCTCCAAGTGCTGTTCAATGCACCACCAAGTGGCTCCGAAACAAAAGCTCACACTGAATAACCCTCCAACCAGCCCCTGAATAATGAATGGCCCAGCATATCCAATTGTGTCAGCACTTCAGAGCTGTTAGCGAATCACGGGGTTAGCCAGTTGGTTAAGGAGATTTTTGTCCACTCTGTTGGATCCATACATTTGTGCTGCCTACTAGCTCCTTAACAGCCCCTATCACTTAAATCAAAGGGAATAGTGTGTGTTTAACAGCCTGTATCTGTGAAGCCCTGTGGCGAAGCGTTTGACTGCGTCACAGCCCCAAGGCAACAGCTCACAGCTACCTAAGGAACTACAAAAAGACGAGGAAGCAAGAGAGCAGGGGGAAAGTCAGACGTTCAGGCACTGCACCAGGTATTGTTGGAGGAGATGTAGGTAATGAATTCTCATCTGCCAGACCAGCAACTTTATTGGGGTTTTCCAGCTAGGGATATGGACAAATCAAGCCTATGTGTCACGCTCTGGGATTTAATGGAAAGCCTTATGGAAATATGGATGGTACTACCAAGGGTAGGCAGTGTAAGACAACCTTTAGAATCTTCTAGGCTTTTAGAGAAGGCCTAATGAATTCGGTTCAGTATATTTCTTATATAATTATGATGCTTATTGTTAAAGATGGCATGGCAAGTAAAGTCTGGGATTGTATGTTTTCATCTCTGCATGGGGTTCCTCCTACAGACCAAAGAAAAGCAGGGTGGTGAACTGGAGATGCCAAAGTGGCCTGTGAGGTGTGAGTGAATGTGTATGACTGATGGCCTGTCCAAGGTGTTTCCTGCCCTCTGCCCAATGAGCACATGGATACTCTCCATTAACCCAGAAGGATAAAGTGGTTGAGAAGATGAGTAGGTGGGTGAGTATTTAACCACCACAAGCATTGTAGTACTATTGTAGTAGTTCTTTTATTACACTGTTGAGTTTTGAAAAAAAAAGGAACAGTAAATTCTCCATGGTGTCTAGACAGATACAGCCAGACAAGCTGCCCCATTGGTTAGGGCTCCAGAAGTTGAACTGGAGGCCTAGCGTTTCAGTGAAACCAATCATGTTCCATTTCCGACGGGATCGATATTGTGGGAATAGAACATCACTGAAGGCATTCTGGAGGTCAAATATCCATCACTAACTACAAGTGGTAGTCTGACCAAGAAATTTCAATCAGAGAGAGAAGTCAGTGGCAGCTCTGTGTCAGGACTCTTTACCATGACGACTCCTTTCATCATAGAGAGTCAGACTGCTACAGTAAGACACATACTGTTGCCCGCACACCAGTTTCTCAACACTGCCTTCTTGAATGCTGGATACGCTTTCTCAGCCGTCACACTCAGGTCCACCATCAGGCCACGAAATGAGGCCACCATAGTGCTCCACCATCAGATTCCTGCCGGTTACCATCCGAGCATCCTTTTCTGTGCTCTCTTTCACCAACCTCTGCTGCCAGTCCTCCCCCTTTCACCCATCCGCACCATGTTGCCTCTTCGTCTGCAGTCATTGGCAAGGGATTCATATTAGAGTCACCCCCCTCTATGAGATCATCCCACTTCTGACTCCAAACTGTTTCAGGCAAATGCTTTTTATAGAACACAGCGCGTTCTAAACAGCTTTGTGCTGGTGTCATTTCCCTCCAGTCCACTGGGTGGACCATCCCATGTCTGACACCAATCCTAGTGCTTCAGGCAAGAGCTCTTTATAGAACACGTCACTATCTAAACAGCCTCATGTTCGTGTCATTCCGCTTCAGTACACTAGATGGCCATTACACTTCTGACACCAAACACACACTTCATGCACATGCTCTTTATAGAACACTGCACATCTAAACAACTGCACACTTCAAACTGCACACTTTAAACTGCACACTTCAAACTGCACACTTCAAACTAACAGATTTGACTTGTTTAAAGGTTTTAAGTAATCAAAAAAAAAATATCTTATGAAAATGCAATTTCATTTGACTAGACATAGATACGTATATATATATATATATATATATATATATATATATATATATATATATATATATATATATATATATATACATATATATGATATAATTGTAAAAATATAAAATAAATATTACATATTAGCTTATATTTAAGATTTTTCAACAGTCATACTTGCTTAAAAGTATATATTGCTTACCATTTAAATGCCAATCACTCATTCAATATGTATATAATATCAAAATCTATTGTATATTATTTGCTAATATTATCAGCATGATAGACAGGGTGCATGTGTACTTATGTTTTTATCAGATGTCTTTTCTGCTAATGTTTGAAATGTTGAAATGCTAACACCGTCAGGGTCTGATCTTATTTTCACTGAGCTGCAGCATCACGATGAAAAAGCTGATATCCCACAGCGGGACACAGTAAGTAGCATTTGATCTCCTTTGTGGAGTCCCCTCTTTTCCTGCCTGCTTGACCGTGCTTGACACTCTGGCTCCGTTCTCGGGGTCTTAGAAGTGAGGCTGGAGGAAGAAGAAAGGGTATGCATGTGCCCACTGGGCCGTATTCCTCCAAGCCACATTGACATGCAATTGCCATGATGCTACCTGAGCCCTCGCACGCTGAAGTGGCGGTTGAGCGGCATTAGTTGTTTTTTGATGTCTCCTCTCTTTGTCTTGTGGTGGGGCCTCGTGGAAAGGGCACCTCTCACAGGGCCTGGCACGGCTGTGTGCTCGCTCTACCAGTTAACCTGTCTGGCTCCCGGAGGATGAGAGAGAACCAGCGCAACAGGGAAAGAAAAAAATCCACCCATAATCCTCGTTTGTCTCCCTCCGGCCCCATTTCGAGAAGATAACTTGTTTGTTTACTTGTGTGCAGGCAAGGAGGGAAGGTGTGGGACCCCCGCAGAGCCCAACGTAGACCTGTGAACAAAGTGCACACACAAAAGGCCCGTTCACCTGAAGATTGACATTTACAGGCTTGAGGCGTCTTAATTTCCCCGCTTAGCTCTCCCATATCACAGCTAGCGATTCCGCTCCGTCACCCCTGCATGATGCGCGGCCGTAATTAAGATGGATTCTGGAGGACGGGCCTGGATCGTGAACGTCTGTGATAGAGCTATCTGCCCGAGAACAGCTGAGCAGTCCTGGCCCGCCATCTCTGAGAGTTCCCTCCCCTACTGGAGCGCTGTGAACCTCCGGCTCTGATGATAAACGACGAGGGCGAAGCGCAAAATGTCAGCGGTGAATGTGTGGCACAGTCGTCACATTAAAGCCAAATAAAAAGAGGGAGGGATGGGAAGACATTAACCTGCTGTTTACAGAGGGAGAGGGCTCGGCCAGCCCATGCTAACATGCTACGCGTCCATACATCAAAGTCGGGCATGTGTCTACCCACGCAGGCTCCCAGGAGAAGCAGCCACAGTCAGGAGCCCACTCCCGAGGGAACAGAGATAGGAGGCTCTAATTATCAAGCCTGCACTTACATGACTGAAGTGGAGCAGATAGCAAGCTCTCTGTCATTCACGCCGCTCATGGAACGATCTTCCTCCACTGTAGAGCTCATGAAACATAAAGCAGGGTGTGATAATCCATCGTTCACTTTCGCTTCCCTTCAATGGAGGAGCACACAACGGATTCCAGTACACGGATAAAGCAAATACATGGCTGCATCCTGTATATGTATATATATATATAATTATAAAAATATAAAATAAGAAATATTACATTTTAGCTTATATTTGAGATTTTTCACCAGTCATACTTGTTTAAAAGCTTAAAGTACATATTGCTTACCATTTAAATGCCAATCACTCATTCAATATGTATATAATATCAAAATCTATGGTATATTATTTGCTAATATTATCAGCATGATAGACAGGGTGCATGTGTACTTATGATCGGATGTCTTTTCTTCTTCAGGCTAATGTTTGAAATGTTGAAATGCTAAGACTGTCAGGGTCTGATCTTATTTCCACTGAGCTGCAGCATCACGATGAAAAAGCTGATATATATATACATAAAGCAGGGTGTGATAATCCATCGTTCACTTTCGCTTCCCATCAATGGAGGAGCACACAACGGATTCCAGTACACGCATAAAGCAAATACATGGCTGCATCCTGTATATGGATTCCATTTTCAAATGCACGGAACGTCATATATCCGTTACACCGGGCTGCACTAACAACAGAGCTTCGGTAACTTAGAGATGAGCAGTCCGTGCCGGAACACTCGGGAAATTTACTTGAAGGACATGCGGCTTTTAGTAATGCATGATGTCGCTAAATGGGTCACGTATCACCAGCTTCCCGTTAGCGTCTATTCCGTATAGGAGCCGTAAAAAAAGGGAAAGGGAAGAGATGGACTGTTTTATCCGCCTCGATTCACTACAACACACAAGGTCACAGTGTTTTGACTCGGCTCATCCTTTATCGCGTTTTATGCAGAAATCATTACAGTGACTTTATGATCAATCATTTCATTCCTCCCCCCCTCCACCCTTCCTGTCTCCCTCTCCTTTGTGTTTTCATATCTCATTCCACTTTTCATACATTCATATTTTGGAAATGCCTCATCCTTTATCTCCTCACTCGGAGGAGTAAGCGAACAAGAGCCGAGGTGAATCAAGTGAAGTACATATTAAAGCAATCAATCACGCAGTCTACGGAAACCGCATGAACCCAGTGGCAAAGAGACGGAGCAGGAGGATAAGAGCAGGAGATGAGGAGTGAGGGATGGAGAGAGGAAGGGTGAATGAGAAATAAAGAGAAAGAGAGAATTAGGCAGTGAGGAGAAAGAGGGACTGAGAACGAGAGTGATAGGAGTGAAAGAAAGAGAGAGAGAGAGAGAGAGAGTAAGGGAGAGGGAATAGAAAAAAATGAATGAGAGAGAAGAAAATTGGTATATGAGAGGGGAGAAAGAGAAAAGAGTGAACTGAAGAGAGTTGGGAGAACTAAAGAAAAAGAGAGATATAAGGGAGAATGAGTGAATAAAATAAAGAGGGAATGACAGCAAGAGATGAAAAAAGGCGAAATAAGAGGGGGAGAGCTTTAAAAAAGTTTGAGAGAAAGAAAAAGGATAGGGAAAGAGAAAGGGAATGAGAGAAAAAGCGAAAAGGTGCAAGAGAAAAGTGAAGGGAAGAGAGAATGAGGGAGGATGGAGAAAAGTATGTGAGACAGAGTAGGGGACGAGAGAGGGTAGAGCTGGAGAGGGGATGAAAGAGAGATAGAGAGAGAGAAGAAAGAGAAAAATAAAAAGAGTGAGAGAGAGAGAGTTTTGGGTGAGTGTTTGCGTTTGTGCGTTGATGCATGAGTGAGTACATGAATCAGTGAGTGAGTGAGTGAGTGAGTGAGTGAGTGAGTGATTGAGTGAGAAAGACAGAAAAAGAAAGAAAGGAGTGTGTAAAAGAGAGGAGTGAGAAAGAGGATTAAGTGAGAAAAAGAGGAGTGAATAAAAGAGAAAGTGAAGACTAAGAATAAGTAAAGGAGAGACAGAGAGAGGAGTATGAATGAGAGACATACAGAGAGAGGGGAAAGAGTGTGTGTGAGAGAGACAGACAGACAGAGAGAGACAGAGAGAAAGAGGAATGAGAGAAAGAGAGAGACAAAGAGGAATGAGAGAGGGAGAGAGTAAGAGAGAGAGAGGAAAGAGAGAGAAAGAGAGAGAGAGGAAAGAGAGCAAGAGAGAGGAATGAGAGAGAGAGAGAGAACGAGAGAGAGAGAGAGAGAGAGAGGAAGAGAGAGCAAGAGAGAGAGAGCAAGAGAGAGGAATGAGAGAGAGAGAGAAAGAGAGAGAGAGAGAGTAAGAGAGAGAGAGAGAGAGAGGAAAGAGAGAGAAAGAGAGAGAGAGAGAGAGGAAAGAGAGAGAAAGAGAGAGGAATGAGAGAGAGAGGAGAGAGAGAGAGAGAAAGAGAGAGAGAGAGTGAGTGAGAGAGAGAAAGAGAGAAAGAGGGGAGAGAGAGAGAGAGAGTAAGAGAGAGAGAGAGAGAGAGAGAGAGAGAGAGGAAAGAGAGAGAAAGAGAGAGAGAGAGAGTGAGTGAGAGAGCGAGAAAAAGAGAGAGAGAGAGAGAGAGAGAGAGTGAGAGAAAGAAAGAGAGAGAGAGAGAGAGAGAGAGAGAAAGAGAGAAAGAGGGGAGAGAGAGGGAGAGAGTAATAAGATGCTGTGTAAGGCTGTGTATTTGCGAGCGTGTGCAGAATACTGATGATTGGTGTGCAGTGTTCTAATCTGATTATCATTAGCGCTCAGTTACACTGGAGGCTTTTGAAGGTTCTTGATAGGCCTAATAAAGTAGCTAAAGACTAAAAGACCTATTACATAGAGGAACTGTAATCAGCACGCTCAGCAACCCAACCAGCCATTTCACAGTCCACCGCAGTGGACAGCAGTGTTACATCATCAGGCCAAACAGAGAAAAAACAAACAAATAAACAAAAAAATGCAGATATTTATGCTGGAAAAGCCGAAGCGCCCCGGAACAGATCGCAGTCCGGCACTCCATGCGCTCCTTACCCACATTCAGTGTTTGATATGCATAATGCATGAGGGCCAGAAAACCATTTCTTATCACAGATGAATTGTTGGCTCTTTTTCTATTTTCACCCCGGCCCTTCCCGGTGGTTCGTAATGATCCTCATTCCTCACTGCTCCGAGTTTGCCTGGTTAATCACCGCATACCTATTTGAATCTCGCTTACTTTTTACAGACTGGGCTATGTACAGAAGCACTGAGGTTAATCTTTCCTCCATCACTTCCTCCTGTAGAGCTCACAGCGCTCCAGTGTGAAGTTCCCAGCACTGTGCCTGTGCATGCGTGTGTGCTGTGCTGGAGTAAAGCCGCAGTGCTGGGCTGCCGTCACGTCAGCGTTCGCGTCTTAATTGCTTACATAATTATTGCTTAATTGGTTCTGTCAGCATTGGGCGGGCGAGTCATCTCACACCATTTGACTACCCTGAATCTTGTCAGCCAATAAGACGGCAGATTCTCAGGCACGCATGCCGTTACCGAGCTGCACTGCATCGCTGCGGACTTCAGGTCCAGTCTGAGTTTCAGGAGCACTGGGGAAAGTCCAGGTTCTTGTGGTTTACTGTATTGTTTAACTAAAGATAGATAGATAGATAGACAGATAAATAGACAGATAGATAGACAGATAGATAGATGATAGATAGATGGACAGACAGACAGACAGATAGATGATAGATAGATAGACAGACAGACAGACAGACAGACAGACAGACAGACAGACAGATAGATAGATAGATAGATAGATAAATAGACATATAGATAGACAGATAGATAGATGATAGATAGATGGACAGACAGACAGACAGATAGATGATAGATAGATAGACAGACAGACAGACAGACAGACAGACAGACAGACAGATAGATAGATAGATAGATAGATAGATAGATAGACTGATAGATAGATAGATAGATAGATAGATAGATAGATAGATAGATAGACAGACAGACAGACAGACAGACAGACAGACAGACAGACAGACAGATAGATGATAGATAGATAGATAGATAGATAGATAGATAGATAGATAGATAGATAGATAGATAGATAGATAGAAAGACAGATAGATGATAGACAGACAGACAGACAGACAGACAGATAGATGATAGATAGATAGATAGATAGATAGATAGATAGATAAATAGATAGATAGATAGATAGATAGATAGATAGATAGATAGATAGATAGATAGATAGATAGATAGATAGATAGAAAGACAGATAGATGATAGACAGACAGACAGACAGACGGACAGATAGATAGATAGATAGATAGATAGATAGATAGATAGATAGATAGATAGATAGATAGATAGATAGATAGATCATTCTTTTTGATTGTATTATTTACACAATTGTAATAATTATTTCATTTTCTTTGTGACCCTTACTGAGGGAACTGTTTCATAAGTTCACAACAGTCTTTATTAATATCACATAAACTATATAGACTTTACATATGAATATGATATGTACTTATAAAGTGATTTAATTATGGTACAGGGTTTATTTGAAATAGACTTCAGTAAATTCTTCTTTAGTGCTTGCTTATTGTCCCAAATGTTGAACCACACAATTATAATTATTATAATTATTTAAAAATTAATTAAGAAATCCCTTTAGCATTTACTAAGGATTATAAACTATTTAATACAATCTAATAAAATGTTCTTATATTAATAAGGCTGGTTAGTTAATGATGAATGACTACATCACATAACTATGTAGTTCTGCTTTTTAATGTCTAAGGTACTGTTAATAGATGAACCCTCATTGTAAAGTGACATGTGAAGGATGTTTTGCTAGCATATAGCTATACATGTAACATCAGAGACTATGCTTTCAGTTATTACATTTCCAGTCAAAAAAACTGCCTTTAAACACGACTGGTTATTATTCATTGCCTGAGGAAAATCAAAAAAACACACTCAGCAGACACAAAAGCCTTCAACACTAAGCAGTCTCAACAAAAGCTGTTCCCAAAGGTGTCACTGATATCATATTCCCCTTCAAAGAGACATGAACATTCACACAGAAGCATCTGCCTAGACTCGCAGTAGTTAAAGGGGATATGTCTGAGGGGACTAGAAAAAAAAAACAGTCAATAGATTAGAGATGGCTACTCTTAGAAGGCTCTTAATGCTTCCGTCTTTTTGTCAATATTTAATTTTTTCGAGATTTTGTAAAAGTACAACATAAAGCAAGCACAATACAAGAATATTATTATAAATAAATAAATAAATAATAATAATAATAATAATAACGAGAAAAGTGCATTTTCCGAAGGAAAAGCATGATGGTTGCGCAGCTTAGTGAGTAACGAGGGATGAGTAAACGAGTGCGGGCCAGTATGACTGTGGATTAGTGCTTGGGGACCTCCCCCTTAGTGAGTACGTGAAGTTTGGTGGCTCTCGGGCGAATGAAACAGCCAGCTTTAGGTGAGTCCATAAATGACTGGGACTCTAAGGGAGGAATGAGGGATGCGGGAAAAAAAAAGGAGAGATGAACGAGTGCGGGTCAATCCATCACTGAATACTTGCTCGGGGCTTCGTCCCAAGCCCTTGTATCCGATTTGGAGGTTCTAGGTTAAGCGGGAGTAGAGTACGTAGGCAAACAATTTTCCATCCTATTCATTCTCCATGGGAGGAAAAAGGGATGTGAAAAGAAAGAGAAACAAACGAGTGTGGGTCAAACCAACACTGAATTCCTGCTCGGGGCTTCGTCCCAAGCCAGTGTATCCGATTTAATGTCTCTAGGTTGAGCAGAAGTGGGTTAGATTGGCACCCGTTTTTCGATCCCATTCATTCTCTATGGGAAAAAATTCCAGAAAAATTCCTTCCTACTCGGAATCCATGCATCCGATCCAAAAGCTGTATACAAGCCCGCATCAGCGGATCATGCCATCCAAAATCTCTGTTATTAAACAGGCAGTAAGAGAAAACCACTAATCAGCACAAGCAGTCTTGGCCAGGAAGCAGGCAGGTGACTTCAAGCCATGCATCTTCCAGCAAACCCCATACAAAATCCTCAGAGTAGCACTCGCAACATGTACACATCCCAGAAGTACATCTACTTATTCACACCAAGTCTCTGCTACCCCTAATGCTGTGCGCCCGACAGTGTCCACTGAGAGACAGGACCTTAGGTGCACCTACCTTGTAGTTCTACAATTGTACAGTCCATCTAAATCACTGCATACTTTCTTAGCGCCCTTTCATCCTGTCCATCAACGGTCAGGACCCCCACAGGACGACCACAGAGCAGGTATTATGCGGGTTGTGGATCATTCTTAGCAGAGACAGAAGTGCTAATGGACGCTTCAGTGTCACTGCTGGACTGAGACTAGTCTACCAACCCAAACTATCCAGCCAACACTGCCCTGAGGGCAGCATCCTAAGGGGAAGTGTCCTGTGGGCAGTGTCCTGAGGGCAGCATCCTGTGGACACCAATACATCTGTGGAGCAAACTGTGCAGCGCCAAATGCAGTATCGTCTCTGACTGTACATCTACAAGGTGGACCAGCAAGGTAGGAGTGTCTAAAAAGTCCAGCACTGCTGCTGTATCTGATCACACACTATCACACCACCACTAACACACTCAGTGGTGGTCCTTTGGGGGCTACCAGTAAATGGAGACACAAGGTATATAGCTTAATATGAAATACCCAATCTGTTTTAACCGAATGCTCATTCAAGGGCCTCTGTTCAGGAACCTTCCCATGGCAGGGTGCTGGTATTCCTCTCTAATGTAAGATGACCTTAATCACAGGAACGGAGCCTAGAACAACACTCTTATTCTGAGCAGCTTATAGGAATACCGGCTATTATCTCTTTATGGATACCTGAATATGAAAATTAGTCTGCATGCACATCCCTATGCTTTAGATTCAGATTTTATTGCCATTTAGCTCTTGGCTGCCCTCCCTGCAGGCAAATCAAAGCGTTAGATGCTATAAAAAACCACCCAAAATAAAAAAAAACGTAATATAATAAGCCATAATCTACTGCTTATGTACGAAAATAGCTTCTTCTACAATTAATTCACATTCAGGGCCTTCACCATCTGCATCAAAGTCCAGCTAAGCATTTCTAGAGCAATTGTCTCAGCGAATGTGTCTTCTAGGGCGTTCCTGTTTAATTTAGCAGGTTTAGCAGAAGGGCAGATTTCTCCCTGTGTACTCTTAATGGTTTGCTTTAAGCATCCTCTGCACTGACAACAGGCATAAGCATCCATGCTTTAAATACACTTCCTGTGAAGGCTAGCCCAGCGCAGATCCTACTCTAATTAGTACGTGTAGAGTACATGAGAAATTACACAGCTTAAGTTTATGGCTAGGCAGTTGCTGGAAGTGAATGGGAGTCTATGGGAGGAACAAAGGATGAAAAACGACACAGAGAGGAGTACAGGTCAGTACAGAGTCAGAGGATCTGCACTGAGTGAGTACATGGTTTGGTGGCTGCTGGGCACATGACACATTAGGTTTGAATCTCCTAAACTTGCTGCTAGCTGGTTGCTAAGGTTTTACAGAAAATGAATAGGAGTCTATGGGAGGAATGAGGAATGAATGAATGAGGAGTACATAGAGGAGTACAGTTTGGTTGTGGATTAGAGTTTAGAGAGCTGCCCTGAGTGAGTAGAGGCAGTTTGGTGGCTGCAGGTTGAAAGAAAGAGATCTGAGTGGGGGTGAAAATGAATGGGACTCCATGGGACAAGTGTGTGTCAGACAGACATTGCATTTATGCTCGAGGGTCTGACTGAAACACGGTCCATCAGGCGGGCAGAAGTATACTGGATGGGTGTGCACTTTTTAACCCTATTTATTTTTCTCCTCCTGAGACCCGGACTTGCTTGGCGTGCAATTTTAATTTCTCTTAGCTATTTGAGATTAGTAGGACCTAACTTTGTACAGGAAGTTGTTTTGGCAAAAAACAATGTCCTCATATGAGGCCAAAGGGTCAACGTTTTAAAAAGTATCATGGTGCAGAGAAGCAGAAATGTAATGTCCTCATATGAGGATGCTGGGGTCTCAGGAGGTTATAGAAAAACCTTTATATAAATCAATTTATATATATATTATTTTAAATCATAAATCATAATAAAAAGCTGTATTAACAGCATTCCTGATCAGCCCAGACATTCCAGAGCTGAACAGTGAAGAAGAAGCAAGAGTAGAAGAAGGAGAAAAAGAAGAAAAGGAGAAAAAGAAGGATGAGGAGAAGAAAAAGAAGAGGAAGAAGAAGAAGGAAAAGGAGGGAAAAAAGAAGAAAACAAGAAGAAATGGGAGAAGAAGATGGAGGAGGAAAAGAAGATGATGAAGAAAAAGAAAGTAGGAGAAAAGGAAAAAGAAGAAGAAGAGGAAGAAGGTAAATAGAGAGGAGAAGAAGAAGAAGGAGGAGGAGAAGAAGAAGAAAAAGAAGAGGAAGAAGAAGAAGAAGAAAGTAGGAGAAAAGGAAGAAGAAAAGGAGGAAGAAGAAGAATGAGGAGAAGTAAGAGGAGAAGAAGAAGAAAGTAGGAGAAAAGGAAGAAGAAAAGGAAGAAGAAGAAGGAGGAGAAGTAGGAGGAGAAGAAGAAGAGGAAGAAGAAGAAGAAAGTAGGAGAAAAGGAAGAAGAAAAAGAAGAAAGAAGAAGATGAAAAAGAAGAAGAACAAGAAGAAGAGGAAGAAGGTAAATATGGAGGAGAAGAAGAGGAAGAAGAGGAAGAAGACAGGAGGAAGAGAAGAAGAAGGAGGAGAAGTAGGAGGAGAAGAAAAAGAAGAAAAAGAGGAAGAAGGTGAAGAAAGAGGAGAAGAGGAAGAAGGAGAAGAGGGAGAAGAAGAGGAAGAAGGAGGAGGAGGAGAAGAAGAAGAAGAAGAAGAGGAGGAAGAAGGAGAAGAGGGAGGGGAGTATACCGTCAGATAACAGTAGCGCTGTTCGTTTCTCACTAATGAGATGCGGTTCACTAACGCTTCTCCTCCTCGTTAGTGGATGAATCACGATCGCCAGCAGGAGAAGTGAAAGGCACGTGAGTGACAGGCGGCGAGTGTGTTTAGGGTTAAAAAACTGGTGGTGAGAAAATACGATCAAATGCATGTTTGTTCACTTGACGGACGCCTGTAAAGACAGATGTGCTTTCACGCTCTGCTTGATTGACACTCCACCATCAGCACCATTTCCTTTGAATCAATAATTCTTCGTGCCACGGCCGACTCCTCCGAGGCTTCTCAGGCAGACAACATGAAAAGGTGAAAGCTCTCTCCTGCCTCTAAACACACACATACACACACGGAAATCCTTATAAGCACAAAAGCCAGCCATCTACCAGCCAGACGGCGTGAAGGTAAAACGAGTTTGCCGAAAGCACAGCAACGGCGTTGTTAGTGAGCACTACAGAGATTTCCCTAAAGGCTTTTTCCTCCATTAAAATTTGCTGACAGCTTTGTCATCCGCAACCCTCCAACCATACACACCCCTCCACCCTTCAACAGTGTGGGGTGCCCTCCTCCTCCATCGAACCTCGCTGCGTGTAGAGGCTGCCAGCAGGGCTGGAGCATTAAGGCTATTGCCAAGATGTTTCCCTTTACGCCGCTAAAGCTGCGATATCCATGGTTACCCGTCTGTCTGCGTTCAGTCAGCCTGACAAAGCCTTTCACTGACAACCCGCGGCTCCACTCCTTTACAGGGAGCATGGCCTCACCTGCTTTTAACATGCACTCCAAGTCCAGCTAACCATGATGTGGAGTAGCCAGAACTGGGTTTGCATACAGAATGCATAGGGAAATATACCCGTACATTAATCTGAGGTTCATACTGACAGTTTGGCTGAATCGGATACGTGCCCTTATCCACTTTGACCCCATGTCACACAAGAGACCACTCACAGCAGAGGTCACAGGCAGACAGCAAGTAGCAAATGCACTCCCACTTGGCTAGCTAGAGCTAATCAGATGACCATGCAAACACTGCAGTGAAACCATGTTGGATGACAAGTAAGTGAGACGTGATGAGAACATAATGGACATAAAATTAGCTTTGCCTGGCTATAAGCATCGGTGTAGAGCTGTGATGCAACACCTTTTTGTTTTGCTGTTGTTAGCCATGTAGCCTTTAGCTGGATAACTAAGGCACGTAAAGTGAATTTGTATCAGCAGTCATGTATTAGAAGCCCAATAACTCCATTGTAATTGTTCTGGAAACTGTAAAAAAGTACCCATGGCTTATAAACGGCCTTGTCAACCCACTTAAGACGTTGTTGGGGATTCCCCCAAGGGGAAACCGGGGGGCCAAGACAATGACAGTGTGTTAAAACCACTATTATTGAAATAAGAGGATTATATTATTATTAGTATAATGAATAAACGTATGGACAAATTCAGGGTTCAAGATGGTCGCCACTTTGGCTCAATTTATAGATAACTGCATGTCATACTGTGTCAGAAACTGCACACTGTCGCTGTCCAAAGAAAAACATGTATGTCCAAAATGGCAACTTTACAAGAGAGGTCAAAAACCTTATTTAACTTAAATGTAAGTTAATGGAACCAGACATCTTTCCAAAGGGCTTCTGTTGGTTCATTCGTCATGAGATTCTCACTCAGTGTAAACAGCAGCTGATGTGTTCAAGTGATGCATAGAAGTAAAAATGGATAAAAGTGGAGATACATGTTTTTCATTGGACAGCAACGACATGCAGAAACACAACAAGTAACAAGAAATCATTTAAACTAAATACTTTATGAATTCGGCATGAATAATGCATTATAGGTGCATTCATAAAGATCTATAAACACATATACATATATACAGGGGTTGGACAATGAAACTGAAACACCTGTCATTTTAGTGTGGGAGGTCTCATGGCTAAATTGGACCAGCCTGGTGGCCAATCTTCATTAATTGCACATTGCTCCAGTAAGAGCAGAGTGTGAAGGTTCAGTTAGCAGGTAAGAGCACAGTTCTGCTCAAAATATTGCAATTATGGGTGACATACCAGAGTTCAAAAGAGGACAAACTGTTGGTGCACATCTTGCTGGCGCATCTGTGACCAAGACAGCAAGTCTTTGTGATGTATCAAGAGCCACGGTATCCAGGGTAATGTCAGCATACCACCAAGAAGGACGAACCTCCACCAGCATCACGTAGTGACCTGGCCACTATCCTGCAAGAAGAATGGCTTAAACTCCCTCTGACCACTGTGCAGGACTTGTATATGTCATTCCCAAGACGAACTGACGCTGTATTGGCCGCAAAAGGAGGCTCTACACCATACTAATAAATGATTGTGGTCTAAAACCAGGTGTTTCAGTTTCAATGTCCAACCCCTGTATAAATATATTTATATACACACACACACACACACACACACACACACATCAAAGGTGCACAAAATAAACTATGATCATGAGCATGCAGAAGGATAACGTGTTGCACTCAGGCCGAGCACAGCTCAGGTGCTCAAGTGAGCTGTTGATAGCATACGGTAATCATCAGCCTTACAATGTTGCGCTGGAGAGCTCGAATGTTCTCCAGAGCGGAGGAACGCTATGCAAATGGCAGTAATATCACAACGAGCATCAGTTTAATTAGACTGAGATTAAGAAAACGCCAGCATTGTTTTTTAAAGTTCCCTCATTAATTCTGCTGCCTCCAGCAGATGCTGCAGAGTACATTAAAAGAGGAACAGGAGGAGGGAACGGACAACCGGCAGCGAAGAAAACAAGGAAATGGTGCTGAGGTACACTAACAACTCCTAACGTCTGCAGCTGTATAGCAGAGGAGGGGGCGAGGAAACTCTGCAAAGGGGTCTCATGGACGCTGGATAGCCATGCATGTGAATAATATGACGCCTTTGGAGAACCACGGTGCACTCATTTCTGCGGTTCTGTTTTCGTGACGATACAGTGAGTAGAAGTCAGCTGTGAAAACGAACACAAACAGGGGACGTAGCGTCACCTTCGCTTAATTACAGCTCTCAGAAGAGTCTGTCTGCCTGCATGAGCGTGTGTGCTCGGGATGGAGCTCTCACGATTACAGTGCGTGTTGATCTACAGTGTGCATCCTCAACGAGACGCCATCAACAACAAAAACAGAACAACAACAAAAAAATGCTTTCTAATTGTATTCCAGCTCTCCATGCATGACTAATGGTTAAAAGAAGCCATCCCTCTGGAGCTTGGCAGCTTTGTTTTGTACTCCCGCACCTCCCCATCATGGTTAATGATGGATATCTTCTACCCCTGTAGACTTCACTGAATGCTTCTGGTTCCTGTGATACTGACACAATGAGCCTGATCACTGAGGAAAAAGACGTATCCGCCCAGCGTAAAGACAAAATGTGGATAGAGCTATGGGAGAAGATTAACTCCATCCATGTTCTACAACCGGGAGCTGAACTTGGCCTGGCCCTGACTCAGAAATGGTCTAGGCCAGGTATTAAAGTGCGTTGCCAGTGGTGTATAGGATAGCATTATCAGCATATGAATGGAAGCATTGCCAGCAGCAAGGAGAATGTTATTAGTATGATCATTGTCAAAAGAATATTCGCATAGGAGGAATGAAATTTGGTGGGTAGGTTTGACATTGTGAGAGATTCATATGATCCAAGTTTAAGGCTCAGCCGTGCACGTGAAATAAGCAAGGACTGGCCTTATCATTGTACCTGACTGACCCAACAGCTACAATTGTGGACATTCAGTGAGCAGTGATGCCACCCATGAGTAATCCTGGTAGTGTTAGCACTGTGCCGGATGACTACATTCACGCATTACAACGACTGGCATGCCAGATTGTCACAGAGTGACTCAGAATGGCAGAGGGTCGTCTTCAGTGACGAGTCCCCCTTTTGTCTTGGTGGAGACGACCAACAGGACACCATTGGGAGGCTCTACAACTCCATGCTGAGACGTCAGGCATGTTGCATGACCTGACGCCATACTGGGAGACACTACTTCTGTAAATGTGTAGCTCTGTAAATATTGCCCATAGGAGTCATAATGCACTGCAGCCTGTCACCCTGCCACCTAGCTTGTGGTTTTCAAAGGAGCGAGGTAACTGTAAATGTCAGATAAACACGTGTATCATGAACACATAACTCACACGTGGCCACGCCCCCCCCGTCATTTGTTTTCATTTCTGAAAGGTGGCAACCCTATTTCAGGGCACAGGATTGTTTTCAATAATTACAGATCAGTAACCACCAGGTCAGACACTGAGTCACTAACCTATACAAACGGTAAGACCTAATAATTGGAATCAGGACACGATCCAACATAACTCAGGCCCACTCACAACAGATGCTAATGATTCCTTATGCACGGCCAGCTGAGCCACACTAATGTCATGGCCACACAGCTGACCTCAAGCGACGCAGACGCTGTATCATCTGTCTCTGTAGGATGAGTCTCAGGCTTTGTGACACTCTGCTCAACAGATTTTAATGCCAAAGTGATCTGTGACTCATGTTAGACACATGCTGGACTCAGGTCACTGCCAACACCGTACAAGAAGCCATTTCTGGGCATGCCCATCCAGTGTGGGCTAGAAAATCTATGGCCATGGAAAAGATAGAATGTTTTAGTCAGCTTGACTATAGACTGAAGAACAATCATTCTCCTTTGGTCTCACTTCCCCCTCTCCTACTCTCTCTCTATCTCCCCAGCTTTCAACAGTTTCAGAGTTCTCACCATACATTTTCTTTTTGCCTTTGAGTGAACTCACTCTTTCTACGTGTCCTTCTAAAAGGAGGGAGAAAAAAGAAGAGGAAGAATGTCGGAAGAGAAAATGGAGTGGAATACAGTAAACCTCACCCCTCCCATCCATTAGATTTATTCAAGTACCTGAGTGTGAGTGGATTGGAGATCAAAGGTTCTCAGAGAAAAGGCACAGAAATGGCCCCGTATCTTCACTCGGGAGAGTAATGCAGCCAAGACGCAAGCAGGGTCCATTTTCACTTGGTGCTCCCTTCCTTATCCTTCTCCACACTCCAGCAGGAAAAACAAGTTCCACCATGCATCCCTTTGGACTCAATTAGTGCAAGTTAAACAACCGACGTGCCTTCAGTGCCCTAACAACCCTTAATTTCACCCTCTCCGTCTCCGGACCACATGGTGTGCAGCTAGTGGAGCCTTGGGCAGTAAAGGAATTGCCATAAGTGTACCTGGGTTGATTGTTTAGGGCTCGACAAGAAGTGACTGTGCTTGGTAGGTGAATATCCAAGCAATAGATCAGCAGCTCTGATGAACAGCTCTCAGTGGAGGTTTTTCTAAACGCCGTTCTTCTCCGGCACCATGTCAGGCTCAGTCTGTGTGAGGTTCTGGACTCGTCGTGCTGATATCTCTGTGCCTGGATTTGCTTGCAGCCTTTTCATTTCACGTCATCGGAACCATTTGAGTGGAATGAATCGATTGCTCCAATCTGATTCAAACAATAACATCACATGGGCAAACTGAATTAGGAACGGCAACAGTCGTATGCAAAAGTTTGGGTGCATCCAAAGGTAGGTTTCCTAGGAGAATAAAAGTTAAGTGTAAAATGATTATTTCATTTATTTGCTGAATTTATATATATGGAATATGGCCTGTGCAAAAGTTATGGCACATTTTGCACGTTTTTTCCATCGATAAGCTCGTTTTAACATTGCTCTTTTTTTAAATTAAAGTTTTTATTTTTACACTTTGATCATTAACACAGTCACAGAGCCAAGATAAAGGGTTTGTTGTCATGTATGACACGTCCAGAGGGCCTGGTATCACTCCACCTCCAGCCCTAAAACCTGCAAGAACTGTTGGGGGAATATTTAAGAAGCATGTGATGGATTATCACAGGACACCTTTAGGAACCTCTACAGCTCCATGCTAGGACATCTGGCATGTTGTGTTGTCCTGGCACCATACTGAACACACTACTTCTGTATGTGTATCTCAATAAATATCGCCCATATTAGTCTAAATTTATTGACATTTTTTACATATTTAGCTGATGCTTTTATCCAGAGTGACTTACAAGGTTAATCATATTACAGATGGGCCAGTGCTACTCTTAGTCTAGCTCAGCATTCGCTATCCAGACTGGGATTTGAATCACTGTCTCCCACATGAGATGGTAGCTCCCTGTTGGGTAAAGGTATTAACCGCTGAGCCACACTGGTAACCTTTATCTTTCTTCCCAATAGCACTTAAATCTGACAATAAGTGCATTTTACATTCTAAATCTCTCTACTTATCATTTGTATCCCTGTATCCAGCCAAAGTTTCCCAAACACCTTTCCCAAACGCCTTTCCTCACCATTGCTGTAGATGTTGGGTTCTTACATAAAGAAATCTCATTCGGGTTAAGGCCAAAAAGGGTTTAATGCCAAAGGAGGAACCATAAATCTCTCTCTCTCTCTCTCTCTCTCTCTCTCTCTCTCTCTCTCTCTCTCTCTCTCTCTCACTCTCACTCTCTCGCTCTCTTACTCTCTCTCTTACTCTCTCTCTCACTCTCTCGCTCTCTTACTCTCTCTCTTACTCTCTCTCTCTCTCTCTCTCTCTCTTACTCTTACTCTCCCTCTCTCTCTCTCTCTCTCTCTCTCTCTCTCACTCTCTCGCTCTCTCGCTCTCTCACTCTCTCTTACTCTCTCTCTCTCGCTCTATTACTCTCTCTCGCTCTCACTCTCACTGTCTCTTTCTCTCTCTCTTTCTCTCTTACTCTCTCCCTCTCCTTCTGTCTCTGTCTCTCTCTCTCTCTCTTACTCTCTCTCTCACTCTCTCTCTCACTCTCTCTCTTTTACTCTCTCTCTCTCACTCTCTCGCTCTCTCTCTCACTCTCTCGCTCACTCGCTCTCTTACTTTCTCTCTCTCTCTCTCTCTCTCTCACTCTCTTACTCTCTCTCTTACTTTCTCTCTCTCTCTCTTTCTCTTTCTCTCTCTTTCACTCTCCCTCTCTCCCTCTCGCTCTCTCTCCCTCTCTCTCTGTGATATTTAAAAACACTTTCCCAAACAATATTCACAAAAACAAACCCCTGAAGTTTCTCAGGATTACAGCTTTAATTTCCTGTTAATGTCAACACTTGGCCAATCATGTACAAGAATGAGACACGAGTAATCAGTAATATTGTATGCAGACGCAGCATAAGCCCAAGTCATTCAGAGTGCAGCGAGCTGGATCTAATATGCGATGGTGGGGAACATGTTGTTTTGAAACCTCTGCTTGAAGAGTTCCACAGGAATCGAAGGGCTCTGTCTGCTATCATTCGTTTTTGACCCTTTGCTCTGTTTTCTTGTTTTGATCATGGCTTTGACTTGTGTATGCTTGCCGGTGTATTGACCCCTCCCTGCCTGCTGCGATGACTACCCGTGTTAGATTGCTCCCCAATAATGCAGTTCTATACAAGCACAATGTCTCAAGGTGATACACACTCACACACACACTCATAATAAAGGGCACCAAAACTGATTTTTTGACGTGATACCACAGAAGAACAACCACTTATGGTTCCCTAAAGAACATTAGAGCGGGTGATGCTTTTTTGTCAATAAGGTGAGTGTACCTTCTTAAAGTTTCAAGAATCTCCACAAATTTCTAGAACAAAGTTGCTCTGTACATCCTAATCAGGTTGTCTCCAACAAGACTTGTCACTGAGGACCTGCTGCCATTCTGAGTCAGTTCATGACAGTCTGGCACCAGACCATTGCAGTCCTTGTTATGGTCTGCGTCCATGCAGTCCTGCAGCCATCTGCCAGTGGTGCTGCTACTAACAGGACGAATGAATGTCCGCAATTGTGGCTGTTGGGTCCGTCAGGTACAGCAATAAGGCACGTCCTTGCTTATGCCACATGCATAGCTGAGCGTGAAAGTTGAATCATTTGCATGTCTCCCAATGTCAAACCCACCCACCAAGTTTCACTCCTCTCGGCTGACTCCTTCTGGGTGCAGCTATTTGTGCAACTAGATTTTTCACCATGACTGTAAATACACACCAGGAAGTCTTATACAGAGCTCATACAGGGCTCACCACTAGCCATAGGATTCACCCTCATGGTCACCAATCCCCACCACAAAACATCCACACCCACCAACATAGATAAACACAATAAACACATACCTTTAATCTAGCAAATATTTGATAATAAAACGCAGTAGTCCATTTAAGGAGGGTCTTGGAGGCAGAGCCAGCCAGCATTAGTCCCTAAAATACATAAATATGTATAAAAATTCATAATTCATAATTAATGTCCATAGCAACCAGAGTACTAGAACTAGTAAAATGATAAGGCATTGGTGCTGGATGCATCCCTATGATTGTTTTGCTTTCTTTCTATTTAGTTTCGATTGCATCAGGAGCCCAGTGTAGAGGGTTGGGGATAATCTGTCTTTTTGGGTCACTGTAGTCAGCAGGGGCAGAGGGCTAGGCTGGCAGCCACGGACAGAGAAGGAAGATGAGTCCAGTCACCGGTCATTTTGAGCCAAAGTTCAGACATTACTGCAAACAGCTTTTCCAAGCTTCGCCTTCAACATCTCCGAGTGCCCGGGCCATCTTTACAGAGATGAAAGTGAGCCAAATTACCCATAAAAGCGAGGAGCCAGAGAGGCAAATAAATAAATAAAATCAGGACGGTTGTTAAGCCTCTGTTCTAGATTCAACAAAAGGGGCCTTTATAGAAACAGGCTGGTTTAGAGAAAGAGAGAGGTGGCGGGCCAGTTCGAGGGCTTAAAGCTAAGGAAGAACGGGGCAGGAAGTGAGCCTTTTTGGCCTAGGTCCCATCCGAACACTGCATGGAAAAGGGAGAGCCAGAACTATTCATCATGCACTTTTACAGACCTGCTATTTATAGTGTGGAAAAAAAACACAACCTTTATTACCGCCAATAAAGAATGTTGCTAAAATAAAAGCTGAGCTGACTTGGAGGTGAGATAAAAAACATTTATGCCACAAAATATGGGCCCCCGAACACCGCACAAGCAGGCTCCTCCCAAAAAACGGCAAATTAAGCTTTTTTTTTTTGGTCCAAGTGCACAATAGAGCTTTGTGTGTGTTCAAAGGAAAGCAGCTTTTGCGCAAAGTGTAATTACTTGTCATAACAGAGCGGTTATCAGCGAGGAAACTTGCCTAGAGTCTACAGCTTTTTCATTAGAGGGCAAGCCTTAATAACAATTTATGTTGTTGTTACTCTTGCCACCATGAAAGCCAATGGGATGCTTCCCAGAATTAACACTGACCTCCATTTGCCCCCAATTTCAGCACCCTCCGCAGCATGCTGCTTGTTTCCCCAAGAGCTAGCGTCCTCCATTTCATTATGAAATCCAGCTAATTTCACTTTCCTTCCATCTTCGCTGCCCGGCTTGTCGGGAATCTTTGATTCTATATTGAAAATCGTCATCGTCAAACAATAAAACGATGTGGCGGGGAAATGAAGGGATGAAATATTAATAGGTCTGTAAAGACAAAGCCCATGGCGCCATCGTGAATCAAGTGGGTCTTCTAAACCCTCACGTGGGAAAGGCATAAATGGATGGAAGCAAATCACAGCAACCACATCAGCGCTGTCTGACAGTGCAGTGATTCATGCTGGGCTTCCATTCAAACCTTTCACAGAATCAGAATGCAAATCAAGACAAATGTCCATCCACTAAAGTCATGTGAAGAAACTTCGGATGACGTTGACTACCATGATTAGGAGCTGCACTGAAAGAGAGATGGAGATATTTCACCTGTGTTTTGTGGAAGCATGATTAGCTTTTATGGCCATGCAGCTCAGATACACCCGGCAGGATGAGCTACCGTCCACCTGAAGAGGGTAAAATCTCAATGACAATGGCCACCTTGCATCTGGGAATGCAAACTCACTGAATGTGCTTTATTAGTAGGCATCTCGGAATGTCGAAGGCACCCTCCAGAAGGCTATGTACTCTGACTATACTTGGATATCTGAGCTGTGTATTCTAGATATTGGGTATGATGAATACTGAAGACCTCTACAGCAAGCTGTACGACTGGCTTAGCCGTTCACCTGAACATTAGCTGCTATGCTCACTACCTGCACTGCACACTATTACAGTAGTAGACATCTACTGTTTACAACCACTTGCAATACTAACTTGCACACCTGACTACTTCACCATACTGTACTTTCCAAGATCTACACTTAACACTATGCTGTGTTTCGCTCGACTGCATATGCTAACGGCTGTTTGCATCTCAGTCCTAATAACGTTCTGACACACACTTACTTCTCCTGCATGTCATTTTATGTCATGCTAAATGTCTCGATGTTCTACTGTGAAGAACATATCGTCGCTGTCCAAAGAAAAACAGGTATCTCCAAAATGGCAACTTTACAGGAGAGGCCAAAAACCTCATTTAATTTGAATGTAAGTCAATGGAACCAGACGTCTTTCCAAGCAGTTTGGGGCCATTTCTGTTGGTCCGTTCTTTATGAAATTCCCACACAGTGTAAAGAGCAACTCATGTAATCAAATGAGGCATAAAAGTAAAAATCAACAAAAATGGAGATACATGTTTTTCATTGGACAGCGACGATATGGGTCTATGAGATTTGGAATCCCATTGCAACTCTTTTTTGGAAATTGGGGTCTTACTGCTTAAACATTCTGAGCAGCACACACAATACACAGGTGGTCTATCAGAATTGAAACTATCACCCAATCACAACGTAATCACGCAGAGTTCTGTTGAGGACAGAAAATACACCAAGTTCTTTTAGAAGTGACATTTTCATTGAGCAGAGTGACTGATTTCACTGTTTATCCATTCGGATAAAGGACATCTGTAGAGCTTTCGTGTTGCATCTATCCGCAGCATGCAGACTGTATGAAAAGTGGATGATTTTTCCAATTCCTGGCAGCTTTTTGGGTGCATTTTGAAAATTTGCAAAAATTGATGGATGGACGACCCGCTCGAGAGACAGTGACAGACAGAGGGGGACTGGAAAGGCGAGCGGACAGGATCACACCAAATCAGATCACTTTCCACACGGAATTGGGTGGAAAGATGTGAAAAGAACTGAACTGACAAGTCAGGCTTCAGCTGCAAATCTGACACCACCGGAGGCTTTTTGCACACATAAGCACACACATGCACACACATGCGCACACACATGCACGGTGAGCACTCACTCATGCTGCCCTCACTAATGCGCTTCCAGCAGAATGCATCAAAGTTAAAGTGACTTAAGTGGAATGAGCAATATGGCGGAGCTCCTCAGGATGCCGGGCCTTTTCTGCTCGCTGACCACCTGACCTCAATTCTATATGCCTACACATCACACATCAGCCTGACAGCTGCTGTGGGTGCTGCTCAACTGGCGCTGGTCCGTATTTGTTTGTGTGTTTGCATGTGTTTATTCGCGCTGGCTGAATGCCGGGCTGTAATCCCGGGCTGCCCACTGAGAACAGAAAGCTAGCGATGGCCTGAGCAGGTTACTGATGAGCAGCGATACCACGCGCATCCATTCCGTGTTTTGTCTCCTAGTGCCTAAGACCTCGCTAATCCCCTACTTTAATTTTCCTCTCTCCTGATTTTCTAATCACTCCATCTAATTAAAAACACGGCAGGATTCCCTGCTACTCTGATCCGTATCTCCCCGCGTCGTGTCATCCAGAGCGGCTGAGCAGGACAGGGAGGGAAGAGGTGAAGCCCAACAGCCAAAAATCTGGCCGAGAGATGAGCTGGATATGATGGAGGGATCTCTCTCTCGCTCCCGCGCTTCTGGTCACTGTCACGCGACTGAGTAGGCCTGTTTCTCCGCTTGGTGCTGCGGATTAGACTAAGATGAATTGGCCAGTGAGCCGGTCAGTTTCAGCCTGTTATTTTTGCAGTGCAGGCCAGCAAAACTTTTCCTCTGACATCACCATGAGTCTTACCCATATGCAGACGTGCCATATAGGTGCACTTTGTTGTTCTACTATTACAGACTGTAGCTGGTCAGGACCCCCACAGGACCACCAAAGAGGAAGATATTGTTTGGGTGATGGCTCTTTCTCAGCACTGCAGTGACAATGACGCGCCGCTGGAGTGTTTAAACCCCTCAGTGTCACTGCTGGAGAATAAGCTACCAACCACAACTGTACAGCCAACAGAGTCATGTGCTGAAGAACTGAAG
>JAMWET010005961.1:0-55000 GCA_024036415.1 Prochilodus magdalenae | reverse complement strand
TCAGTTCGTCTTGGGATTGACATATACAAGTCCTGCACAGTGGTCAGAGGGAGTTTAAGCCATTCTTCTTGCAGGATAGTGGCCAGGTCACTACGTGATGCTGGTGGAGGTTCGTCCTTCTTGGTGGTATGCTGACATTACCCTGGATACCGTGGCTCTTGATACATCACAAAGACTTGCTGTCTTGGTCACAGATGCGCCAGCAAGACGTGCACCAACAGTTTGTCCTCTTTTGAACTCTGGTATGTCACCCATAATGTTGTGTGCATTGCAGTATTTTGAGCAGAACTGTGCTCTTACCTGCTAACTGAACCTTCACACTCTGCTTTTACTGGTGCAATGTGCAATTAATGAAGATTGGCCACCAGGCTGGTCCAATTTAGCCATGAGACCTCCCACACTAAAATGACAGGTGTTTCAGTTTCATTGTCCAACCCCTGTATGTATAAATATAGAAGTGGTGGGGGGAAAGTAACAAATAGGAAATTATACTTTAATAGTTTAATATTTTTAAAAATAATTATAGCATTCTAATAAGTCTGCAGCGTTTGTGGTTCGCCTACCAGCTAACTGCAGGTCACCCCTCTGAATGCTAGTCAATTAGCAACCCCCCGTCTTGACTCATGAATGTCGGCCATTCCACCCAATTAGGTGAGTATAAGTATAAGTAAACTATAAGTTAGGTTATGATTTTAATTCTGTTCTAGTATCGTGCCCTCCCCTCCCAACCTTTATTCATATTTGGGATGTCCTCCTTTCTGGGGTAATGAAAGGGGCCAATCTAGACACTTTTGGAGGACCTTCCTGGCGCCTATGAAAGTTGCTTGTTGCAAACCGAATAAAGTATTGCCACCTTTTTGCCATCGTTTGATAAGTACCGTTTTTGGGCGGGCTTCTGATTTCCTGCATTCTATCTCTACCAAACCCTAACTACAGCACGCTGGGCAGTAGCTCAATTTGGTTTAGTTCATTCCCTGTTTGAGGCATGCCGCCAGCTTTACATTTGAACGAGCCCAGCATAATTTGATATTTAAACCAGCAATTTAAGCTTGGGTTCCTGGTGTGCTGAGAAAGGAGGTGAGCGTACATCCTTTCAGTGTGGCCTATGGCAATATTTCCATTTGCACGTTTGGAGATATAGAGGCCGATTAAAGCCGGAGGTGGGAAATGATCTTCAATTGGACGATCTCCGGTGCCTGCGTAATTTAGTCCAGTGCTAGCCATAATCAGATTCACAGAAACATTATTCTTATATATATACGCCCAGAAATGCTCCACACTCTCTGCACCATTTGCTGCAACACACCGGTTCTCCCTACACCCTCAGTGCTCTATTGTGCTGCAAATTGGCTTTCAAGCATTTAACAGTTTTCTTTAGGCACACAAACACTCTTTGCATTGTATGAGCTCAACAGAAAGCCATGAAAAGAACAGCAGCTGGTGATAAAAGCCATCCTTGTAGGGAACCAACTACTTACTGGAGGATGTGTGCACTCACAATGGAAACAGGTACAGTGCAAACAAAATCACTGAATCCATCATGCTGAATTTCTGGCGTGCAGTGAAAACATATGCTTCATGTTAATTGATTGATCGTGAGAATAAAAGTCTGCTGAAGTTTTTCCAAACACGCCTGAACAGCTTACGAAGGACTGAACTTCAGTTTGTGCTTATGGAGAAAGTAAGCCACGGTTTTTAAACTAGCTTTTTTCCCATTTCTGTGAAAGTAATATTTCAGAGCTCAATTAGGTAAGCATCATGGTTGATCATGGCCCTGCTGAAGTTTCCTATTTTGATATTGTTAAGAAAACTAATAATAATGTACAGGGGTTGGACAATGAAACTGAAACACCTGTCATTTTAGTGTGGGAGGTCTTATGGCTAAATTGGACCAGCCTGGTGGCCAATCTTCATTAATTGCACATTGCACCAGTAAGAGCAGAGTGTGAAGGTTCAGTTAGCAGGTAAGAGCACAGTTCTGCTCAAAATACTGCAATGCACACAACATTATGGGTGACATACCAGAGTTCAAAAGAGGACACATTGTTGGTGCACGTCTTGCTGGCGCATCTGTGACCAAGACAGCAAGTCTTTGTGATGTATCAAGAGCCACGGTATCCAGGGTAATGTCAGCATACCACCAAGAAGGACAAACCTCCACCAGCATCACGTAGTGACCTGGCCACTATCCTGCAAGAAGAATGGCTTAAAGTCCCTCTGACCACTGTGCAGGACTCGTATATGTCATTCCCAAGACCAACTGACGCTGTATTGGCCGCAAAAGGAGGCCCTACACCATACTAATAAATGACTGTGGTCTAAAACCAAGTGTTTCAGTTTCATTGTACATATATATGTATAGGTGCCACAAAATGAAAACTATATCTACATTGTCATAGTTAAGTAAAACGGGTGTTTAGTACCTACAACTGACACTTGTTGTCCCTCCTTCCTCATTATTCTAGGTCATGGGGGATGCTGGTGCCTATTGATTATGCATTAGGAAAGGCAGGAAACACCCTGGACAGGCCGCCAGTCCATTACAATTGTCACACAGACAAACACATTTACAGAGAGGGCACACACCTAGGACGCATCTTCAGTTAATCTGACTGCATGTCTTTGCAGTGTGGAAGTAAACCAAAGCACCTGGAGAAACATATTGACACTGGCAGAACATGGCAACTCCACACAGAATGGCCCTGGACTCCCCACTCACGAATCAAACCGAGGCCCATTGTAGCTGTGAGGCTACAGCGCTACCCACTGCTCCACCATAAGATGGATGAAAATAAGTTATAAGCTCACTTGACAAAAAATAAATCATTTGTGACTGAAACATACCTAATAGTGTGTAACACCTACACAAGCACCAATAACAGCTGTGATTGGATTTGGCATGGACTGGACAAGTTTCTGGATGTGGGCCATCAGTGTTCAGATACTCTGGGATCAAAGAAAGGTGCAGTTGGGCCAGATTTGGTGGATGCCTTCCCGTGCACCATTCTGAGAAGAGTTTCCTGTAGACTGGGATTTTAGCCACTGCTGGTAGACCCGTATGACTGTACGCTTCCATACACCTGCAGATTCAGCTACGTCCTTCACACTATGGTCTTTGGCCACGCCCAAATACAGTCACTCCTTTTAGCCAATCATTAACATCTGCTCTGGAGCCATTTTCCAAACATGGAACGAGACATACACTGCATTGTACCACCTCTTCTCAATCTATGAACCCGCCGCACACCCAGCAGGTATTTATAGCCCAGACATCCTTGTGCAGTGCCATCTGCAGGAGCCTGAAGTTACTATCGCCAGGTGATAACTGTATAAAGGTGCCATGCTATCATTTTTTTTGCAGTGATCAATGCACTGTGAGCTGCTGAAGCTGCTCAACCTTTCCAAAAAATGAGAGAAGTGCTTAGTAGCAAGATGTAACACATGACCAATCTGCGTGAGACGGGGTGCAGTGATCTAATCCATTACCTTTAATCTCTCGCTTCAGTGTCCTCGGCTGTCATTACACAGGACAAAGCCTGCACAGCAACAAACATGCTTACACAAACACTTACATTAAGCAGCCACGCTCTCCAGTCCATAAGCACAGTGTATTCCAGTGTGGGCCTGTTGCTGTGCAAGCAGCGGGCATGGAGCTAAATGGACCGGTGGGGCCAATACAGAGTGCACGAGGCCAGAATCAATGGTTTCACAGCTCACCTTCACACCATGTGGCCTCGCAGCAATATTTATAGCCGTCCGCTCCACAAATCTCACTTTGTTCACAGACTCCAATGGCCAGCAGTGACCATTTCACTGGTGCTTTAAAAGAACTTGTAATACCTCCCAAAAAAAAGATGAATAAATAAATGAAAGACGTTGGCTGTGACCTGCTCTGCCGCATGAAACGCGACGATGCAGCAAAATGGAAATACGATGGAACATGCTGGAATGCTGACTGCCTGTTAACGGCGATTTCCTCGGCCATTTCTGTTCTCAGCGGCTTCGGTCGAAGCGTTCGCTAAGTAGGCCAGGTGCATGCCTACCGTTAAGACGGCACCGCGCCCCTGCTGTCTGTAAACAAGCAGACGAGGGTCCGCTGCCTCTTGCGACTAGCTAAGCACAGTCCATCCGTGCAATTTTGATGGATGGTGCGGGGCAAATTGAGACGGTAAGCCAAGGCAGGTCTAAATAAAACCTGACTCACACAAAGCGGATTTGAGGAGTGCCTCAGGGTGAATAAAAAGACAGCTATTGATTTCACACTGTCCTGGATGAGAGGCCAAAATATAGTTTCAGACTTAATCTGCTGTTTCAGCAGTTGGTGAAAAGAAGAAGAGGATGAAGAGGGAGCAAAGAGAGGGATACATGGAAGAAGGAAGAAAAGAGAGAGAGAGAGAGAGAGAGAGAGAGAGACATGGACATGAGCACATAGGAGGCATATTCTCAGAGGAGGCGCTGTCCTTGTGTTAGCACAGCAGCTGACGAGTCACATTAAAAGGCAATGATATAAAACAAGCAAGCATACAGTACAGAGCAAACGGCCCCTGCTCCATTTACATGCTGGTGTAAATAAGTCAATAAACAAGTAGGTAAATAAAAACTTCATAACAGAGCTGGTGTACTAAAGCATGGTAGGTCACCAACGAATGCATTGCTGGAGAACCGGGGAGGTTCCTTGATCTTGGCAGCATGTCACATATACCA
This sequence comes from Prochilodus magdalenae, assembly GCA_024036415.1. Lineage (NCBI taxonomy): Eukaryota > Metazoa > Chordata > Actinopteri > Characiformes > Prochilodontidae > Prochilodus > Prochilodus magdalenae. The sequence continues at coordinate 50,296 of JAMWET010005961.1, read as the reverse complement.
AGTTTGCCAAATATCAGCATCAGTGAGCTATAAAAATGGTTTACTCAGATGGGGACTGTGCTTCTGTAACTGTATAACTGTCACATCCTGCCCTGTCCTGCTCATGTTTGTCTGTCCTCTCTGGCTTTCTGTTTCGGCCTCGTCATGTCCATGTGCTCTTTGTTGTTCTGTTCCATGTGTTTCTGTTTGTTTTGGTTTTTGGCTCCTCCTTCTCCGTTCCCTTGTCAATCCCCCCACCTGTCCTTGGTTTGTAGCTCCGCCCCTTCCCAGGTGTTCCTTGTTAGTCTTTGTTCCCTTGTACCCCCTGTAGTCCCCTGTGTTCTTGCTTGGTGTTTTGTCTTCGTACTGGTCTACTTGTCTCCTTGCTAGTTGTTTGTGAATGAAGGTCTGTTTGTTTGTTACCCGGTTCTGTGTTTCTGGTTTCCTTGGTTTTGGTTAGTCTGAGTTGTTCTGTTTATTAAAATTCCTTGCACTTGCATCCTGCCTCCTCGTCTTGGACTCCAATGTAACAATAACACACTGTACAGCATCAGGATCAATACAAATAAACATAAATGCAGTGGGGGGATTTCTCAACAGCTAACATATGACACATCTCATGTAAACATTACTGGCTAGAAGGTAGACAGCCTTCAACACACACTGAAAGAGTCGTACTACACTCCAAACACTGGGCTTTTGAAGTAGCAGCATCACCTTCCCCCCACACATATCCATATTTGATGTAGTCTCACTTATACTTGCGGCTGATTTTAAAATTTTTAAATTTTTTGCTTTTCATGAGGAACCATGTCAACATTCTTTCCTCATTTAAGAAGCTTCTCCATCTTTGGTTAGCTTTGTCCGAATAAGGCTCCTTGGGCTGCGTTGTCTACTTGCGATACGTTTTTATTTGTGTATTTTTATATTATTTATATGATGTTTGTGGATTGAGCATGATTAATCTTGTAATTTTGACTTTTTCACTGTTACTTTTATGACCTAAAGTGCTGTTACCGGCCCACTATGGACTACTGCCTCCCCCTGAGGATGGGCCTGCAACTGACTAGAGGGTGCTTCGTGCTCCACTGGTGGTTCGTGGCCCACAGGTTGAAAACCAGTTTCTAAACCACTTCATCCTTTACAGAAGGTACAACTCTCACTGGGCAAAGGCAAGAAACCAGTCCATCACATGGCAGACACACCCAGATTCATTTACACACACATAGCTTGGGGGGGGTGGGGGTGGGTGGGGGGGGGATTAAACCTTTCCAGTTAACTTGACCACATGTCTTTGGACTGTATGAGAAAACCAGAGCACCGAGAGGAAACCCACGCAGAACATACAAGCTCCACACAGAAAGGACCCTGGCTGGGAAACAAACCCAGGCTCCTCATGCCGTGAGACAACAGTGCTACCAGTGCACCCCCTGCCCCTGAATGTTCTTACACCTTCTTGATATATAAAGGATGTGATCTAACAGAGCCAAATATTTTTATGTGGTTTGTTTTGTCATTCTGAGAGATGGACATAACTATGAGTGATGTATCAGTCCCACTGTGCTGCTAAACAAGACCATAATATGCTCATACTGATCTGTAATGTGCTAGCATTCTCCCCCAGTGCATTCACAGTGCAGTCTTCAATGAACGAAGCCTCATCATGCTTTACACAGTAATAGAAACTTTAAGATACAGATGTAAGAAAAAAAATGATATATGGGGATTGATATGTAATAAACATTTTTTGTGAGTGTAAACGATTTGCAAAGCCATCAATCTCAAAGTGCATGTCAGAGAGAGAAACTCCCTCCCACAGAAATCATTTGAAATATCGCCCCCTACCATCAAAGCTTGATATACCTTCATACAATGCACGGAGAGCTGGAGCACTACTTACCACCCCTGCTTAGGTCTACCCTGTAAAAGTGGGTCTACCAACACCGTCAAAAACAACAATAGCCAAAACAGGGTGGGGACGGAACTTGTAGCAGGATGGCCAATCCTGGCCAATCAGAGCATACTGGTCTAAGTGGGTGGGGGAGGTTAAAGACACTGGAGCTCTAACAGATCGCTTTAGACTGAGAGTGCATGCAGATGTACAGTACAAGTACATCACCGTGCCCTCAAAAATGCAATTATGAAATCTATAACTTATGCACAGTACTACATGTGATGCAACTTCAGCAGCATCACTGTTTGGAACTTCCTACACTATGTGTGAATGTTCCACTAAACAAGCCGATTAGTTGGCAAACCATCTGATTGTTATATATATGTTCAGCACAACCTCCTCCATATCATATGGCCGCGTATCCATGGCATGTAGGTTTCCTGTGTATCCACACTCTGGGAAAGCATATGGAACTCTCTGCATGCTGATCACAGGCTCTGTGCGGTAATTGAAAGAACCACGTCAGGGAGCTGAGCTCCACGTTAGCTTTATAAGAAATGGCTTGCATTACAACCACTCTAAATCAAAGCCATGATGTCAGTCCTCTCAACCTCTATCAAACTGTCAACCTCTGCAAGCGCAACACCCCCACCCCTCTAACCCCCCTCATCCGAGGGGCTGTCAGGCTACATGTCCCTGCCATTCTCTCTGAAAAACTACTACAGCCCAGTACTGATATGACAAGCTTCCTGTATGGGTTCCACTATGGCATGCACATCATAAATGTAAGTAACATAGAACAATATTTGACATGGCCTCGACATGCTCGACTGATATGTTGCATTAGCAGACGCTCTAGGGGGGATATGAATGTGTGGTTTGGAATACATGGAAAAAATATACAGGGCTTTATGAAAGCATATGTAGAAAAGGATACACAATGAAAGCGGGGGAGGGCGAGCAAGAAAGGGTGTGAAATGAGAAAGGCATCCAGTGGGGAAATGGCATTGATATCACCCACCGCAGGAAGACGCTGGCCTGCTTTTCATTTTTTGATGTAATTATCTGTGACATGCATCTGAACCGTGGAGAAGCCAACATTCGCAACACTCTCCCTCGGCTTCCTGGGAGCCGAGCAATCACATATGTTTGCCTTGGCCGGTTTATAAGTGGAGTGACTCATTACGTATAGAACAGCAATCCGCACTTACAGACCACGGTGCACTTTCGTCAGAGATTTCGACTAGACATTGCACCCCCAGATGTTGTATGCCATTACAGTAAGCACAGTAGTGCAGTAGAGGGGAAACAGAGTAGGGCTGGTGGTAAGCCTAGAAGACAGACACCGCAAAGGAAGAGAGGGAAAGGCCCAGTCGCTGTACTGCTACATCCAGGACAAAAAGTACAGAAGACATCACCCCCCACAGCGAGGTCCGTGCAGCGCTAGTCTACAAGGCGCGGGAACAATTCATGTTGTGTCACGAACACACAGACTGGAAGGCATTCAAAGAGACTAGCGCAGACTTTAATGAGTACACAGAGGTGGTGATATCTTACATCAAATGCTGTGTTGATCTATACCTTCCAACTAACAAACTAAAACATCTGCCGGCCAAAAAACACACAGTTAAATAATGACAACCAGCAAACAACAGATAACTATACATACTACATCTACGAGTGGAGGGGAAGAAAGTGGCTATAAAGCTAAAAGACATCATAAAAAATCAAAGCGGTAGAGACACAATAGGGGATCTATCCTGAAACAATGGTGGAACGGACTGCAAGGTGGAAACCGCCACAGAAGGCAAATAGACAGCTTTACAACTTCTGGCACCTCATTACCAGACCTGTTAAATGCATTCTGCGTTTGGTTTGAACCTCAAAACTTGGAATATAAAGAGAGTTACTTAACCGGGATTGTCTGAGCTGCATCTATGAGAGAAAAATGTCCTCAAAGTTTCAGCGGCTAACTACATTTCATCAACTTCTTTGGCATGTCTTAATGGTGACATTGCTACTGGGATTCAAGGAAACTTTTACCACTGCTCAATGTACAGGTGATTACTGTTTAGTCACACTAACATCAGCAGTCATGAAATGGGTGGAAAGAAAAACTTTTCTGGCCCAAATTTGGCCCACATTCACCAATTTCATCTGGCCCACTTGCTGCAGGGATTGAGGCATACCACTCCTGGTTGCAAGATATGGACCACATATGCACCAGATTAGGGCCAAAAGTAGGCAACTCTGATGGTAGGTATATATATATATACATGAAGGTATATGTGCCAGAAGCAGACCAAATCTGTTTAAATATGTGGGCCACTTTTTGGCTCTCTCCTGATTGCCAGTGCTGAGCCTGCAGTGCCATATCTTTGCCTGAGGTGCCCCACATCTACTGATATTACCAAAACGAAATTAATGGTTAATGGTGTTTGGTGTGGCGCAATGGATAACACCACTTGTCATTGAGATACCACACCATGTGGGAGATTGGGGTTCGATTCCCAGTCTGGGTGACTATGTTGTGCTACACCAATAAGAGTCCTTGGGCAAGACTCCTAACACTAATGCCACACTGGCCCACCTGTAATGTAGTTAGTATGTAGTTAAGTTAATTAATGTAGTTAATTCGCTCTGGATAAGAGCGTCAGCTAAATGCCGTAGATGCTAACTAAAGCCCTATCTGAGCTGGATTAGTTTCACCAGAAGAGGTTAAACTAATGTAATTTGTAAGGAATTTGGCTGTCTGTTTTATATTGGACAAAATATCTGTACAATTTCAACATGTGGCTGGACAATCTGTACAATTTCAACAACAGGACAAAACTCACGCTGCCCTGTAAAAGCTTCGGGTATTTCACTTTCCTTCACCTTCTAATTAGAAACAAAAATACTCCGATTTAGACAGAGCTGGCCCATGGCATTGTGGTATAGGCAAATGCTAGAGGCACTGTCCATCCATAGGTGTGCCTGGGCAGCCAGAGGAGCAGAAACATATAAGATGAGAATGAAAGATGGTAGAAAGTCAGAGGTGGCGTCATGTGATGAGGAATACTTTATCTGTTGCATAGTAATAGCTACTGTCAGATGCTTGGAGCAAAGTTAGACAAGCTTGTTAATGTTTGCTAATTTAATGAACAGCTAGCTAGTTAGCATGAGTTAGCATCAGTTACTCCCACCCTTAATCCGTTGGTTAAGGACTTCAGTTGGAAAGACTATTAAGGTGTTTGGAAACCAAGCAGCATGAATTTAGGAAATACACTTTGCACACAGCTTGTACCATGTGAGAGAAGTGCTTATGGAATGTGTGTCCTGTGTATGAATGCTATGTGTAATATACTCTTGTTTGTGTTTAGAGTGTTATAGGCTATAATGTGGCTTAGGCTTAGTTAGTGCTATTAGTACCTGGGTTTTATCATCCAAAGGGCACCAGCCAAAATCTTACCTTGGGCATCACATTGTTCACACCATAGACCACCTAACGCTTTTCCTTTGCCTATATTACTTTCACTGTCACTTCATCCTCATCCTGTTCTTCATCACAGTCCAAAGAGAACCATGTGTCTCCATCTTTGTTGATTTTGATTTTAATGCATCTTTTAAAATTTCGGTTTACACTCAATGAAATTGTTATGCTGAATAGACCAGCAGAAACGACCCCAAACTACTAAAAAAGTCTGGTTCCATTGACTTACATTACGCTTAGTTCATAGACCAAAGCACATCCTTTAATACAATAAAGAAAACCACTCCACTAATGTAATCAAAGTCAGGTAATTAGCCCTGAACAGCCCCAACTATAAACAGACCCATGATTGCCTGACTGGCAGACTTGAAAGACCGTGAGTAGAAAGAACAGTTCACCCATATTCTCACTACAGCAGACCTGCAGAGCTGGTGTCTTAGCTCATAACTCCATTCTCTCTTTACCCGCAACTGTGTGGCCAAATATAAAAACAACCACATCATCAAATTTATAAGCAGTCTAAACAGCAAAGATAGTGAAACCACATACAGGAGTGGTGCAACACAGCAGGCTGAATGACAGCAACCTCACAACCGCATGTTCACAAGACAAAGGGAATCACTGTCTTCAGGAATCATGGGAGAAGCCAAACACCAATCAGTGTAATGGGCTTTCATGGGAGACTGTCAGCAGTCTCGGGTCCTTTGAGCTGCATATCTTACATACATTGTGATAGACAGACCATCTCAGGAACCTCCCTATAAAAGTCCATCAATGGCTGTAAAGGAAATCAGTGTCTTATTTATGTGTATGTTGTTTGAGGAAATAGGACATGCAGTATGACGACCTTGTAAGCAGCATCTTGCTTACCCAGATAATAGCCACAAATTGCTTTTTGTATTATTAGAGCTATATGGATATTATTGACCTGCCTGCTAGCCCAGCCATTCAGTAGAAGTAGGGTCTTTCCTGCAGAGGAGAGTGCTCTCACCACCCCCGAGTAGTGTGAGGAGTTACCCCACAATCTGCATTGATCCTGCTGAATCCTGCTGGCTAGTGTGAAGACATGGTTACAGCACAGTCTCAAACTGGGCTATGAATAACTGCGGGGTGTGAGTGATGGGATTCATAGATTGAGAAGAGGTGCTACAGTGAAGTGAGTGTCTTATTCCATGTGTGGAAAATGGGCTCAAAGCAGATGTTAGCGATTGGCTAATAGGAGTGAGGTGTATGGAAGCGCACAATCGTACAGGTCTGCCAACAGTGGTTAAATTAAAATCCAGTCTACAGGAAAGTATCCTCAGAATTAGGCCAGGGAGGGCATCCACCAAATCTGTCCCAAATGCACAATTCTTTGATGTAAGAGTGCCTGAACATTGATGTGGCCTACATCCAGACACTTGGCCAGTCTATATATATATACAGGGGTTGGACAATGAAACCGAAACACCTGGTTTTAGACCACAATCATTTATTAGTATGGTGTAGGGCCTCCTTTTGTGGCCAATACAGCGTCAGTTCGTCTTGGGAATGACATATACTGCGTCCTGCACAGTGCTCAGAGGGATTTTAAGCCATTCTTCTTGCAGGATAGTGGCCAGGTCACTACGTGATGCTGGTGGAGGTTCGTCCTTCTTGGTGCTATGCTGACATTACCCTGGATATCGTGGCTCTTGATACATCACAAAGACTTGCTGTCTTGGTCACAGATGCGCCAACAAGATGTGCACCAACAATTTGGTGCCACCAGGCTGGTCCAATTTAGCCATGAGACCTCCCACACTAAAATGACAGGTGTTTCAGTTTCATTGTCCAACCCCTGTATATGTGTATATATATATCGCATAGGCCTATTTGACAGGATTGTCGGTGAGCCATCAACAGGATTTCCAAACACCAAAGATTCATATTTAGTGTCACTTACAAATAGGCCTACGCAGTAGTGCTCCCTAAAAACTGCACAAGTGATTCCTAATGCATATTAAGTCATGCAGGATTTCACTGCTCTCCTTTATTTTTAAACTACCCCATCCATACAAGAAACAAGCTTTGAATAATGAACACATATAAACATGGTTGCAGAATAGTGGGAAGAGCGTATGGCAAGTCCTCTGTTGTGGCAATCGTGACTAAGATCTGGCAAAAGCTAGCGGCTAATTACCCAAACCTGTGCTACTGCCAATGGAGCATGCTAAACTATATGTCCAACAGTCAGTGTTCATGGCCCCAGCCTTAACCCTGGACCCGGTCGCTAGCTCAAGCGCTTCTACAGCATGGTGCGCGAGAGGCCTGGCGCCTGACAGACAATAGCGCGGAATGATAGATGCCTGTGCTAAGTTCTCCGGGTTTGGAACATTGCGTTCTTGGCATGAAGAAGCAGGGACAGGCCAAAAACAGAAGCAACTGAGGTCACGGCGCAAGTGAGAGAGTTAGAGCAGGAAGCTGTTTGTCAGGGGCCAGTAATGGTGCAGTGTCAGAGGAGATTGCAGAGAGATGCAGGAGGTCTCATAGGGGGATGGAGACTGATGAGTGTGTACTGCTGTGAAGTCATGTGGCACCTCTGCTACCATCAAGAACAAACGTGGCATCAGGGGGCCAGACAGGCTCCGATTCAAGCCTGCTCTGCAAGTCACGGGTATGCCAAATTGTTCCGGTTTGGGTGAAAGGATTAGGATTGGATGAGGGCGGTCACTTTCAATTATAGTAGTAATTAAGGAATCTGTCAGTCATTTTGACAATTAATTGAGTAATCAGAGCTAATAAAAGGCCAAACACAAAAAATCTACCCGATAAATTATGTAAAGATTCCTATTATGTGCCGTGATGTATTGTTCTGTGCTGTATTATTATATGCTTGTTTCTCTCTCTCTCTCTCTCTCTCTCCTTCTCCCTCTCTCTCTCTGCCTCCCTCTCCCTCTCTCCCTCTCTCTCTCTCTCTCTCTCTCTCTGTCTCTCTCTCTCTCTAATTGTCTACTGGTACAGCTCATAATGATGGTGCATTGCACATAGTAGGATTTCTCAGTTTAGGCCCATGACTTAAAACATAAAGTCAAGCCTGTCCAATAGGAAAGGTCCTCAACACTGAACTTGTTGGAAGCACGAAAGTTGATGGAGACACTTTGTGTGGCCTACCTTGATGGGCAACAACCAGTGATGCACCAAAACAAAAACCAATACAGACACATTTAACACACGGCCAATAACTGAACATGGTTCTGAGATTTTTTTTGGCATTTTATATATGGTTTTGAAAACGTGTAATAAACATAACAAATGAATAAATCTAAATACATTAAAATAAATGTACCACAATTGTTGCAGAATGTAGGCTACAGTTTTTTTAGCCTACACTAAAATGCATGTATGTACGTATGTATGTATATCTACATATTTATGTAAGTCTGTGTGACGTGGAGACACAAGGAGACAGGATGCATCTTACAAACAGAAATCAAAGAAACAGCCAACAACAAGACAAAACACCAAGTAATTACACAGGAGTCTGAATGCACAAGAACTAACAAGGAACACCTGGGAAGGGGCGGAGCCACAAACTATGGACATATGAGGGGCATGGCAAGAGGGCGGAGACAGGAGGAGCTATAAACCAAAATATACAGAAGCCCATGACACAACACAACAAGAGGCGCATGGAAGCAACAGGATAGACGGAGGCAAGACAAGACAGGATATGACCATCTGTATTTATTTATTTATTTATTTATAGCCATTCCAAAACCATATTAGATGCTTACAGACAACCTTGTTACCCTAACAAAGTATTTCCTGTCAGCTGTTATCCTCTATTCTGCCTAAAAGGCATGGTCTCAAATGGTCTCCAACCTACAGTTATATGTTCTTAGGCATTGAAAGCCCTCTTGATACTCGAGGACCGAGAATATGATGGTCTATAAACACAGTTGTAAGCCGCTCTGGATAAGAGCGTCTGCTAAATGCCTTATATGTAAATGTAAACAGTGAAGCTGTTCTATATGGCCAACTTTTTTCACTGATGGTTCGCTACTGCTCCAGCTGTTTCAACATGACTATACAGACCATCACAAGACTGTACAGGAAACAAACCACGCTACCTAATCACCCCTACTCAGGCTCGACTGAGATTCTTGTGAGCATATAGATTACAAAAACTGTATGCACAAAGCCCGAGATGCACCCACAGTAGTTCTAATACAGAGTTATTAGTGGATACTGATAACCGGTAATGCTATCGATAAAGAAGAGGAGATTTAAGCTCTTGCGTTGTAACAGTTCTAACCAATCGTTTGATAAGGATACAGTTGTTCTTAGCTTGGCCTTATTTATCCAAGCCATGAGCTAACTGCCAACTAGCAATTGCTGATCTATTATTAATCAAGCTCATTCTAATAACCATGAGACATCCCTAAACAACAATGCTAGCAAAACACCTACACAGCGTGTGAAGAGAGTAAGAACTAAGATCCTTTCTGTAGCAAGCCTGAAAACACCAATAAGGATGATTATTAATCCTTTTCATTCCCACATGGACCCATTCACCAACCCATGCTTTCTCCAAACCCCATCCCTCTCACAGGTGGAAGGTAACAGGTAATCAATAGAGGCTGCTCACTGCACTTCAGTCCACTCCCAGCAGGTACGCTCCGAGAGGGAGCTGGAGACAGAGAGCGGTGTAGGGGAAACGGGAGCGAGAAAGACTGAAACAGATTATGTAGTCCTAGATTTTTTTTTTTCCCCCAAAGCAAACAATGTGCTGAACTACCAGATCCAGAATAGAGGGAGGGGGAACAAACACAAACAGGATGAAAAGGTCTTGTGGCTTTGTGTGTTTACGTGTTGGAGGTAGAGTCCAGGGACTCTTAGCTGTTATCTTCTCTCTACCCCACTGCCTTAACAAGAGGTGAGGGGGAGGCTATCACGAGGATAGTTTGTCTTAGATCAGAAATAAAAGTTTAAGAAGAAACTAAAGGGTCTCTGAAGTTTATTCGATCAATCGCCAGCACTCCAGTCTCGGCGGACTTTGAAGAAGCCCAAAATGTCAGAATAATATTCCGTAGCAGGAGCACCAGGAGAAGCGGCAGAGGCAGCAGCGGCAGAAGCTGCAGAGGCAGCAGCGACAGAGGCAGCAGCGGCAGAGGCAGCAGCGGCAGAGGCAGCAGCGGCAGAGGCAGCAGTGGCGGCTCTGTGGTGAAATTAAGAGTCTTTGTTTTTTTTCTACCCTTTTTAAAAAGAAGACGAAGAAGCCTCATCCGCAGCTTCTCCTCAAATACAGAGATTCCATTTTTCTTGACGTGTAAAGACTCCTCGCTGTGGATTTACTCGGTTGGCACCAACTTGCGCACACAGGCGTACAATTAGAGGCAATCATTTCTACAATTATGTCCTCTTTCCAAATATCTCCTCTGACAATATCCTTAGCTCGGAGATTTCCAAATGTGCCAGGGATTATTAGCCCCTCTATTAACCCATAGATACAAAAGGGAAAGCATCTCCTCTGTTCTTTCTCTGTTCTTCTTTCTTTTCTGTCCTCATCTCTAGCTCAAATAGGGGTTCATGCCAAGCCTTCACACAGGGCAGCTTCTTCACCCTAAAAATCGCTTATCCCTGATTCTGGAGCGTTTAAACCCCTTAGTGTCACTGCTGCATCCAGCCAACAGTGTCCAGCCAACAGTGTCCTGTGGGCAGCGTCCTGTGGGCAGAGTCCTGTGGGCAGAGTCCCGTGAGCAGTGCTCTTTGACCCCTGATGAAGAACTACAGAATGACCAACACAAACTGTACAGCACCAGATGAGCTATCGTCCCTGACTTTACATCTACAAGGTGGAGCAGCAAGGTAGGAGTGTCTAATAGAGTGGGCAGCGTTTCCCTACACCATGCATGTTCCTCTCTATGCTGCATGTGGTCTTATTACCAACATACCTATCTCCTATAATCCCAAACATCAGGCGGTATCATGTCTAATACCCCCTTTAAGGCAGCTTTGAGAAGCAGTAAACTCTTTAGATGTCTGGTTCCTATTGCCACTGCTGTAAGCTCCTCTAGAAAGCAGCATCTCATATCAGACCACTCTAAAGGGCTGTTCACAGTAATTCAATTTTTATTTCAACGTTAAATGATTACTGAGTTCTCCCTTAAAGAATGTCTCCTCACAACTAAACACAATACTGACTATTGTAGTTATCAGGAGTCCTGCTTTTCCCAGTGGTTATGGTCACTAGCCAATCTCTAGCATCATCGACTTGTGAGGTGGTAGGACCCCCTCCTCCTTTCTAAACTGAGGCTCCACCTTAGCCCTCATCCCATAAACCTCTACCTACATTTCAATAGGACTGTCAAGCCAGACAGTTCAGAGCCTTGGAGCTTTTAGAGCATGGAGGTAAACATCTGCATAACCAATGCTTTCTCTCCACTTCTCATCTCAAAGATCACGACGTTAGCTCGGAGAAATTGATTCCAGCATGGTCGGTTCTGTTTCCAATGAAGGCTTTAATGCTGTGTGCTCGAGGTGGGGAAAAAAAGACACCCACATTTCACCATCACCATCTCCATCCAGTGCATTTGGAGAGGGAAAAAACTCCACCGGCCCAGATTGTCCCGGCTGTGCCGTAATTGGCCCTACATCATTGTAGCTGACACTCATTGTGCCCCCTTCCCTTCTGCGTTTTGGTGCATATTCATAGGTTAATTGCCCATGAAGGTGTGAGTGCTGGTGTTGGGCAGTACACTCTAATATAAAGTGTATATATATATATATATATATTCTCTCTGAGGTGTTCAGAGCACTGCAAGGTCAAACAACACAGCGCCAGCCACTCCCTCTCTTTCTTTCTCCCGTCTGCTGGCCAGTCTCTCTCTGCTAATTGCCTGCTTAATTAAAGGCCCTGCCGTGACCCCATGCTTGGTGGCACGGAGGGGACGGGAGGGCTAGGAGAACGGAAACACGGAGGGCAAAGGGGCTTATCGATCAATTCCAATAATAGTACTCCCGATTCTCTACTGACCCCCGTGTGTGCATTTAAAGGTAGGGAATGGAAAGGCTCTGTTTCTTAGGCTAAAAGTTGAAAAGTATATAAGTGTGGCAGTGTGTGTGAGAGAGAGAGAGTGAAAGAGAGAGCGAGAGAGGGAGAGAGAGAGAGAGAGAGAGAGAGAGAGAGAGAGAGTGAAAGAGAGAGGGAGAGAGGGAGAGAGAGAGAGAGAGAGAGAGAGAGAGAGAGAGAGAGAGAGAGAGAGAGGGAGTGAGGGGGAGAGCGAGAGAGAGAGAGAGAGAGAGAGAGTGAGAGAGGGAGAGAGAGAGAGAGAGAGAGAGAGAGAGAGGGAGTGAGAGAGAGGGAGAGAGAGAGAGAGAGAGAGAGAGAGAGAGAGAGAGAGAGAGAGAGAGAGAGAGGGATAGAGAGAGAGAGATAGAGAGAGAGAGCGAGAGAGAGAGGGAGAGAAAGAGAGAGAGGGAAAGAGAGAGAGAGAAAGAGAGAGAGAGCGAGAGAGAGAGGGAGAGAAAGAGAGAGAGAGAGAAAGAGAGAGTGAAATAGAGAGAGAGAGTGAGAGAGGGAGAGACAGACAGAGAGAGAGAGAGAGAGAGGGAGAGAAAGAGAGAGTGAAAGAGAGAGAGAGAGAGAGAGAGGGGGAGAGAGGGAGAGACAAAGAGAGAGAGAGAGAGTGAAAGAAAGAGTGAAATAGAGAGAGAGAGCGAGAGAGGGAGAAACAGAGAGAGAGAGAGAGAAAGAGAGAGAGGGAGAGAAAGAGAGAGTGAAATAGAGAAAGAGAGAGAGAGAGTGAGAGAGAAAGAAAGAGAGAGAGAGGGAGAGAAAGAGAGAGTGAAATAGAGAGAGAGAGAGAGAGAGAGAGAGAGAGAGAGAGAGAGGGAGCCTTAAATGAGCCTGGATGATCCAGGGGTCGCTGCTATTATTCCTTCATTCAAATGTATTTATTAAGAGTGTGAAACTCCTCTAGTGCTTCAACCTGAAGGTGACAGTTCAAATGTATTGATTTTGCTGTGTTATTAGAGGTAATGAACATATCCATATTCATTATCACTTTCTATGCGCAGCGCAAATCCTTCGGTCGCAATTGTGTGTTAATGAGCTATTTCAAAATATTCTAATCTATTCAAATCATGGTCAAATCTGAGATGCCACTGGATAATCTCATATCACATTTCTTCCTGCTAGTTTGAGGTCAGTATCGACACCCTTACTGTTTAAAAGGGAATCAATCAATTTCATTTCTGTAACATTCAGTCATTGAGAAGTAAACACAGGAATTCAGAGTTGACTGATGCCGATGAGTTGACGGAAAACTGCACCTGTCGTGCAAAACTGCTTTTCCCTTGAGTCAGAATCAAGCGATGACAAGCTGTACACTACTCTAGCCGGTACTGGGCATGGCACACAGTGATCTTAGGTTTGTGTGCAGATGCTCCGCCCATTTGTATGAGGCTCTTGATGCACAGGGCTTGAATTGATGTTGCTTCCAGTCATCAGTAGCCTTTGGTCCCACTGAGTCTGTGTCGTTCGAGGGGTGGAATTTCCCCTTAACTCATGGCCCAAATCCCAACCCCGCCCCATCCTTCTTTCTCGTGTGCTCTCTTGTATTCCTTCTTTCTCCTTTCCTTTTGATCACGGCTCCTCGTCTATGCTGCTCCAATTAAACAGACGGCTTTCCTTGATAACGGCTTGTTTTCAAAAAGCTCTTGAGGGTGTTTTTTTTTTTAACGGCAAGAGAAAAGGGATCCAGAACCACTGGCTCACTTCCATGAATGTTTAAAAGGATCAACAAGCCCCCACCAAAAAAAGAAAAAACATAAATTAAAAAAAGCATACTGATGATATCATCGTGCTTTGTTTATGAAATTTCAGTGTGATTAGGCTGTTTATGGCCTTTAATATTTCTGTATCTGAACCATTAGGGTCCTATAAATATCTCCGATTTTAATGACTTGATCTGATGGTTATGTCTCCAAATATAGCTAATGCATTACTGGATGAATGAATTTCAAAACAGCGCTGCTTTCATACAGTGCTACATTAGTGACACCGGACAACAACACTGGAAAAGGGGGGGCGCTTCTATGCGGAGGCGTCAATGTGCTAACCGCTATTGAAGAAACGAAACTCGTCTGCTGTCCCTGTGTCTGAACATTAATACAATACAATCTACAAAGCAGACTCAATAATAAAGATCCCACGATAATACAGCAACAGACAGGAACAATCTTAGCGATGGCGCATTATCGTCCAGCCATCAGATTACTTAGTGAACCCCAGTCAGTAGTTCAGCTATGTCACCGAGAACCTCTTTCCCATTTCCTGGGACAAAATGAATGACTAACGTCAGAGTCCCCAGGCCGCTCAGTGCAAAGCTAATCACAGCCAAACCCAGAGTGTACTTGAGCGAGTGGAATTGTGGCCTCATGGAGTTTTTAGCATCCTAATGGGTGTGCAGCTGCTCAGAAGCTGAGAATGCTTTGGGGAACAAGAGGCACAGAGACACTGAACCATTTCAAGATTGAGCCATTTTCTAAAATGCCCCATTCGATGATTGAGACAGAAGCATTTTTCCTCTTTATGTCCCTGGCAAGATGGAGTGCGGCACCAGCCGAGACACAGGATCACGCTGGGAAGTTGTGTAGCATGAATGACGGCTGGGAAGTTTCAACTCCAGTCAGCTGGGAGCCCTCATCATGGTACTTAGAGTTAGTCTAAAGGAGCCAGTCCAAACTCAACCTGAATGACAGCACTGGTTCAAAGCGCTCGCTCATCTCTCCTGCCCTCTCTCTCTCTCTGTCTCGCTCACTTGCTTGTCACGTGACTGCCCACTGAGATGCACTGCAATCTGAGCTCGTCGTCTAATCAGCCACTCTGCCTGGCACTGTCCCCCTAATCACTGAGTGCACTCACTTTCATGTGTGTGTCACATGCGGTACTGGCAAGAAGCCAGAAACCACCTTTCCCCTCCTCCTCCCAAAAATAAATTCTACTAAAGGTGCTTTAGGGGAGTGTTTGGGGTCTGGGCCAGGTGTCCCACTCACCCAGGGAAAGTGTACGGGCAATACATTGTCATTCTTGTCCTGGTGATCGCGGCATGGCCACTGACTGGCTCGCTGGGCAGGAGGTCACTGCAGCAACTTCTCATTGGTACCCCGCCATTTACACAGACCTTGCTACATTACGGTGCGACCGAATGTAACTGGATGGGTATGCTGGGCTCGTTAGCCTTGGCTGGCAATCAGCCTAAGAGACGGACATCTCTGACACTAAACCCAGGCAGATGGAACTCATTTAGCCCTGTCAGGCCATCCATCAAGGAGAAGGACACTCCCGAGGACCTCACTGTCACCATCCCAGTTTGCTAAAGCCTGAAAACTCCACTGTGCAGGCCCGAAGGGCACATCCATGTCTATAACCAATGCCATCATTAAGTCCTGCAGTGATGAGGAAAAGGGGCAACAACGGCAGGTGGATGGCAGGACACAGTTCCGATGCCTGCAGGTAGTCCTGGGAGATTGTTAATTTAACGTTGACCGTGGAGATCCCACATCATTTGGCACTGACTTGGGCGTTTCGTAATGACTGCAGTAGGACCCTGCAAGACCCGGTAGACCACCAAAACTGTCACCATCAGATAAACAATAAAAATAATAATAAAATTTTATAAAAAAAATAAAAACCTACACCTCAGAAGCCAGGCCACAACATCACTGAGTGCATTTACATGCCTTTATTAATATGTTCAATATATAACAACTGCAGAAGAAACGATTTTGTCAGTAATCAATTTATGTAATGGAAATGCCACACTAATCAGAGTTATGCTTTGCAACCAGTCATTAAAGAGGACATGGAGAAGATGTGAAATTAACTTAATGTAAAACTCATGATGTGGCTTTTCAAAAAACATACATCATCTTGAACAGAGGTCTTTGAATCTGGATCCAGTATCCAGTCCTGGATTTTGTGATTGCTGATAGCTGTGACACTGGGAGGCTCTTCAGCTACATAAGTAGTTCAGTTAACCAGACCAGTGACTGAAAAATCCAGGAGTGGAGATTCAGTCAGGGTTCAGATTTAAAGATGTCTGATGTAGAGGATGTCTAGAAGCCTGTTTATTTGTTTTTTATACCGTGGTTTTCAGGCAGAGAAATATGAAAGAAATCAGAGTAAGGGCTTCCATGTGCTGAGAATTCCATCTGATTTTCCTTCTTCATATTCTGATCAACATGACCACTTGGATGGATGGATGGATGGATAGATAGATAGATAGATAGATAGATAGATAGATAGATAGATAGATAGATAGATAGATAGATAGATAGATAGATAGATAGATAGATAGATAGGAACATTAGGTGAATGTAAATGCACTCACTGAATGTTACTGGGATTGGCTGAAAAACTGACTGCAGAAAATCCAACTTTTAAGACTTCTAAGACATTGCACCTGAAAGTCTCCTGTAAGAGTCCAACCTGAAGATAGGCCTGAAGCCACTGTGCCTGTACAGTCTAATTATGACACTGAAGAACTTGTATAACCAATAACCATTTTGACTGGACGTTAAATGAGCAAAGACTGCTTTATGAATTGGACCCAGCACTGCAATGTATATGTGTGATTATCTGTCACGCTGCCTGTGCGGTAAAGCTTATGCAGTGTTAATGCTGTATCAGCTAAGACAACGCTAGCAAACAGCACTGCACTTCACGGACAGAGCCAAAAATGAAGCATCAGGCGAATCAAAGCCCCAACACTTTTAGTTCCCTACTCACCACTGGGAGGAGCCGTCGGTGCCGCTGACCTCCAGGACATCATAGTCCTCCTCCAGCTGGAAGTCAGTGAAGACCAGAGCGATGGTGTCACCTGGCTCAGCCAACACTGTCCATGTGCAGTCTGCATTGTTGTTGTACTCCTGGGGGTAGTTAGGGCTGGTGATGATGCCACTCTGACCCCGAAGCGTACCCCCACAGCCGTCATCCGCTGCCGAACAACAAAAGCACACACAGGCACATCATCAGGCTGGTTTCTTTGGTGAGCAACTTTCCCACGAAACAGGCAGCGTTAAGCATGTGCTTGATCAGCTACACCCCGTACGAAAGCGCGCCTTGTACTGCTGGATTGGTAGGGAACTGTAACACATGGTGCTAGCGGGGGGCTCAGGGTAATGCCACAGGGGTTGACGCAACCCGTTGCAACACAGGCTTGATTAAGTGAGATTAATGCGGATTTCTGTTAATTATTTGTCCTCGCAATAAATGCATCTCCCCCCTAAATATTGTTTTAAGGAGACAATTAAACGCCACAACTGATGCTTACGCACTGCTGTGGTAATTGAGCCCCTTGGCTCTCCTTGCATTCCTCCAATGAGTGAAATTTCTCTCTTTCATAGCGTCTGTGTGCGTGCGTGCGTGCGTTTGTGTGTGTGTGTCTGACAGCTACTCTGTGAGCTGAGGAAAATGAGACCGACTGTTTGAGGTGGGGGAGGGCAAAGCAGCAGCAGCAGCAGCAGCAGCGTCCCCCCACCCCAACCCCATCTCCGGAGAAAACGGAAGGGATCAAAACTTTCTGACAGGGAAAAAAAGTTAAGCCTGGGCGTCTGACCTCCTTTTTCCAGAAGAATACAATCCCATACTCACCTACATACCCTGACAGTGTCTCCCCACCTGACATACAGAAGGAGCAAAACTCGGTCCAGACAGAGGCGGGCTATATTTACAGACTGTGGTCCGGCTCGGGGGCTTCAGCTTGAAAGCCTGCATGCGAGGAGGGTGACAACGTTCCGGGAATGTATAGAACCGGTGCTGGGGTATGTGTAAGGCAGAGATCTGCACGGCGGGGCAGCGACAGTTAGTTATACAGTGGAAGTGCCCTTTTTGCTGTAGCAGTGGTGTGATGTTCGATTGTTCCAATAGATTACAGTAGATTACACAAAGTGATCCAGCTTCCATGAAGCCCAAGCTTCAGCTCCCTCACAGAAGGCAGGATGTTTCCTCCTAGGACTTCCTGAAACTTGATTGAATACGTTTTGCCCTCCATGGGCTTCAGGTGCCCAGTGCCAGAGGAAGTAAAGCAGCCCCAGGGCATCATGAGCCACTGCAATGGAACACTGTAGGCAGGGTGTTCTTTTCAGCATCTTCCTAACACACTGCTGATCCAAGGACCTGAAAAATACCAATCTGGTTCACTGCTCCACACCACAGAATCCCAAAAATCCTGTGGCTTATTAAAAAGGGTTTTGAACATTCAAGGTAAGCTCTCGTGTGCTTTTGCGTCAGTACGTCTTGGAGTTCGGCCATAGAGACCTATAGCATCTAGTTTGCGCCTTGCTGTGGAAACTGAAACCTCAGTGTCTGCTGCTACCAAATCTTGCTGCAAGTCTTGGGCAGTCACTCGATGGTTTTTGGCTACATGCCACTTTAGGAATATGGTGGCAGTCGGTGATGGCTTCCTCCTTCTGCCATGTCCAGGTTATGTTGACAGTGTTCCTTTAACCTTGAACTTGTGAAATGTGCTTCCAACTGTATCTCTTAATTAACAGCTACCGGTTATTCAGTTCAGTATCCCATATGATTAGGATAAGCCTTTTCATATTGCTTTTGTGCTTGCTGTGCAGTGTGGACCTGACGAGGATGGGTTCCACTTTTGATTCTTGGTTCCTGTCAAGGTCTCTTCGTCTTGCTTCGAGGGAGGTTTTCCTTGCCACTGTTGCCCTTGGCTTGCTCACTGGTGGCTTGGACCGGGATTCTCTGTAAAGCAGCTTTGTGACATCATCTGTTGTAAAAGGTGCTATACAGGTAAGCCTTGACTTGAGTTGACTTGACCATGGCTAGGAACATTCAGTGCCTTTGCTATCATACTGTATCCTTCATCTTGGGTGAGCGTAAGGCAAGGATCTCATGTCTTAACTTTTTGGACAACTCTCTTCTTGACTTCTAACATGCAGTCAAATGTCACAGTCCACAAACGCCTAGCCAATCCAGGTATGTGATGTGGTGTTGAACTATGGCTCTTGTTTGATTGGTATTGCCAACTGCTGAAAGTGTCTTCATTCAGGAAAACATTCCTGATCTGAATAATACTTTTGAGTCATGGCGTCTAGCCGAAGGTAGGTCAGTCCAAATGGGACGAGTGTTTGTAAAGAGTCAGACTGGCTGAAGGACGAAGCCGCCCTGGCAGCCATGACGCAGCTCCTTCACATTCGGTCTGCCAAGGGCACCATCATCTCATCAGATACAGGGACACCTACACATCGGTGGCGGTTTGTGGGGGGTATTCAGCTGTACATCACACTCCGCCACAGGCTCCTAAAAGATGCACCTTCTCAATTCTAGCCAGACAACCGGAGCGAAGGATTCTTGGAGAGTGCCAAGGCTGTATGTAATTTTCTAGGCATGTTAAGAACAAGATGCCCTAATGATGGTCTTCTCTTGCTTGAGATAGAGAGAGAGTGCGAGAGAGAGAGAGAGAGTGCGAGAGAGAGAGAGAGTGCGAGAGAGAGAGAGAGAGTGCAAGAGAGAGAGAAAGAGTGCAAGAGAGAGAAAGAGAGTGCAAGAGAGAGAGAGAGTGCAAGAGAGAGAGAGAGCGCAAGAGGGAGAGAGAGAGTGAGAAAGTGCAAGAGAGAGAGTGCAAGAGAAAGAGTGCAAGAGAGAGAGAGAGAGAGAGAGAGTGCAAGAGAGAAAGACAGAGTGAGAGAGAGAGAGAGAGAGAGAGAGAGAGAGAGACAGAGTGCAAGAGAGAGAGAGAGAGAGAGAGAGAGTGCAGAGAGAGAGAGAGAGAGAGAGAGAGAGTGCAGAGAGAGAGAGAGACAGAGTGCAAGAGAGAGAGACAGAGTGCAAGAGAGAGAGAGTGCAAGAGAGAGAGAGTGAGAGAGTGCAAGAGAGAGAGAGAGAGTGCAAGAGAGACAGAGAGAGAGAGTGCAACAGAGAGAGAGAGAGAGAGAGAGAGAGAGAGAGAGAGAGAGAGAGAGAGTGCAAGAGAGAGAGAGAGTGCAAAAGAGAGAGAGAGAGAGTGCAAAAGAGAGAGAGAGAGAGTGCAAGAGAGAGAAAGAGAGCACGAGAGATGACCGAAAGAGAGATGACCGAAAGAGAGATCCCTATATCCTTTAGTGAGCTTGGGGCTGGAATAAGGAAAGGGAAGCTGAATGAGTCATGGCAAGCACCACTGACCACTTCGCGAAAAACAGAATGAGTGTGTGTGAGTCCGCTTCAGTGTGCGAGTGAGTGTTCGCACACAGGTGAGCTCTCTCACTCGTCTCCGGAGCACTCTTCTCCTAGTCGGTGGCATGGGGATTCATTAGGCATGGCTCCCTAATCACATGATTCCTTCTCAGACAGTGATGAGAGGAGCGTGGGCCCTGGGCCCCGTCAATCATCCGCCAGACCTGTCAGTCTCCCCGCTCCCCCGAGACAGACACGGAGCATACGGGAGCTCCGTGAGGAGAGGGCTGGCTTGAAAGGAGGGCCGGCCATTCAGGCTCTTTTCACACGTCAGGAGTTTTCACAGATGACAGGCCACAGCTCGGCCTTTGGCGAGAGCGTGATCTAATTGATGCCTCTACCTTTGCCGAGGCCTGATTTGAATCTAATTGGTGCTCTTTCCTGTGGATATGCGTCATTTTAGGCCGTCATTAGACTTCATCAGACTTTAAAAAGATAATTAGCTAGCCGGCCTAAAAGCGGGAAATAACCGTTCGGGGCCCACGCGTTCGGGAACGCCTCGGTATATATAATTAAAGGACTGATTTCATCCTCCGAGTCAATTAATTACAAACACTTTTATTAATTAGCTTGCGCGATCTCCCACACCTCGCCCCGAAAGTTCTAGATTTCTTCTCCTGCGATGCTCTCAATCTGTCTGCTAATGAAAGGCTTGTGAGGAGCAGAGATCTAATCCCTTACAAAAGACTGTCTGCTTGGGTTTCATGCTTCTCTACAGCACCTCCTCCGGCTCTGCGGCTGCCATGACAACGCGGCAGAGAGAGGTGCGTGCCAGCACCCCTAGACCTGACGGCAGCGCTCAGATAGAGGGAGAGATGGAGGGGGGAGAGAGAGAGAGAGAGACAGGGGGAAAAGAAATGTATTTTTCCGCAGAGAAGAGATCTGGTCCGCTCCTTGAAAGTTAATCCTTTCTTCTCTCCCTCTGGAAAGATCGCTCCGTCCGCTCTGGCACAGAGAAAAAGAGAGAGACTGAGAGAAAGGGAGAGAGACGAAGAGAGAGAGAGAGTGAGAGAGAAAGGCTGGCAGGCCGGCGGCTGCTGTGACATTTAGAATGCAGAACGGCAAACATGCTCCTGCCGAGCGAGCGGAGAGACGTGGCGGGGAGAGAGAGAGGGAGAGGGAGAGAGAGAGAGAGAGGGAGAGAGAGAGGCCGGATGTCGAAGATACGAAAGGTGGAGGGAATCCTGGAATTGTTATCAGATTAACTAGAACACTGTTGTCTCTCTGTGTATCAAATGCTGTGCTGAGCTGCTAATGACCAATGAGGAGTGAAGAGGAGGGCTGAGAAACCACTGCTAACAAAGGTCTTGGCCGTATTGGCTGTTTTTGTACACGAACGTTGCACACTTCTCGCAACAGAAGCTGGATTCCCACAATGCATTGCATTCTTGGCCCTAAAAAAGGTCAAAGTGCATTGGCCATAATAGTGCCAAATGGCCCAAAATGCAAAATGGCCCAATATAGCACACTACATATTCAACAGAATGTAACGTCATGTACGTATCAGGCTGTGTTAGCGCTCGCTAATACATACAAATGCAGGGGATGGCGCTCAAAGATCTGTGTGTTTACACTCAGCACGGCAAACAGCAGATCGGGCACGGCAAGCGGATAATTATGGCAGGTGTTGTGCTGTGTTTAAAAGAGCAGGCCTGGATGACTGGTGCTAATGAGGAGAGGAAAAGCCAACAGGCTGCTGGTCTTTTGTGGCTCGATGGGATGTTCCTGAAGAGAAACAGTCGAGCCTCCTGCCACCTTCTGGCCAAATAGACTCAGTGACTGAGCATCGTTAGTCTGCTGACCGACCACAACAAAAGAAGGAGGAAGAGAATGTGTGAGTGGCATGGGGGGAGGTAGGGGGGTGCGAGGGAGAGGGAGGGAGAGAGAGGAAGGCAAATCGTGGTTTGCAGCCGGAATGTGTAAGGAGCTAGTAATTGGAGTGACATTAACAATATACTCATGCATTATGAAAAGGCACTCAGTCACCAGCTTCTATAAAGAACCACGAGACTCCAATTAGCTGTGGTGGAAATTGCTGGTTCGCAAAAACACTGGCATGAATTTCATCACAGGAAAATGCCATTTTCATGCTTTTCACATGTGTGAATGCTTCGCGCCTTGAGATAAGGGGAGTGCGTACAGTGCGTTAGGGGTGAGAGAGTCTATACGCAGCACGGGGGGCAGGGAAAAAAACTCGAAGTCGTTGGGACAGAATCCAGAGAAGGGTGAGGTAAGAAGGGCGGTGTGGGAGCCAAAAAACGAAGGCAGCGTCAAAAAAACTGAGGCCTGCCTGCAGCAGGGCCAGCCCAAGGGCTCGCGTGGATGGTGGGTAGGGGGTCCCTTTCTGGCTCTGCGTGGCTGAGCATGTGGGACTGGACGTGGGCTTCCTGACTCCCACAGCCTGGGCACAGATGGCTCTGCTTCATACTGGCCTGTTTAGAGAACATGCGCATATAGTACAGAGACCACAAGCGGCCGGCGTTATACATGTCATTCAAACACGGGGTCTGACCTGAGGGAACCGTCGCTTTATGGTAAGCTTGGCGGGATATAGGAATGCACTTAAATGGAAGTTGATCATAATATGAAAGATATATATGTTACTGTATTACATGAATATCGTCGCAATCCAAAGAAACACAAATATCTCCATTTTTGTGATTTTCACTTTTATGTGAACACAGCAGCTTGGAGAAAAGTCTGGTTTCATTGACTTACATTAAAGTTAAATGAGGTTTTTGCCCTCTCCTGTAAAGCTACCACTTTGGAGATACATGTCCTTCTTTGGATAGTGATGATATGAAGAATCTGGCAGGTTCCTACCTCCATCATTGACTTCAAGGAATACATTTGGTCAATGGCATACATATCACGAATGTCTTCTCCACATGTAAACTTATGAATTTCAAAAAAAGTTCATTCATGCCAAATTTTAATCTATGTGTTGGTAATTTTCAATGAGCCCTTTTCTGTTAATGTGGAATCGGTGTCAGCCTAGAACCATTTGGCGCATTTCTACCATTCTGGAACCCAAAAAGTTCGTTTTCAGCTAGAACCAGTAAATCGTAGATGCTACAGTATGAACCATGACAACATGCATGGGCTGTTGTTGGGAAAAAAGAAGGCAGCAATGGCCACACCCCCTTCTATGTCTTCTTATCTCCAGTAGCTGCTCTGTTCTTGCATTGTGAATAGGAACACACGTCTGGAATACCAGCACAAATGCTTGCATGTAGTCTACACACACGCCTTTGTGTTACTACTGTATACTACCGCTGTGTATTGCCCTACGTTCTAAGGTAGGGTTCTAAGAAGCATGCATGGAACGAGTTCAAGAACTGAAAATAAAAAGGTGCATCTTATAAGCAGTTCTCACACCGGTATATGATAATACTGCTCGTGCTTACATGTCTCTGCGCCTCTTTGAATAGACACACAGAATGAAGACAGTGGATCTATGCAGCCACATATGACGTGCTGTAAAATACTCTCTGGGTGTCAAAGATGTTTCTACCACACAGTGATGAAAGCCGTGCACTCCGTTTTCAGATGTCCGTGGGAGGCAAGAAAAGGGCACTGTGTGCTCTCCACCCTCCCCGCCGCCCCCTAAAGCTAAGCGTGCCACTTGATGGCGCTGACAAAGCATCCGTCCGTGCCGCTACACCTTGGCAGGTGTCAACACCATGGGGGTCTCTGCTCACTCTAAAGCAGGACAAATGGCACTGCGTAGCCTCTTGCTGCAAAGCACCAGGGTGCACATCATCTCTGATAAAGACACTTCCTAGCCTCCACTCGCGTCTCTGGAGGACCTCGGTGACCCCTACGCCCCCTGCTGGTGGACTCACCTCGGCAGTAGGGCAAGGGAAAGTCCCATGCAGCCGTGCCGGAAGAGGTGGCCAGACAGGACAGCACGGTGTGGCCTTCCAGCACGTAGCCTGGGCTGCAGCTGTAGCGGATCTTGTCCCCGATGTTGAAGGTGGAGCCCTGCTGGAGGCCGTTGAGCAGCTGGCCGGGGTTACCGCAGGTGTAGCTGGGAAGGGCTGTCAGACAAAGACATAGGAAAAAAAAAGGGAGGGAAGTTAGAAACACAGCACCATCATGTAGCTCTTAAAAAAGGAGATGACTTTAGAACCATGGCCACCAACACTCGGAAAGGGAATTCCAAATATTCCTTTGACATACTTTAGTCAATAACATGCAAACAAAACCATTCATAGAGGTTTAAAGTGAAGTGGGTCATTGTAGAGAATTTTTTTTTTGTTAATTTCCTTATAATGACTTTCTTTTATAATTCTTTTTTACATGGAATGTTGATAAAACAGGTTTACTATGGGGACTACACCTTCCATGTCTCTTTCTGCTTTATTTAATGATCCTAAACTTGTCATGAATTAATGTTCCAGGCATCAACCAGCATAATTATAATCATTTAATGTCATTTGTAACTTTGTGGGCACCTTTAGAAGCAGAAAATGAGAAAAATCTATGGAATTACTCTTTAATCTGTGCTGGAACTGGTTTCCTCTGATTGGAATCTGGCACTTCACTTTATTCTATTCTGGAACAAGATTCCTCTAATTGGAATCTGGCATTTTATTCTACGGTGGAACCAAATTGCTCAGATTGGAATCTGTGCTGGAACCAAATTCCTCTGAATGGAATCTGGCATTTCCCTTTATTCTAGCCTGGAACCAGATTGTTCAGATAGGAATCTGGCACTTCCCTTTATTCTATAATGGAACCCGATTCCTCAGATTGTAATTTGGCACTTCCATTTATTCCATGCTGGAATCAAGATGGCTTAGATTGGAATCAGTGTTGGAAACAGACTCCTCAGATTGGAATCTAGCACTTCCCTTTACTCTATAATGGAACCAGATTCTTCAAATTGGAATCTGCCACTTTTCCTTCCCTGAAGGTGTTTGGTGGAGTTCCATCATGCCGCATTGGAGGTTGGAGTTAAACACTGTATCTTACTATATCCGTGCCACAATGTGCATGTAACCTCAGTGCTAAAAGTCACGACATATAACGTAACTCTCCCGCAGAGCTGACTCATCTCAGACTAATAATAAAGCACAGCGACAATTTGCACCTCTTTCCAGTGAAACAGTGAGTCAGTGATTAGAGAAATCTCAAACAACCGAACCTGTGGAAGCCCATTACAGCCAACATAGCCTAGATCTTTTTCCTTCTCTCTTTCCGTCAGAATTACTGCATGCCAAATTATTGACTTTGCATCTCAAATTAATTCCAATTCTGAGACAAAGTTGAAATAACAAATTATTGAATTTTAAGAAATGCTAAATTATTATACAGATGTAGTAATGCTGTATCATCTATCTATTGGAAGGTTATGGTTATATGACATGAAAAGGTAAACGCTGCTTGTTCATAAAGGTGCCAACCACATAAGAAAAGAAAGCATGGAGATCTAGAGAATACAATCCTGCTTTTTCATCATTGTGCTGTAAAACTCAAAGGTCTGATATTTATTCCACATTGACTGCAAGCGCTGCTTTTTTCACCCATATTAAAGGTTAAAGGTCACACTGTACATCATATCTGGTAAACCCACATTCCATGTAGAATCCCGAGTTGTATATAGGCCTTGGTCTGCTGTTCAAGGGCAATTTTACAGGTGGAACCAACAGTATTTCTTCGTTTCTGACACTACTCAAACACAGCATAAGTCACAAATTCAACACACTCAGTCAGTCACTCAGTCAGTCACTCAGTCAGTCACTCACTCAGTCACTCAGTCAGTCAGTCACTCACTCAGTCATTCACTCAGTCACTCACTCATTCACTCACTCACTTAGTCACTCACTCAGTCACTCACTCACACAGTCACTCACTCAGTCACTCACTCAGTCACTCACTCAGACACTCACTCAGACACTTACTCACTCAGTCACTCACTCAGACACTTACTCACTCACTCAGTCCATCAGTCACTCACTCACTCACTCACTCACTCAGTCATTCAGTCACTCGCTCAGTCACTCGCTCAGTCACTCACTCACTCAGTCACTCAGTCACTCACTCACTCACTCACTCACTCACTCAGTGACTCACTCAGTGACTCACTCACTCACTCAGTGACTCACTCACTCACTCACTCACTCATTCACTCACTCACTCACTCACTCACTCACTCAGTGACTCACTCAGTGACTCACTCACTCACTCAGTGACTCACTCACTCACTCACTCATTCACTCACTCACTCACTCACTCACTCACTCACTCACTCACTCACTCACTCAGTCACTTATTCGGTGTCAACAGGGGTTTATGGAGCCTAAGGCAGGGAACACTGTAAGGCAGGAAACACCCTGTACAGGTTGATGGTCCATCGCCAGCTGAAAAAGTAACTCCACTGAACTCACTCCACAGGGAGCTGCCTGAATCCTGAACCTTTACACCTGAATCAAACCTGAAAGACTGGTTGTTCGTAGCATGGCCGGAACCACTGTCCTGTGGGCTGTGCTGTCGCCACACGGCAGGTCCGATTCCTTGCTGTGTGGACTTTGCATGTTCGTCCTGTCTCTGTGTGGGTTTCCTCTAGGCGTTCTGGTTTCCTCCCACAGTCCAAAGACATGCAGGTGGGTGAAGGGGTAAAGCTAAATTGCCCCGCTAGGTGTGAGTATGTGTGTATGGATTTGTATGCCTGTCTGTGTCTGCCCTGTGATGAACTGGTGGACTAGTGGCTTGTCCAGGATGTATCCTACCTTCTGTCCATTGAACATTGGGATAGGCTCCAGCACCAGTGTTTGCAGTTTTTTTCCTAAACACTGTGTCCACTAGTTTAATTGTGAAGTAGTGCTTCAGTTTCACAGGCAACTAATTCCTGTTTGGTTTTCTGGGGTTTTATTTATTTATTTTTTGTACTATTTTTCCTTTTTTCCCTCTCTATTTTAGGGTTTTAGTTTTGGCCTTGGCTGCTCTTTTCATGTCTGTCTTGTTCGGTAATCTCCTTGTTCAGACGTGCCCAGTATGCTCTGAAATGTTGACAAGCTCAAACTTTGTTATGGGAAAAAAGTGATAAAAAAAATTCCACAATATCTGTCCTTTCAAAGGTAACGCTTTTCACATTCCCATGACCCTCTCCGTTTACTGTACTTTCATCCTTTGCTTTCTTTGCTCTCTGTCAGGTCTGATCTACAGAGGAAGCATTAAAACTAGAAATATCCTCTCTGGGTGCTGAGATAGTCATCGGTGGCCTTTTCCACCTGATGCCTTAGGCCTGCATTTCTTGGATTAAGATTACAATCAAACCCCATTCTCCACGCTGTCACAGTGTCGACCGCTATTGCATAAAACACTATTAAATGCTCTAAACACCCTTATTTCGCAGGCCGGCTGGAGTGTGGTGCCGCGAGGAGATGAGTGATGAATTTGGCATGATGGAGGCCCTGTTTGGACCACTGGGGCCATATTAATGTGTGCACATTAGCATAGCTACAAGGAGAACGAAGGTGGTAGCACAAAACCCCAGTGCCCATAAACCAGACTCTGGTCTCCCCATAGCACTGACCTGTCAGACTGGATCAGTCCCAGTGAGAGCTGTTGTGGGCTACCCTGCAGAACTAAGATCTAAATGAGGGGGCAGTGTGTGTGTGGCGGTTGTGAGGTGGGGGGGTTGATGGTGTGTGTCTCTCTCTCTATCTCTCTAGAAAGTCTAGAAAAATCTATCTATTAAGTAAGGGTGGGTCTAATACACAGGGAGTGCTAATTGCAGACCCTTGTCAATCAAACTGTTTGGTAGACTGAGTGGCGTGTGGGATGGTCACGGCACTAAAGCACGTTATGTCCGTTTTGTGGCTCGCAGTTTAGCCGGCTTTTGTTTTCCTGTGGAAGGTCTTTAGAGTTTTTAAAAGAGCAGACGGAAGAGATGAACAGGCCACGTCTAAACCATGTGGTCTGCAAAATGTGGACTGTTTCGCAAAAGATGTCAGCCATTTTAAGCTAGCTAGCTAGTTATCCACTATAGCTAGCGTTACAGCTCACTTACTCTCCTTAACATCTCCAACTCCAAGTGGTTCAGACACCTGTTTAGCTCTTTCACACACTCTCCACTGCCACAGTGAGAAGGGTTCGCAACAAACACTTCCTGTGTGTTAGACCCACCCTTACTGTCGGAGTTTGTAAAAAGTGTTTTGGTATTGGTAAAAGTGCTTCACATCTTGTAAATTTGTTTTTACATTAGTAAATTTTGTTTACCGAAATGCTACTACCATTAATGCTACACATCTACCCCATTGGGTCCAGCAAAGGCTCAGGATAATGTTCTTTATTACATAAGATATTTTCAGAGGTTTGGCATTGTGAGACATGCATGTGATGTATGTATGATGTGTTGATGCACATGTTGATGTAAACAAAGACTAGCCATAACATAACTGAAGCAATGGCCACAATTGCCGCTAGCTAGCTATCTAGATAGACCTTAACATTAATCTTAACCCTAACCTTCCCGTAACCTTCACCATAACCTTATCTCTAACCATCACCATAACCTTAACCCTAACCTTAACCTAACCTAACCTAACCTAACCTAGCCTACAGTATACCTAAACCTAAACATAAGTTCACACTAGCAGGTGACACAGCGTCAAGCAATGGCCACAATTGCCGCTAGCTAGCTATCTAGATAGACCCTAACCTTAATCTTAACCCTAATCTTTCCCGTAACCTTCACCATAATCTTAACCCTAACCATCACCTAACCTTAACCCTAACCTTAACCTAACCTAACCTAGCCTACAGTATACCTAAACCTAAACATAAGTTCACACTAGCAGGTGACAGAGCGGCAAGCAATGGCCACAATTGCCGCTAGCTAGCTATCTAGATAGACCCTAACCTTAATCTTAACCCTAATCTTTCCCGCAACCTTCACCCTAACCTTATTCCTAACCTTAACATCACCTAACCTTAACCCTAAACGTAATCTAACCTAGCCTAACCTTAACCTAACCTAACCTTAACTTTACCCTAAACATAAGTTTACACTAGCAGGTAACAGAGTGCCAAGCAGCCAGTCATTTCGTATGGAAGTACATGATTTGTGGAATATCAAGTGACATGGTGACAGTGACAAACTGAGTTTGAGATTTTCTCAACTGTATGCAAATTAAACGTAAGCCAAAAACTTGAATGGTCTTAAACACCCACAAGAGTCAAACTTGGGCAACTTAAACAACTCATAGAGTGAATACAGGGTAACCCTTAGTCCTAACCTTAACCTTAACCTTTACCCCTACAGTGTGAGTAGGAATGTGTGTGTAGGGGCGTGTGTTTAGTAAGCCCGGTTATTCATTTTGAGACAGAAAATGAGCACTGACTACAGTCCACAGAAAAGTTTAGCAAAGGTAGATAAATGACAAATGGGCTCCACTGCATCCATTATGTTACGCTTCCACTTTCTGATGACCAAGTTTTCAAAAACATAATTTAAATAATAGGAAAAATATAAACATTTAATGAAGGTCATGTACTCGGTTTCTTAAAAGATGCATACATCCAAAAAAGAACCCTATACATATTCATCATACAAAATTAATCATACTAAAGTCCACCTCCCTCTTGGCAGCGGTGGTCTGAATGCTGGAGCTGAATTATTAATGCACTGGAGAGTGGCATGCCTTTCCATGTTTTGTCATTCAAATCAAGTATAAACTCAGCACACCTGCTTTTCTCTCCTTCACTCTTATCTGTCTGTTAATCACGGATCCCCACTGGCCTTCTTTAGGTATTCAGCGCAGGCAGAGCCAGGTCACATGGCTCCATTCTCTTCTCTCCATTCTCCCTGCGGCCTGATAGCATTTGTCATTGCTAGTCCATAACTCACAGATCTCTGGGCCTGACTCGGGTGCTGCTGTGGTTTGACTTCTTTAAGCTTTTTCCCCTCCTTTTTCAGGGCCCCTATTTCCTTTCCTAGTGCTGAAACAGCAAGATGCGCTCCTTGCCCATTTTTTTCTTCTCTCTCTCTCTTTTTTTTTTTTTTACCATGCCTGTGCACTGTAACAGCAGCAGGTGGGACTGCAAGTGTGTGAGCAAATGGATAGACTCTCTTGTGATGGATGGACTCTTGTTTGTTTGTTTTCTCTTGGCTGAGTATTTCTAGGAAGGCATATTTTCTGGAATGTATCGCTTAGAGCCGTAGGGAACCCTGTAATGCTGAGCAAAGATGTCTTTATTTATATATTTTGATTGATTCGTCCCCATTAATAACCTGATGCTTCAATGAGGAGACTGATATGTAAACAGCATGCTCTGAAAATTAAAAAGATAGATTATTTGTTGCACAAGCTATCCTTTTGGAACAAGCAAACACAGACATAGGAATATGGTTGAGCTTTTTAGAATAGCTTTTCAATTCTTTTCAATTATATTGGTCTATGTTCTATTCTAAATGCATATGCATGCTTAATTATAAACCATTGCAGTGCTATTGCTACTACTCCAGTGCCATCTAACAACAGTGCCCTAACAATTGCACTTAACAATAATGCAGCAACTATTGCAATACATAGTGCACTGGCAATGGCAGCAAATCCAGCAAAAATCGCAGAATGTCCTACAACGCTGCAGTAACAATCACAGTTAATGCACAATTATTTGCTATTGCAGTACACTCAACTGCAATTTGTTAACTATTGAAGTGAACTATTGAAGTGCCTCTGACAAAAATACACCAACTACTGGGCTGTCTATGGCAGTGCATCCAACAACAATATACTATACTGCGATAATGCACTTCATCACCAAGCCTAATGCACACGTTTACATACTGTATACTCATGTTTACATACTGTTCTCATATTATCTCTACCTCAGATGCTATTTTCATTGTGTACATACTGTCTACTTGCACTACTCTTACAGTTGAAACATTCATTTGTAAATGCTGCTCTATACATTCATATATATGTATATAGATATGCTTATATATGTATATATTTATTATTACGGCTTTTTATGTAAATAATACTGTCCTTGCACTTCTGGTTAGATGCTAACTGCATTTCATTGGCTCTGTACCTGTACTCTGCACAATGACAATAAAGTTGAATCTGATCTAATCTACTAACAGTCACAGTCAAACCAACAACAATACACCATCACAGTGCATGCAACAGTAACTTACTAATTATTGCACTTTATTTAATAATAATCTACCACCTACTGTTGTGCATTCAACATTAACGTACCATTGCAGGGCATCCAACAATAATGTGCTACCTATTGCTTTGCATTCAACAACAGTTCACCAAATACATTAATGCACTATGCCAGTGCATCCCAGTGCGCCCAAACATAATGCAAATAATCCCTTTAAAACTGCCTAAAATATTTCAGTTTAGAAAAACATTTGGAATGAGAAATTTTATTAATGTATTTACTATAAAATACCATCCAATGTACTATTACATTAAATACATTATAAGTGGTTGGTGTAGCTCAGCGGATAACACCACTATTTGCCAGGGAGCCATCACCACATGTGGGAGAGTGGGGTTCGAATCCTGGTCTGGGTGACTACGCTGTGCCAGTCCTTGGGCAAGACTCCTAACACTACATTGGCCCACCTGTAATATGATTAACCTTGTATGCCGCTCTGGATAAGAGCATCAGCTAAATGCAAATCTAAATAATTTGTCATTATTATTATAAATAAGACAGCAGGTAATAAGTCAGCATTGTGCACTGCCAACTTTTCTGAATGCATCAGCAGCGATATGTTAGGTACAGTAAGGTTAGGTAAGCACTGGAAGAATTATTTGAATAGTGTGCTAATAACCGTTCCACTAGAGCATCTTCAGTACATTCAACAGTGTCCTACAAATCATTTACAACACGTTAAAGGTAACCATGACGCATTTCCGAATAACCTTCCTCCTTCCACTGCCTTATATCTAACCCGACAGAGGTCGATTAACGCTGAAGGACACAAACTGAAACACAATTACAAATACCAAAAACCTACAGTACAGCAGTACAGAGGTGAACCAGGTAGCTGAAGCCCACTGTACATGAAAGACGATGACACCAGTATGTTCCAAATGCTACCCTTTCATTCCTCTTTAGCGGATCTGAGCCATATGCGATCAAATTAAAAGTTGTGTGTGGGCTAGACAAATGGGGGCATGTACCCTTGCAAGGAACACCGATGCTTAGGCTCAACCTGCATTAACGCACTCACCTCTCTCCCCGCCCGGTGCTTTAGAAGTGACATTGTGAAATTGATTCCAACACACAACCACATTAGCTCAATAAGCAGTTTCTGCTTTGTCGAGCACCAATTCAATCAATGCCTCTTCTTGCTTGCACATCTAACGGACAACTGCAGGGAATACTCATCACCTCTCTACCCAGCTGGCAACTCATGCGACTGGCTGGGACAGACACCATAAGCACTGCACGCTAAAGCTACAGTACGCTTAATATTCACCTCTATTACACTTACACTTTAAATGGAGTGAGTAGAGGCTCTTTTACACATTTCCAAATAATGATTTCCAAAAAGGAGAGTTGCATCCAGAAGAAAGTGTCGGATTGCAATGCTATTGGGATGGAAGATAATGGTTGCCAGGAACAATAAATGATAACCTGATATGGACAATATTTATTGAGCTGCACATACAGAAGTAATGTCTCTCAGTATGGCTAACACAACATGCCAGACATCTCGACATTGAGTTGTAAATGTTTCTAAAAGTGTCCTGTGATAATCCATCCCATGTAGTGCATTCAATGCTTGGAGTGACACCAGGCCTTCTGGACGTGTGACATGTGACCACAAACCGTTCATCCTAGTGCTGACCACGGTGCCTCCACACAAGGATTCGTTGTTCGTCTCCACCAAGACAAAAGCGGGACTCGTCACTGAAGATGCCCTGCTGCCTTTCTGAGTTTTGGGCGAGGTTGACATGACAAGGGCAGTCACCATTACTGTCTGTGCCAATGGTGCTGGCACTAACAGGATTACTCACGAAGGGCATCACTGCTTGCTGAATGTCTGGAATCATTGCTCTTTGGGACAGTCAGGTACAGTGGTCAGGTAAGGCCTGTCCTTGATTACATCATGTGCACGACTGAGCTTGAACCATTTATATGTCTCGCAATGTCAAACCTACCCACCAAGTTTCATTGCTTCCAGTTGATTCCTTCTGGGTGCAGCTATTTTTTCGCCCAGGAGTGTAGACGAAATGAGAGACACTGACATACTGCAGTTTTTTGCTTTACTTGCTTTCGCCAAAATGTTTTCCTATATTTTATTCATCTTCACTTTAAATAAATATTTGATGTATAAAAGAGACCTGGCTGTTACTATAACAAGTCTTTCTCACAAAGAAAATAATGCCCACATTTAAAGCAAGTACAGTCAATGCACTGCTCTTTTCTGGGCAATCATGGTGCAGAATTATTTAAGGGATCATTCATGAACAAGCTTTTTCTTTTCATTCCACTCCAGATCTATGCAGCTTACACACACAGCGGAAGCAAGTTAAAGCCCCATGAACGTTAGGTGAAATTGAACTAAGAAAGAGCTATACCAGTCATTTCGAAATGTTTAGGCACTGTGATGACTACAATAGAAGCACAGTCATTTCAGATCTACTGTAGCGGAGATACTTATACTCAGTGGTGCTGGCCATGTGTGCAGGAGGGTGGCACTGGGGCCCATAGACCTCTGAAGTAGTGCCTTCTTTTGTAGTTGCCATCTAGCCCATATAAAGCTTGTATCTATGTTGTTTTACATGGGAGAAAAAAATAGCATTGTAATCCCTACAAAAAATATACACTTCCCTGGAATATTCCATATCCAATACAATAAGGACTCCTGCATTCCTTTTTCTTCTGGATACACAGAATTAAAGATTTAGTCAAGGTATAAAGATTGAAACATGACAGTCCTGTCATACTGTGATGTCGCATGAAGGCTACTACCATACGTTATCAGTATTGTACACCAGCTGTACAAATGAAAGAGCATTAGTGCAGTTTGCCATTTATTTGACCTCTACAGAAAACTGGCTTTGGCTTGGTTTTCCTAATGATCACATGATTTCAGATGTCTACAGTGTATGGAGTGGGGCTATTTGGCCACACTTCCCATATTCCTACTTATACAACTACTTACGACCCATCAGTTATGATCATTATAAAGCTTTGAAGGTGCCAAAGAATGGAAAGGTGAATAGAGATCAGTGCATAAAATGGGCAAATTCCAAAATCCGAAACTGTTATGTAACTTTTACGCCCTCCGGAATTTAGGAACATCAGCTCACTTTCTAGTTCAATAACAACTGAGCAATGGTGGACTATGTGGAGAAGTCTAGTGTGTCAGGCTATGAAGGTGATGCTATTCCTACCATTCCAAATGAATCGTACTGTCAGGGGGCATGACTGATATTCACCTTTAAATGAGACTGAAGTTGGCTTCCAGCTTTTCAATCAAATGTGATATCCCACCTTAAAAGCTGGAGCTTGTACAGGTGCCTGAGTGTTACCGCTGGACTGTTTAAGGTGGAACGGAAAATCAGTTGGCAAAAAAGAAGCCAACTTGAGCTTTCACATCTTTAACAAGATCTTGGACATTGCTAGTTTGCTCAACCGTCAAACCTTGGGCAATATGGAGCGGCTCGCCTCAGCATTTAACACTGAAGAGACTGAAGAGAAGAGCAGTTCCATGTTTCATCGTGTTTCATAGAGTTTCATAGTGAGGAGCAACTTTAATCTACTCTGTGTTGATGTCCAGATGGAAAGCGAGTAGCTGGTGCAGGTCATGTTAGACTAAGCAGCATAGCTATTTAAATAGTATGAGGGCGGAGCTTATTTACACAGAGACTCCTTTTATTTAGTCTGTTCCCACATGTTGTGTCTGTGTGATCATTGTGGGGTCTTGCTCTAAACCAGCCAATCAGAGCAGCGTTCATCTAAATTTCATGAGCTCACCAAAAAGGGAAAACAGCTCTTTTTATACTAGGACCAAATCATATAGTGTAAATGGATGTATAAAACTGTCAGTTTTTCACTCCAACCAACGGCTCATACTCTCTATGTAGAACATCAAAGAACAACTATTAAAAATATGAATGAATGCATTCAAAAGAACCCCTAACTATGCTTAGCAATAATCAGTACACTGCTTTCATTTATTGATGGGAGCGTTGATTCATTTTGCAATAGAGCCCAACATGTTCCTAGTTACACCACTGCTAACACTATAGAGATGTCTGCAAAGTAATGTCAAGGCAGATCTCTGAAGCTAATAGCAGGGCCCTCTTCTCTCAATGCCTCACTTAAATGAGCATTTAAAAATCGATCGCCAAACCTCTGAATTGCTTGTGATTACTGACTCACACTCCTCTCCAGTGATGTGCTTCATCTGAACTCTGGGTAGTTCAGGGCGTCTGAAAAGTTTTCAGTTAACTACGGCGGTTTGCTTTGTCAAAAAACCTGTGTACTCTCACCAACACAACCCCCAGACAAACCATCTAGGAGTTCTCGCTACCCATTGCTGAAGACTGAAAAAGGAAAAGCCTGCTTTTTATGTCCCAAAGAGACAGAAGTGTTCCAAAACAAAGTAAAGAGCAATCATCTTTGTTCAGCCACCTGTGTAAATGACACCACTGGGGAACAGTAGTTTTGAAGGAAGTTTTCCTTTGCCTGTCTATGGAGATCCAGAGCTGAGATTTAACTTGTTTGTTATTCGATTTTTAACCCGTCATTATCAGAACTACACCAAACTGATCACTCCTCACCCTAAAACACTCCCAGTATGCCTCAATATAACTTCTACTTCTCCGCAACAAGGATTTCCATGTTAGCCCAGCAAATACGCAGATATAGGCTATTAATGCTGTCAAATAGATTGTTGTTTAATCATTATAGTAACATTGACCTTTGCAGCACAGCAATATGCACAGATGCATCAATGCCAGGCTTTCCCTTCCAGTACAGTACAGATACCGATATTAACTAATATCTAAACTAACTAAGCTTTTAATATCTATACAATTACCTTTTCAAAAATATTGTATTTTGGTCAAATTTGTCTAATTTAATCGAATCTTATATATAAACATATACTCATTTGCACCCAGAAGGAAGTGTTGGCTTGCAGTGCTGTTGGGAAGCAGAATAAAAGTTACCAGGAACAATAAATGATGATGCATTTAGACTGATATGGGTAATATTTATTGGGCTACACATACAGAAGTAGTGTCTCTCAGTATGGATTCAGGCCACAACATGGCAGACGTCTCTGGGTCTCTGGCAGGTTCAACTAATGGGGTCCTGTGATAATCCTTCCCATTCATCTTAAATATTCTCACACAGTTCCTGCAGATTGTAGGAATGGTAGGGGCAGAGATGGAGTGACACCAGGCCTTCTGGACATGTGACGCATGACAACCAAACGTTCATTGACTCCACCACAACCAAAGTGGGACTCGTCCCCAAAGAAGACCCACTGCCAATTTGAGTCACTGCATGGGAGTCTGGTACACCACCATTGCAGGCTTGTAAACAGTGTTTAAACCAGTGCAAGCCTTTAGTCGCGTTGCATTATTAATTATCCAGTGCATATTTAATATACTGTATATGGGATAAAAATCCCATTTCTATTTCTATTCTTTTCCACATCTCATAGCCCCAATATCACCTTATTGCTTATTGCTGATAGTCCTGGTTGGTTTAGCCCGCCTCTGAGGGTCCAGCATGTGCTGTATTTTTTTTGTGCTGTGTGTTATATCCGTCTCCCTCTCTCTTGAGTATGCTCATTGCGTTTTCCCTAACACTTAGTGTCAGCAGAAATGCAGGAGTTAGTGCAGGCTGGGGGTCGGCACAACAAATGCGTAATTAAGAAGCCCAGTGCACCATGGCCTTATAGAGTAGGTGCGGACTGTAATATTACCACCCCATAATTGGCTAAACAGCTGCCCAGAGACTCGCTGCTTTGATTCTTCATCCATTTGTTATGATTTATTTATTTTTTATGTTTTATTTTTTTGCCTTTAATCCAAGCTGTTTGATGCCACCTACTGTGTGGGTCCAGAATCCATTGATTGCAATTATGAAAGGCTTATAATCGTGTTTATTTGTAGGGATACTCAAACAAAGGATGCATTATTACTGGTACCAGTCCAATAGCATGCTTATTTTTCCCACTTTAATCCGTAAACAAATCACTTTAAAAAATGTGATACCAGGTAAGTCTAGTGTCTACGAACACATTTTCAAGCTGGCAGTGAACTAGTGTTATTGTGGCCGCAAAGTCATTGGCCACTAAACATTTGTCCTTAGCGTATTTCTGCCAAGCATACACTAAACACACAAACACAATCACAACAACTTTGCTCACAATGGTGGCCACATACAAGCAACAAACCCTGACAAAATTGACATTTCACAGTAAACAAAAAGCCATATATACAGACTTTACTCTGTCTGGCTGAACAGACCAGACTATCCTGCCCATGCAAATTGCCACTTGGTTTCGGTTTCAATGCACTGTCTGGCCCAAGTTAGCGAAGCCGCTGTAGGTTAGTATAGGTGAGTATTTGCTTGGTATTTGGACAGGCAGCATGCTGTCTTGACTGAAACATCTCTAGTGGAAAATGTCCCTATACAGAACTGTCTATAGTGGCTGCATTTCACATAGCATGTAAATCAGTTTGCGTTTCAGCATATAGCATAGACTTTGTCTGTACATGACAGTCAGCTTGGTCAGTTTTCTAACATACAGTGTGATGCAACAAACAAAAGATATCTAAAATCACACAGAGCATGTGAGGACATTCACCCACACATTGTATCTACAGAGTCTCAAAAGACTCTAACAAGACACTAAACTCCACAAGTCGGCTCACTGGATCAGCCCAGGATGTGATTTATACTGTCACTCTGTTACAAAGACTGTTAAACTAGAGACATGAAGAGCAGAGATCAAAACTATGAAACATTCTTTACCTACAGACGTACAGAAGTGCTTTACTGCGGTGGAAGCAAAACTGGTCTTCTCCATTGTAATGCCACTCCAATGTAACTAGACCTAATGTAACATACCTATTCCATGCACCGTGTCAAAACCAAATAGATTTGGATGATTTAACTGATAATATACATTGCACGTATTTTACACTAACAACTGCCTCATTATGATATTGATATCTGCAAGTGCATAAACACATGTACATGTTCATACTCAAAAATGGTGTTGATACAAAAAATGTTATTGATGCATCCATACTACAAGCCATATACACATAGAGAGAGTATTTTAGAGAAGTAGGGTCTCTCAGTAGCAAAGAGGGGCAGAGGTTCACCAATCTGCAAAAAAATGCATCTACCAATTGCAGAACAATTTCAGAAAAATGTTCCTCAAGGTAAAAATGGCAAAGACACCTACAATTTATAATATCATCAGAGATTCAGAGCATCTGGAGATATCCCTTTGCACAAGGGGCCAGTCAATATTGGATGCTTGTGATCTTTGGGCCCTCAGGCAGCACTGCATGTCAAACAGGCATGATTCTGTACTGGAAATGCATGATACTGAATGCATTTCCAGTACAGAAGCATGATACTGAACTGGCCTGCCAGGATTTTTGCCTCCCTAATATTTTTGCAATTATTATTTTTATGATGTAAAGTCTCATCACCAGCCCACTGCATATTACTGCTCCCCTGAACGTGGGCCTGTGGACCACTAGAGAAGAGTTTCTCAAACCTGGTCCTAAAGGCACCCTGCCCTGCACATTTGAGTGAATCCCCTTCAACACTGATGAGTTGAATCAGGTGTGTTGGGAGAGGGGAAGCGCTGAAATGTGCAGCTTAGGGTGCTTCCAGGACCAGGGTTGAGAAACTCTGCACTAGAGGGTTCTTTACGACCCACAAGTTGAGAAACCCTAATGTAGTGTGTACATGGCATTAGGCTGCGAACATATAATTCAGACATTACTGGGTACCTTCCTGCCTCAACATACCATGACTAGTACGTTAACGTTTAAGACACAAGCATTGGAAAGGACAGCTAGATCTCTCTTGACTCTGTGGCAGAACCAGATACAGAACCTTGGTACAGTTAAAATTAAAGACCCCAATGAATTTGCTTCCTGCTGCTCACCGTACATCCTACACCGTATGCTGTCGGTTCCCACAGTCATAGACTGGGAAATAAGTGTGTCCCAGGTCGATGATGTGATTCTGTAAACCAAATAGCAACAGTAATGACGGGAACAGGATCCATTTGATCACAGCTATCACTTTCCACCTTGTGTTTACCAGTGCTCCAGTATAGGGAAGCAGAACTGAATGGTTTATGAAGTGCTATGTAAATAAAAAAAACTGAGGGATTGACAAAAATCAGAGGAAGAGCAGTAGATGTGAATGCCTTTGCTAAGTTATCCGGGCTGAAATCCTAAGAAGAGCTCATGAATGAGGATGAGCTTCCCGCTCTCGCTCCGCTGCTTTAAATACATGCGCCGTCTCATCTTTCCCATCAGCCATGCCGGACTGTAAACCATCCTGATGGTATTCTTTCCCCACATAGATCATGCCTCAGCTGTTAACAGCTGCCTAGGTATGAACATTTTCTTATTAAAATCTCTGTTTACGTTTGCGAACAACACCGCTGCACACGCAGCAAAGCGCAACAGCAGGCGGGCATCTTCGGCAATCTAAACAGCTCTTGGACCTCTGCAGATACGGAATTACCTGATTTAATCTCCGACATGGTGTGAAAGACCTAAACAAATAAACACAGCGAGCTGATCCGCGCACTGGCTCCGCTCCTCAATGCTGCTCGCCAGGTTGCCAAGGAAACAGGCACAGGCCCACCTGGGAACTGGGGGTTGGCAGTGGAGGAGTGTGTGGAATGGAGTGTGCCGGTAAAGGAAGAGTGAGCCTATGAGTGTGTATGTGTGTGAGAGCGAGCCCCTCTGCTTCCGCCATTTCACACTTCAAAGGGACCCCCTCTGTCAGGGGGGCGGCAGCGCTTCCGTATGGTGCTCCGAGGTTGCCGCTCCCTCTCTGAAATCTTTGACACGTTGGGAGGGACTTCGGAGAAGTTAGCGGTCCTGCAGGCCAGATACTCACAGTGCGCACGCAACCCACGGAGGAAAACAGCCCTGCCTCTACAGAGCTGGGCTTTCAGCACAGGGCCCACACAGCTCACCTTTAGCACCTAGGCGGAGATACACTGCATGGGTACCTCATTCCGTATCAGCTAGGAGTTAGATACGATGTGGACTCTCTCTCTATCTTCCATCTCTCTCTCTCTCGCTCTCTCTCTCTTTCTTGCGCTCATGTACTGATACTTTGAAGTATCCTGATGGTAGTACATTTCTTAGCTCTGCCCATAGATCCAATACTTGGACTGCAATGACGTACAGTACAATTTGCTTAACCCTTATATAGTTAAAGTACTGCTTGAACAACTGTCAGTTAAACCCTAGTTAGAACTATGATTTAAACATACTAGTAGCTATCACTATTACAAATTTCATATATAATTAATATATACATTTAGCAATCACGCTTAAGACCATAGCCATAATTCAGCAAATAATAACAGAATTTGTGGATTTAGCAGCCACACAGAAGCTTCAAATCATACAGAAGTTTGGATTCTTGAATAAGTCATTCAGATGCATATAGTGAACGGTGTTTACAATCTGAAGGTTAGTAAAGGTGTTACACTGAATGTAAAGTGTTACACTGATTACACTGAAGGTTGTGGAAGATGTAAGATATGAACATTCCTAGAACTGAACATTTGAATTCAAAGTTTGAACCGTAAAGGCAAAAATGGTATCTGGAATCTCCGGTATCTGGTATCTTTTTATCTTGTTGGAATTTTATTGAAATTCCCATTTTGAAACTGTTGTATGCTCATTTTACAATATTATTTCTCATAAATTTCCATATTTTGTTTTATTTATTTTTTGCATTTAAGTTATTTCTTACTATATTGGCAGATAAAAATGCCAAAAAATAGTTAAAACTGGTTAATTATCTGCGCACATGTAGTAGGAAAACGTGGCTCTTACTAAAAACACTTTGTAGTGCTGTCTCTATATTGACTGAGTTTATTGACTTCACCAAAAAGTTTCCACCTCCTCGCGGAGTTCATCTGCTAGTTTTCAGTAAGATGTGAAAAAAGAAACCCTGTACTGGGTCTCTGTCTAAAGGCTACATCTGACAACTACATATGCCTGTCATGAACAAATGACATTAACTATCCATAAATGTTCAGTTCCGGCCTTTATTAACTCCTACACTACTGGAACCCATTGTCCTCCCAACCTCCAGATCAGAATATTGTATATAGATCCTGATTATTAATAGAAAGATCACTGCAAGCCTGATTTTAGAACCCATGCTCGCTGTGCGTTTCACCCAAGCAACCACTGTTTTCGCCAGCTCACCCCCCCTCTGTAGGAATCATTCATGGCGCAGCGTCATGACCGTGACGCGGGGGGAGGGGGGGGTTGAGACTATAAGAAAACTCATGACAACTTTTTCCAATTCTGTCATCGGTGTAAAAACTGCTCCACATAGTTACCCCCCGCTGGTCAGTAGAGATTCGCTGGGTGAGTTTTTTAATCTTAAGTTACAGTCTCCTAGGCAATATACTTACACATTTTCCAGAACTCCTCCCCACCAAAAAAAAAAAAAAAGACCCCCTAAATAAAATACACTGTCCTGTGTTGTCCCATTCCGTGTCAATTGCTGCTGCGACACCTTGTTCTTAGGAACAGACGCCCTCAGAGTTTTCCGCCAGTCAAGCATAGTGTTTCAAGCATTCGCTTCACTGTATCTAAGAACGTTTTTTCCTCCTGTCACAGTGTGTGCAGATAAATGATAGTCTAGGAAAGAAACTGGAGGTAGGTCTTTTACATGCTATTATCTCAGAGCTGATTAAGGGACATTGAAATAGATTTGGCGCTCATGCAAAGGTCAGTTAACAGTCTCATTGTTGGCACTCTGCAAGTCTGTAGCTGTCAAGTCCTGTCACTTGCACACTAGCACCTTGTTGCTGTCTATGAACCAGAGCGCTCACTGATTACTCTGCCATGAAATGAAGCTATAGACAACTCTCGATAAGATGCTCTCTGCGTAATAGGGGTGTAAGGTCAATGTAGGAAGGCTTAGAACCTCAAGCTTCTCAGTCCTCTTTAGAACGTGCTAAAACAGGTAAAGATGCTGATTTATCACTATACTTGTACTGGTCGCTTTTTTCTTTCAACAGCTGTATAGCAGATGAGATATGATAAGCGCCTTTACGACAGCACTTCAAGTGGTCAACATTGTATGCCCTCCAGCTTCCTGACTCAATCATTATAATCCAGATGTGTCTGCTGAGATGTTCTCCATGACGTTATAAAACAGATCAATGAGTGACCAACCTATGTATGTGGTTCGGGTGGAGGGTGAATAGTCCCTTCTAAAATTGGGAGGTACCTATGTTTTTTGATATTTTACTTAGGTCATGTAACTGGTTTTTCTGTACCATGATTTTACCTCATTTATAGTTTTTATTGCATTTGTGATTGATTTGGTATGGATGAAAATCACATTTTTGCCTTGGTTTTTCTTAGTTATTTGTTTTTCCCGAGTATAATTAAAATATTTGAATGATTCAGGGTTTTTAGGTTTGCGTCAAAAATGAATGCAGACTTGCTCTTCGCAGTCCTAGTCTTTCAGGACTCTCGGGGTTTTGCAGAGTATGTACTGCTTAAGCCCACAC
Organism: Prochilodus magdalenae; assembly: GCA_024036415.1. Classification (NCBI taxonomy): domain Eukaryota; kingdom Metazoa; phylum Chordata; class Actinopteri; order Characiformes; family Prochilodontidae; genus Prochilodus; species Prochilodus magdalenae. Next base: position 6,987 of record JAMWET010005961.1, on the reverse strand, counting down.
TGCAATTCCCATCAGCAGCGAAGTAATTGCTAATATGAATAGTTCCTCTAACGCACACAGCCCTACTAGGACTGGGAGAACACAAGACAAATGCAAATCCATATCAAAACGAAGCCCTTGATAGTGAATATCTAATGTGCATCTCAGCGTCAGCCTAGAAGCCGACTGGCCCCCACAGAAACACGCTAATACACTCACAAAGTGTAATGGAATCAGAGGAGGGGGTTTTCTTTCTTCTTTTCTTCCCCTTTTTCTTCCCCCCATCTTGTTTCCCAATCCAGGGGGCACAGTGTGGCATTATACACTGCTAATTAACATGTTATATTTATTATATACACTGCCCATATATATCAGGGTTCATATACAGCACTGTACTGTTAAAATAGTCATATTTTTTTTCTTTGCGGGCCGGCGTTCCTTTACTCAGCGGAGGCGCAGGCCAGGGTCAGCAGCCACCCATTCATTCATTCATTACATTACTTTATCTATCCAACACTGATTAAAAACTGCTTATGCCAATCTGATGGAATCAAGCACGAACATGAAAATAAATCTAAACTCGTAAGTAACAAAGGCAGATCAATATACGAGTAAACTTGAAATTGCAGATAAGTCGCATCACGCAGCGCAAGTCAGCAACTATTAGCTGATCATATATTACCCATTTGCTGTCATACTGATCCTATCGTGATTCTATACTATACTACTCTATCCTATCTATCTAATCTATCTGTCTGTATGTCTGTCTTGTCTGCTCCGCTCTATCTGTTGTGTCTAAACTATCACTATCTATACTATCCATCCCGTCTATCTGTACGCTCTAAGTCCATATAGAATAAGATTCTCTCACACCACACAAACGCATGAGACTATAAAACAGGCCACCAGGCAATAAAAATAGATAGTCAGCTCTGTCTAGTCTGTCTGTTCTGTCTTCTTATACGTATCTATCTAGTAATTTGCTCTGTCTGCCTATATATACTCATACTATCTATAACTGTCTGATCTGTCTCTGGTAGGTCCGCGACGAAGCCAAGTCTAAGTCTGACCTACTAGCCCGCCCGCTCCCGTCTGTCTGTACTGTCTATTATGCTCTGATTCTGTCTATCTATTTATTATTTGCCGAGGCTGTCAAAAACTCAGGCCACAAGCTCAAACAGGCCACAGGTGAAAGATAGATAGATAAGAATAGATAGCATATGATAGCATAGCCAGATAGACAGAAGATAGATTCAGATAGATAGATAGATAAGAAAATAGATAGATAGATATATACATCTGATCTGACACATACATAGAAATATAGAAAGTAACAGATAGACAGTTTCTACTTTTGTGTTGGCTAGCACAATAATACTTTCCAACTTCTTTGCCTCTGGCTTTTTCCGAAACCTGTGAAGCTTATGACGTCATTTAACGACTCCTATGTGTTCTCTTGTGTTCAATGCTGCATGTGTTCTCGCAAAATCCGACAGTGAGCAGGCATAAGCATGATGAAGACACCCCAACGGCCTAGCTGCAAATCAATCTGTCGCATAACCGAGCGATTCACGGCCAATCAGCAGCGGAGGGGTGGGGGAGTTATGGCGGGGGTATGTGAAATCAATCTGTGCCTAACGGTTGATTGCAAAGCACAAATCAGAGCTATGGCTCCTAAAATTGCACAAGAGCTGCTGGCCTCGCCTGAGATGAATCTTAAACGCTGGGAGCGGCGCCCGAGGACGCCTAGGAGTGCAAGTTATTGAATAGAATATCAGAAGCCAGCAAAAATGAGAAAATGAGGATGCAGAGGGATGAGAGAAGAGACGAGAGAGAGGAGAGAGAGAGAGAGAGAGCAGAGGGAGGCTTGGGGCCCTTCTGGTCAAGAAAAAAAACACAAGTTAATGAAATTCTTCTTGAAGGAGAGCGTGTGCCAGTATATAAAACGACGCTCTCATGATGGTGCGGATGGAGGGGAATTTGACAACAAAGTATGACAACAAAAAACATTGAACGGCAATTCAGTTTTTTCCACATTCTTGGTTTCAAGATAATCCGTCTATAACCACCCTCCAGCGGCCATCGCATATCCCAGCAAAAACGCATCGCAGCGCATCGCATGGTGCCGGGAAGAAGGAGAGATAAATAAACAACCCTAACAAACAAAGGCCGCACGTGTGCACCTGTGGAGAGGGAGAGACGAGAGCAGAGAGAGCGCAGACATTTATCTCTCAAACATCTGGACCCTTGCTGCTCCTCTCTACATCTAGTACTTACTGCTAGCTTCTCTTGCTTGCCAAATGTATCGTCCCCAAGGAGGAGAGCAGAAACAAAAGGAAGTGTGTAGAGGGGTTGACTCAATGCGAAATGCTCCACAGTGCAAACACAATCCCCCGCAGTCCTGAGGCCGCATCTCCTCCAGCTTTGATTCCAAGCTTACAGAGGAGCTGTCCATTCCCACAGAGGAGATCCTCTATCCGTAATCCGTAATTTAGAACATAAATAGCACAGCCAAGCAGACAGAAAAGACCTGATGTAAAGTACTTTAAGATAAACACATGCAATAATTTAAATCTGCAGTATTCCACTGTAGGGGGAATGTCCGTTAGTGGGTTCCAAAGGCCACATTCTCGCTCTCTTGTACAAACACATTGCAGACGGAGACACAGGAGCCGATATGCAAATCGGAAGTACAGGCAAACATATGGAGCTCATTCATGTAACACCTGGGCGTGTGGCTGGAAGGTGTTATGTAAGCTTGTGATGTTTATTTCTAGAACCTTCATTAAAAAACAGAAACAAGGCAAAACATTGAGGTTCCTGAAGTTTCTAGACGTGGATGTATGGTTATACCTGGGATCAACACAAGCAATCTGAGAAATTACCGATGGCCCATCGGAGCTCTACCACCATGTTTTCTGTCACAATATACAAGATGCTCAATGCTTCCTTTATTGTTGATTCCACAATTTTTGATTTTCACGATTTTCTCAGAGTCAGCTGGAGCACTAGGTGCTTTTCCTTAACTGGGTTCTTCAGAGTAATGAAGGAATGCAATCATTACATATGCATGTTGTATGACAAGCAAAATATATTCAGCTTCACCAGATGGTATATTGGGTATGTGATTATGGGCTGTAGATTGTTAGTGGATAACTGGACCAGCAGTGCTTTAGATGGCTGAAATTTCTCTAGCTGTTGTACGACATGCGAGCACTGCTACGTCTGTCCCATTGGAGGTCCTGCTGAAGAGTAAATTCTCTATTCAATGGAGACGGGTACATTAAATGACAGAAACATCTATTATTTAGCCTTTAGTGGTTAATGTGCAGTATGGGAGGGTTCAGCAGGCATTTTCAAACAGCAGGAATTTACCGTTTTTTTTATTAAAGGAGAGCAAACTGTAGCATTGATTGAATATTGATTATTTGTTCTCCAGAAGCTATTTTTTAAACCACGTTTTCTTTTTCCATCCTTACAGGTTTTTTCATTCATGATGACTCTCTCTGAAGACACTGTCCGAGGCTGATTCTGTCTGAGGCTGTCAGCTCAGAAAAGACATTCTCAGCAGTCGTGAGATGGAGGTTAGGAACCTGGGTTGTGGCCGGAAGGTTGCTGGTTCGATTCTCTAAACCGGTAAGACACGACTGAAGTGCCCTCAAGCAAGAAATCTAAACTACTCCCCCAGGCACCATGGCCCACCACTGCACAAGTGTGCTCACTGCCCCCTAGTGTGTCTGTGTATGTGTGTTTAACTTTTCAGATGGGTTAAAAGCATTAGACAAATTCCTCTGTGTGCAAATGGCAAATGGTTCTAAATCCATTTCTAAATCCTAACTCCAGCTGAGATCAGTTTTATATTCTGTGTGTGAAGTAAGCTTTGGCCAATCACAGTGCTTTTAAATCCTGACCTTTTGTGGAAAAACACCTTGGTGAGTTTAATAGCAGTGATGCTGCAGTATTTATAGCTGGTAAACTCAAGACACAACCTTTAAAAGTTTACACAAGTGAAAAATGCTAACCTTGCAGTCAATCTACAGGTAAAAAAATTATATACCTGGTGCTTTTGTGGCCGATTTAGACCTATTGCCTCTTTTTAATTAGCCCTGCCTACAAATATGATATATGCCAGTGTGTATGTTCACTGTTCACATTGTTCTGCCTAATACACTACAGGCTGTGCCATCTCTGTCAGAGGGGGCTAAATGACAATAGGTGGAACAAACTATAACTTGCAGTACTGTCTATTTAGAATAGATTAAAGGACAGCAAGCCTTCTTATTTGTTTGGGGGACATTAATGGTACACTGTATTTACAAAGGTATTCACTCATCTGCCTTCACACACAAATGAACTTTAGTGTCATCCCATTATCAATCCATAGGGTTTAATATGATATTGGCTCACCTTTGCAGCTATAACAGCTTTAGCTTCTCTGGGAAGGCTTTCCACAAGGGTTAGGAATGTGTTTATGGGAATTTTTGACCTTTCTTTCAGAAGCATATTTGAGAGGTCAGACACTGATGTTGGACAAGAAGGCCTGGTTCTTCCACACCAAAATCGCTCGTCCATGTTGCTTGGTGTACTGAAGCGCAGTCAGGGCGGAACAGGAAGGGGTCATCCCCAAAATGTTCCCACAAAGTTAGGACTTTACACTTTACACTTCATACAATGCAGTCAGACAAGTACTGTTCTCCTGGCAACCGCCAAACCCAGACTCGTCAATTGGATTGCCAGATGGAGAAGCATGATTGGTCACTCCAGAGAACACATCTCCACTGCTCCAGAGTCTACTGGCGGAATGCTTTACAACTCACTGCATTCATCGCTTTGCACTGTGCTTGGTGCTGTTCAAAGGCTGGGGGTGCAGCTGCTCAGCCCATTCCATGAAGCTCTTTACGCGCACTGTCCTCAAGCAGAAGGCTCACCATGAACGTTGTGGAGGTCTGTAGCGAGGTCCGAATGACTCTAGCATGAAGGTTCGGTGACCTCACTGTGCATTATTCACCTCAGAATCCGCTGACCGTCTCTGTCTTTTAGTATGACCTATCCCTTCAAGGCTGAGTTGTTATAATGCACACACTGACAGTTGACCTGTGCGAATATTCTAGTAGCTGAGGAAACTTTCACGACTGGACTTGTTGCACAGATGGAATCCTGGAATTAACTGAGCTCCTGAGAGTGAAATCAGTCTTTCACTAACGTCTGTAGAAGAAGCAGTCTGGATCCCTCTAGGTGCTTGGCTTTATACACCTGGGGTGGCCATGGAAGTGATTGGAACACCCGTGCATTCAATGATTTGGACAGGGCGAGTGAATACTTGTCTTTTGGCAGCGACATAGTGTTATATTTCCATTGTACGTGATCTCATACGAAAACCTGTGACGTCACACCCACACCACTATAGTCCTGTCTAAAAACATGAAACCAGCGGGTGTCGTATCTGAATTGTTGATGTCTATATACAGGGTGGACAATGAAAGAACTGAAAGTCACCTGGTTTTATACTGTTGACCACAATCGCTGATTTATTAGTACTGGCTTGTATAGGGCCTCCTCTTTTGTCGTGCCAATACAGCGTCAGTTCATCTTGGGAATGACATATACTGCGTTCCTGCACAGTGGTCAGAGGGATTTTAAGCCCATTACTTCTTGGCAGGATAGTGGCCAGGTTCACTACGTTGATGATGGTGGAGGCTTGTCCTTCTTGGTGGTATGCTGACATTACCCTGGATACCGTGGCTCTTGATACATCACAAAGACTTGCTGTCTTGGTCACAGATGCTCCAGCAAGACGTGCACCAACAGTTTGTCCATCTTTTTGGAACTCTGGTATTATCCCATAATGTTGTGTGCATTGCCAGTATTTTGAGTTTTGAGGCAGAACTGCGCGCCTCTTACCAATGCCTAATGCTGAACCTTCACACTCTGCTATCCTACCTGGTGCAATGTGCAAATTAATGAAGACCGCGTTGGCCACCAGGCCTGGTTCCAATTTAGCCATGAGACCTCCCACACTAAAATAAGAGCAGTGTTGAGTTTCAGTTTCATTGTCCCAACCCCTGTGTATGTTCCACTGCTTTGCTGTAATCAAATGAAAAAACGGATCGCAAAATACTGGCACCTCGATTGACTGATCAAGTCAAGTATTTGTGTCCATTTCAGTTACAGCATAATCACAAGATACTTTTTTTTTTTTTTTTTTTTTTTGCCATCAGTATCACAAGAGTCCGGATATGAAGTTTGACACAAAGTGTTTTTTTTAAACACGCATACAAAGAAAAGCAAACAGGATAAAAAGGTAGATGCTCTTCATCTTGCCCTTGGAAAGTGGCTCACACCATCTTACAAGGCACGCTTTCAAGGCGTTGCGCTGTTACGCCGCGAGACTTTTTCTAGAGCCATCAGCTCCGAATGTAAAGCATTATGGTCGCTTATATCATATTAGCCCTAGCGAGCACCGCTAGTCTTGCATTATGCAGTTTGGTAAGCACGCGACTTTACAGTGACATTCAGGTCACACTCGACTGGGTTTAAAAAGCGCGCTGTCCGTCCGAAGTTGGACGGCCGCACTAGTGCGCTGAGCCCACGGGATTCGCGTCTGCCTCCAGGTTCAGGAAATTTTTTTGTGGTACAGCGGCCAGGGAGGCTAACGTGGCCCTTCTTGGACAGACATCTTAAGGGGTCGGGCAGTCAGAAGCATGTTTTGTGGGCTGATGTGAGGTGGTCTTTCTCATCTGAATCCAGCAGCTTAAGCCCCTACGTGACTGCGGGTCCCCTGCGTCACCATGGTGACTGTGTCGGTGATTAGCTGGAACATCGTCAGGCCAGTTATATGGTGACGTCGCTGTGTAGCTGCCAATTGTCCCTACTGACAGCTTCTCAGACAGGATCTGAGGGGTCCACATCGGGTATGCACGTGATTTCTTAATTTCCCTAGTAGGGAGTGCTCGCGTTACAATGCCGACTCATCATTATGATGAGCTTCCATCTGCATGGCGAAGGCAA
>JAMWET010005960.1:0-41071 GCA_024036415.1 Prochilodus magdalenae | reverse complement strand
TATACACACACAAAACACACACATACATCACATACATACAAACATCACCCCCGCCACCACACCATATATATACATACACACACACAACACACACACAACACATACTATAATACACACCACGACATACACACACACACATATAAATCCATACATACACCCCCCCCACACACCCCACACACATCATATATATCCTACATACACACACACACACAAATATGTATATAAATGATGGTGGCTATAAGTCCCCTGTGGGGTGGAGGTGATGGAGAATCCATAGATTGAGAAGAGGTGCACAGTGCAGAGGAGTTCTCGTTCCTTGTGTTGAAAATGGCTCCAAGAGCAAGAGTTATTGATTGGCTAAAACAGGAGTGACTGCTTTGGCGGGGCCCAAAGACCATAGTGTGAAGGAAGTAGCTGAATATGCAGGTTGTATGGAAGGTACTGTTTACGGGTTACCAGCAGCTGGCTAAAATCCAGCCTACAGGGAATTTCTTCCTCTGAATTTGTGCCAGGGAAGGCGTCCACCAGATCTGGAACAACTGACAACAATTCTTTAATGTAGAGTGTACTGTAGCACTGATGTGTGCTACATCCAAGAACTTCTCCGGTACATGCCCATCCATTTTTACAGCATAGTGTGTAGTATTGGTCTGGTTGGAGGCTACTACACGCTGTTAAGGTACGTTCAGTCACAGGGGAAACTTCGGGGAATTGCATTCATAACCTCAGCTTTTTAGAGGGGACCTCTGGTTCCATTTCACCCCACTGTGAAACAGTTCTGATCCCGTGGGTTTCTCACCAGAAGGGAGCGTGTTTCACACTCAGATCACTCCATCTCGTGACTAGTGTTATTTCTTATCTAATTGAACTGTAGCACACTCATTTTGAGTGGAGTCTATCCTGTAGGCGCTCAACAGGCTAGATAAAAAACGGCAGATACCGCAGGGAGCCTGGATCAGCCTGAGGACGGACAGATACGCAGCAGCATCAGTTGTTCTTACAGGAGCACATTCCCTGCTGGATGGCATACTGTGAGTAAGTTAGTTGTGGTGAGGACGGAGAACTTATCAGGGAAGTGCAGAGGGTCGTAATGAGGACGCTGCTGGAGGTAGTCCCATCACGGCCCCTAGCACGAGGAACACCAGACTAAATCTACCAGACTGTTTACCATTTAAACCCACTAGTCGCAAGCCTGATCTACGGCCAGAGGACGGCAGGCAAGCAGTGCTCCTGATCTGAGCTGACTGCACAAAAATGCGGCGCTTTAAAGGGTGCCCGTATCCCATTTCGGTTTCCCTCCTGTTATATAGTCTATATGTGTTTATGCTCCTCAAGCAGACCACAGCCTTGATCTTAGAACCCAATACCGGCTGTTTTTTTTTTACTGTGCCTTTAAGACTGTTATGATGCAAATGAGCAGCTGTTGGCTCTGGATTGGTTAAGGCCCACATTTAACTGGTTCAGGCTGAAAATGTACTTCAGTTGTAGTGGGTGTGGGGTCTAAAACTATTTTAGGTTGGGGGATCCTTTTTTTTGCATTATAGGCATATACATGCACTGGAATTTTGTGAACATCACATAAAATAATGAATTTGCTTAAAGAATTTAAAGGGCCCTATAGGCTATTACATTCTTGTTGTTTTCCATTTTGTGTTTTTATCCACACCTGCGGTATGCAGCGTCGGTGCCGTTGTCTGCTAGACGTTGCGGCATATGATTCATATACAATTATAAAGACATGTTAACTGTGGTGCCTTTAAGACGTATCTAATGTAAATTAGATCTTTTCTGGGATTGGCGTGACCTGTACAGCGTCCTCATTCAAAAAGAAATCTGGCTGAAAACTCACCTGTAATGTAGCAAGGGCTAAACTTGTGTCTGGTTGTGGGAGTGTGTGTGGGTGTCTAATCACCGTGCTACCATAGATGATACACATATCTTACCACCATATATTACAACTGGATTTTTGTATGACATCATTAAAAATGAAAACAAAATTCAAAACAGGCTGTTTATTTTTGTGCAGCTTAATTTCCATGTAATATAGGTATGGGGTATGTTGTGTTATTTGTGCCTTTAAGGACTGATAATTGTAAATGAGCTGTCGTTCTGTATTGGCTGTTTATACGGTGCCCCTTTAAAACACCGTCTGGTTTGAAACGACACTTATGCTATAGAGTTGGCGCTTTAAGATGTTGAGCAGGAGGATAACCGTTTTTTTTGGTTGGATCAATGAAAACTGAAACACCTGTCCCTTAGTAGTGTGGGAATTTGTTGTTCTCATGGCCTTAAATTGGACCAGCTCTGGTGGCCCAATCTTCAATTAACTGTCACCATTTCACACCAGGTAAGAGCAGAGTGTGAAGGTTCAGTTAGCCGGTAAGAGGCAAAGTTTCTGCTTCAAAAATAGCTAATGCAAATGCACATACAGGCATTATGGGAGCACATACCATAGTTTCAATAGAGGACAGATTGTTGGTGCAAAAAAATAAAACGTCTTGCTGGGCCATCACGTGGACCAAAAGACAGCAAGTCTTTGTGATGGTATCATAAGAGCGCACGGTATCCAGTTGGTAATGTCAGCATACCACCAAGTTGTGAAGGACGAATACCCTCACACCCAGCATCAACGTAGTGACCTGGTCCACTAATCACTGCACAGAAGAATGGCTTAAATCCTCCTCGACGCACTGGCAGTGCGCAAGTATATTTCATTCCCAAGACCAAACTGTACGCTGTATTGGCCGCCAGATGGAGGCCCTACACCCGCACAGATACTAATAAATGACTGTGTCTAAAACCAGGTTGTTTTCAGTTTTCATTGACCAAACCCGTAATAAGACTAGAGTTATGCAATTGAGAAATATATATTTCAAAACTTTTTTTGAGAATGAGTTTCCAAATAATGGATGTAATTTAGAAGCAGTGTTTGCATACAAAGGGCAATCTTTTTTCATTTCAAGGAAGTGGGGGAATTTGGTTTTCCAAATGTTTTCATATGGGCCCTTTAACTTGAATAACCAAGTTAGCCTGGTGGCTTTAGAAAAGAGATTTTATTGACCTCCACGGATTCAAAGTGAACCGTATGTAAGACAGGTGTTATTGTTATTAGAGTTCAATGAACTACATTTTTAATGTGGTCTGCTTACATACTGTTTTAAATTAAAGGCCCCATATGCTACATTTTGTACCTCGTTTTTGTGGGTTTTTGAACAGAATCAGTCACAGATAATATCTACATGACTATGTTTCCATCCTCTCTTCATGCCTTACAGTTAAACAGACTGTTACTGTGCCTTTAACACTCAAGTTGTTTCAAGAGTTCAGCAAGCCGACATGCTGAAGACATTCTGGATACTTACTGTTTTAAGTTAAAGGGTGTAATTGTGGAAAACCGGTTTGTTTTTATTTAAAGGAGTCTGAAATTATATGTAAACATTGAACACTGATTTACATATGGAGAAACCGAAACTTGACACTGTGTTTGAATTTCATGATTAATGGACTAAAGAAGTGACCATAAAGGACGTGGAAACATCTGGTTCCATTGACCCACATTGGAAGTCTGTTTTTTGTTGTGTATGCACTGTTCATCACAGTGTGATGTAATAACGCATTAAATCACCAACTGTAAACAAGTTTACACCAAGCAGTCATGCAGTGAGGCTTAGATAGGTGCAGTGATGCAGCAGAGTACAGCAGAATTTGGGATAACGATGGTGTTTGTGGTGGTCAGTCCTGTTGGTAGGTGCACATGCACCGTATACCAGCACACAGCTCAATGGCACCACCTACAGGACATTTAATATAATGCAGCATGGCCGTCATATGAAAGATTAATAAAGCTGGAAATGTATTAATTTGGTGTGAGGTGTAAACAGAGTGATGGAGAGTGGGTTTGGTGTGAGGTGTAGACAGAGTGATGGAGAGTGGGTTTGGTGTGAGGTGTAAACAGAGTGATTGAGAGTAGAGGGTTTGGTGTGAGGTGTAGACAGAGTGATGGAGAGTGGGTTTGGTGTGAGGTGTAAACAGAGTGATGGAGAGTGGGTTTGGTGTGAGGTGTAAACAGAGTGATGGAGAGTGGGTTTGGTGTGAGGTGTAAACAGAGTGATGGGGAGTGGGTTTGTTGTGAGGCGTAAACAGAGTAATTGAGAGCGGGTTTGGTGTGAGGTGTAGACAGAGTGACTGAGAGTGGGTTTGGTGTGAGGTGTAAACAGAGTGATTGAGAGCGGGTTTGGTGTGAGGTGTAAACAGAGTGATTGAGAGCGGGTTTGGTGTGAGGTGTGAACGGAGTGATTGAGAGTGGGTTTGGTGTGAGGTGTAGACAGAGTGATGGAGAGCGGGTTTGGTGTGAGGGGTAAACAGAGTGATTGAGAGTAGAGGGTTTGGTGTGAGGTGTAAACAGAGTGATTGAGAATGTGTTTGGTGTGAGGTGTAGACAGAGTGATGGAGAGCGGGTTTGGTGTGAGGTGTAAACAGAGTGATTGAGAATGTGTTTGGTGTGAGGTGTAAACAGAGTGATTGAGAGAGGGTTTGGTGTGAGGTGTAGACAGAGTGATTGAGAGCGGGTTTGGTGTGAGGTGTAGACAGAGTGATGGAGAGCGGGTTTGGTGTGAGGTGTGAATAGAGTGATTGAGAGCGGGTTTGGTGTGAGGTGTGAACAGAGTGATGGAGAGCGGGTTTGGTGTGAGGTGTGAATAGAGTGATTGAGAGCGGGTTTGGTGTGAGGTGTGAACAGAGTGATTGAGAGTGGGTTTGGTGTGAGGTGTGAACAGAGTAACTGAGAGTGGGTTTGGTGTGAGGTGTAGACAGAGTGATCGAGAGCGGGTTTGGTGTGAGGTGTGAACAGAGTGATGGAGAGCGGGTTTGGTGTGAGGTGTAAACAGAGTGATTGAGAGTGGGTTTGGTGTGAGGTGTGAACAGAGTGACTGAGAGGGGGTTTGGTGTGAGGTGTAAACAGAGTGATGGAGAGCGGGTTTGGTGTGAGGTGTAGACAGAGTGACTGAGAGCGGGTTTGGTGTGAGGTGTAGACAGAGTGACTGAGAGCGGGTTTGGTGTGAGGTGTAGACAGAGTGATTGAGAGGGGGTTTGGTGTGAGGTGTAGACAGAGTGACTGAGAGCGGGTTTGGTGTGAGGTGTAGACAGAGTGACTGAGAGCGGGTTTGGTGTGAGGTGTAGACAGAGTGACTGAGAGCGGGTTTGGTGTGAGGTGTAGACAGAGTGATGGAGAGTAGAGGGTTTGGTGTGGGATGGTTGAGATGTCCCTTACAGTGGTGGTGGTGGGAACCCAGGTTCTCCATGTCTAGAACCTACATGTGTCCTCTGAGTGTATATGGAATGTTGATGATGGGGAAACCTGGAAGTAATAATTTCTCTTTGGGGGACTATTTTGCCTCACAGCACCCTGCAGCATGTATCCCTCCACCATGAATGGAGTTTAAGGCTGACGTCTTCTCCAGACTATCAAACAGAGTCTCAGACATTCAGACTCTCTGTAGGGGAGCTCTAGAGGGGGACGTCTGGTGAACAGTTCTGACTCAAGGTTCTCCAGAAACTGAACCACCCTAAATGACTGTGTTTAGGTCCTACTGATAGAGGACTACAGAAGTTCCACTCTGAGTAACGGAACAGGCTGATAAGCGGGGGATAAGGTAGTTTGGATCTGAGCAGCATGTTGTGACCAACCCGTTCCATCTGATTACACCTAAACCTAAAACGTGCTGCAGGCTGTGTGTTACTGCTCTGTGCAGAGGTGGTGATGCTATGCCCACCCAACTCAGGATGTTGACCTGAAGGAGATGCACCCATCCTGGGCATACGCAGCTTAGCTTCCTGTGCACAGCAGCTGCCCAGGAGATTTTTGGGGGAAACCCTGGGCTTGAAGATTACGGGACAGATGAAAGCTGGTCATAAGGGTCCACCACTTGCATGGCGAAGGTGGAGAGCAGGAGAAACCCACAAGTTGAGCTAAGGGTGGCTGGAGAGAAGCGCTGCTGTTGATAGTTTTATGGGGTAGTGGTGAACCTAGTGCTTCAGGGGGTGAGGGTGAACCTTGGTATTGGATCACCTGGGACAGTAAACTTCCATTGGGGAAGCAGCAGATTTCACAACAAATGATGCAGAGGCATAGTTTACTACAGAACAGGGCTGTGTTAGGGATATGTAGTTTTACAGACCTTTACCCAAAAGCAGGCTCCTGAAAGGAGCACTTTAAAGGAGCAATATGTGATCCTCTAGTGGTGGAGGTTGTACGTGCTTGCACCATTTAAGAAAGTGGAACAGGAAAAGGAAGCTGGTGAATAAGAAGCTGATGTCCTGTGTTAGTTGTTAATGCTGGTAGTGTTTCTGGTTAAGGAGATTTGAACTATTACAATATCCCACCTGGAGTTTTATGGCCGGAGCTACTGATACACATGTGCTACAGTAGAACATTCCAACAAGGGTTCTACTTCTGTCTACGTCCTCCGGTTGGTGCTACAGCACCTCCTAAGTCATGCTGCACCTTCAGTGTTAACAGTGTGAGAGACTCTCGCTACAGCCAGTGTTTGGTGTGTCTGTTCTGGGCTCCTCTAGAAACATGGTGGTGGTAGTCTCTGCTGATAAATGTGATATGAAGGCTCATTCTTTTTTTGAGAACACAACAGTACAGGGAGTAGTTACAGGTTACAGGTAGTCAAAGAAAACATGATTTTGTATGATATGTATATGACACGGCAGTGGTCGGATGCATCACAAACAGTGATGAGTCTGGCTACAGGCAGGAGGTAGAACACCTGGAGGGCTGGTGCAGAAAGAACAACCTCTGCATCAACGTAAAGAAGATGAAGGAGATGATTGTGGACTTCAGAAGGGGCAGACAAGCCCACCTCCCCCTGCATGTCGGAGGGTCTGCAGTGGAAGTGGTCTCCAGCTACCGGTACTTGGGTGTTCACCTGAGCAACAACCTCACCTGGAGCAACAACACTTCCAGCCTGGTCAGGAAGGCACATCAGTGGCTCTACTTCCTCAGGCGGTTGAGGCGAGCTGGGCTCGGGAGCTCGGCCCTCACCTCCTTCTACAGATGTGTGGTGGAGAGCGTCCTATGCTCCAGCATCAACGTGTGGCATGGAAGCTGCTCTGCTGCAGACAGGAAAGCCCTGCAGAGGGTGGTGAAGGCCACACAGAGGTCTGTCGGGGTCAGCCTGCCCATCACCACGGACATATACACCTCCAGATGCAGGAAGAGGGTCACCTGCATCATGAAGGACCCCACTCATCCAGCACACTCACATTCCAGAAGCTGTAAGACTTCTAAACGCCACTTAGCGGAACCACTGCACCGTCACTTTGACGACACTCAGTCACTTTAAATACACTCTGCTGCTACCTTTCTTCATTTCCTGCTTCCTGCTGCTCTTTCTCGCTGTATTATATATATATTTTTTTACATATATTTTTATATATTGATGTCTATTTTATTTATTATTATTATTTAAGTGCTGCTGTCTGGGTAAAACTGGGTCCTTGGGTACCACAATTTCGTTCCACCCCATGTACCACATGTGATGTGAATGACAAAGTCTCCTTGAATCCTTGATATTCTGTTTCTGATAATAGACCCCACCCCTCAATTTTACATACTGCTCCTTTAAACAATGCCTGTAGCTGATTTGTGCTGCATTGCTGAGGAAAAAAAAAAAAAAAACCACACAAAAGAGCACCCCGTACTGCGGATCATGGCCAAAGCTGAGTGTTTTATTTTCATATGTCCATTTCCAGTTTGTCACAACAAGATCATAAACACTTATTTGTGTCATAACAAAAAAAAAAAGTGTGTTTGTTTTGTGGGTGGTCATGTGAGGTGAGCAAACAAATGAGCGGATAGCCGTCTATCAAAATCCAAACGTGGTACAAAAGAGGAAACGTGGCTGACGTGAGCAGATCCAGACCGTTTGGCTTGAACCTACTTCAATAGGGCTCAGTTATTAGCCTTAGCGTCTAATACGCGCTTCTGTAGATGAGATGCTACCGAATGTACAGAAATACACTATATTGCCAAAAGTATTCACTCCCCTTCCAAATCATTCAGGTGGATTCAGGTGTTCCAATCACTTCTATGTCCACAGGTGTATAAAACCAAGCACCTAGACATGCAGACTGCTCCTACAGACATGAGTGAGAGAATGGGTCGTATTCTGGAGCTCAGTCAACCGTCAGGGGGATTATAACAAAGTGGAAGCGACTGGGAATAACAGCCACTCATATGCAACATGATAGAGCGGGGTCAGCGGATGCTGAAAAGCATAGAGCGCAGACTTTCTGCAGAGTCGGTCACTACAGACCTCCAAACTTCATGTGGCCTTCAGATCAGCTCAGGAACAGTGTGTAGAGAGCTCCATGAAATGGGTTTCCATGGTCGGGCAGCTGCATCCCAGCCTTACATCACCAAGCGCAATGCAGAGCGTCGAGTGCAGTGGTGTAAACCGCCGCCACTGGACTCTAGAGCAGTGGAGACGTGTTCTCTGGAGTGACCAATCACGCTTCTCCATCTAGCAATGGAGTTTGCTGGTTGCCAGGAGAACGATACTTGTCTGACTGCACTGTGCTGAGTGTAAAGTTTGGTGGAGGGGGGATTATGGTGCGGGGTTGTGTTTCAGGAGGTGGGCTCGGCCCCTTCGTTCCAGTGAAAGGAACTCTTAATGCTCCAGCAGACCCAGAGACTCTGGACCATTCCATGTTCCCAACTTTGTGGGAACAGTTTGGGGACGGCCCCTTCCTGTTCCAACATGACTGCACACCAGTGCACAAAGCAAGCTCCATAAAGACATGGATGAGTGAGCTTGGTGTGGAAGAACTTGAGTCCTGACCTCAACCTGATAGACCACCTTAGGATGAATTAGAGCGGAGACTGAGAGCCAGGCCTTCTCGCCCAACACCAGTGTCTGACCTCACAAATGTGCTTCTGGAAGAATGCTCAGAAATTCCCGATAACACATTCCTACAGCTTGTGGAACGAATTCCCAGAGGAGTTGAAGCTGTTCTAGCTGCAAGGGGTGCATCATAATAAACCCTATGGATTAGGAACGAGATGTCACTCAAGTTCATATGCGTGTGGAGGCAGAGGAGCGAACACTTTTGGCGGTGTAGTGTAGTAAGGTTTAATAATAATAAGACGTTTCTTCCTCCATATTTGAGGCTTAACTAGCGATTATAAAACCTTCTCCACCAGGCCTAAAGACACGCACCTGTACAAGAGTAGTACAGCAGGCTCGCTCTACGTCTTGGGTTTGCTCTCCTGCTGATACGTAACGTTAGAAAACTGTCCGATAGTACATGACGGGACTCTAAACTCTACGCCTTTAATATTAATATTATTATTATTATTATCATAAAACTGTATAAAAGACAGGACCGCTCTCATGTTCCTCTCTAGGTTTGACGTGTGGCACATAAATACAAACAGTAATCTAGTCGTCTTCTGTACAACATTTACAACGTATGAAAACCGCTACGACACAAAATCAGGAACCGAGATATAGAAAAAGCTCCTCCACGACAGCCAAATCAAGATCAAAGCGGACTTCCCGAACCATAAAGGCACGGAAAAAATAAAAAGTGTCGGGAAGTACATGCAAATTAACTAGGGAGTCCTGTGCACATCGGAGCAGAACCAGCACGCAGGCGGTGTCCCTCTACCTTAGCTACTGAGTGCGCGTGAATACAGCTGGGTGATAGAGAAGAAGAGAGCGAGACGGGGACAGGAGCACCTAAGGCAAAAAGATTATGATACATTCCATGGAATATACTGTTGGAAAGCACTTCCGCTCAGAACGCCCACGTTCCGGCATCCCGGCTACACCAGTGCTGACCAGTGAAGGTGTTTCGATCGCTTGGGGGTCACATTGTTGGTATCGAGTTCATGTGCTGTGTTTATGAATGAATGGGAATGTGCAGGCCCATATCCTACATATTCCTAACTCACTGGTACATGCAGTCCAATACAATGACGGCCCGTGTGTGGTCTCATGTGCTCACTTCTGTAAGCTCCTGTCCACCATGTTCTTATGGCCCTATATGGAGTCTGGGTCTAAAGGCAGTTCCGTAGCGCAGTCATCAGATTCCTGGTGATGTTTGTCCCATTTCCATCTTAAATGGTGGAGTCCCAGATCCTACCTGGAAGATCTAATTATGTACGCGTTCTGTGGAACTCAATGTCACTGGGGTGATGGACCGTTCCGATGCAAGTCCGTTGTCTGCTGTTGTGTATTGCTCTGGTGCTGTATGTCAATTTTGACATGTGCACGCAGTGTTAGCTTAGCCCAATAACTCGCCATTCTCTCCGTACGTTTCTATGTTACTGCGGAATTTTGCTCAGAGGTTCCCTCCAGGTGGGAAATGTGTACACATACGCTGAATCCAGCTGCGTATTCTCCATAATTCCCTATTCTCAGTAGCCATATGGCAAGCTACCAGAATGACATCCACGATGACTTGTATAGGGGTCGCTGGTTGATAAACAAGTTCCTGTGTCCTTTAAGACTATATGCCCTGTTTCTGATTGACTTTACCTCTCCTATTAAACTGTAATATGAGCTGTGCGGAGGCTAACTGCGCTGCAGGTTCGGGTGAATGAAGCTTAGTACTAAGTTTAGTAGCTGAGCATGTTACCTGACTAAAGTAGGACTATCCCAGCGTCTGTTCTATAAACACCGTTATACAGTAGACGGCGTGCACATATTACCCTTAGGCTTTGGAAACCGGACAAGTAGGTGGCGTATTGAAGAGTCGAGACGGTTCTTGGGAGGGAGTGTAGGGTTGGGAGAGGGGATGATGGGGTGGAGAGGGGGGTTTATTCTGTTTATTAACATGATGTTCCTCTTAAAACAATACCTTTTTAAGCTACCTTCGATTATGAAAACATAAACTTTGATTTCGAGTTTTTGTAACCAACATTATTCCTATTCTCCTTTTCTCCTGAAAATAAAGTGAGCAACTTCCCGTTCAGAACAAGAAGCTTGCAGTCTAGTGTACAGAAATCCCACACGCGTTCACATTCTGATAGACTAAATGTTTTCTAGTCCGTTTACTAAATAGACTCTATTCACTTCCGTATGTGCTTCAGTCCAGTGGAACCTCTGTCTGTTTTCTACGGATGTAGGATAGAGGGAGACAGCAGAATATGGAAACTTCACCAAGCACGGAGTTTTCCAGAACTTAATTTACGTTCAACACATTACATAGTGATTAATTCTATTAAGCTCAGTGTACAGTAGAACTCATTCATATTGTTCTATTATAGGGGGGTAGGGACAATCCCATAGTTGAGTTAGGCCATTATGTAAACCCTAATATCTCTGCATATTCCCTCAAGGTCTGTAGCCCTCTATGTACAGCATGAACCTATTTTAACTCATTAAAGCGTTAAACCGTCCTTCACTTTTTTACCAATAACCTATATACACCCACCCGTCACTCAAGCTAGCTAGCCTTTACAGCTAGTCCAAATGGGTGCGATCGCATCCCACTTCCAGTTGTGTTTTCTCCACTTCCACCGGTGTTCTCCTGACTCCCCCACTTGGATCTCCACAGATGCACGGTGTCGTTAAGGACTCGCATGCGGATCGTTCTACAGACGGCACACTGACTAACACCTGATGTGGTTGGTTTAGTGTGTTCTCTCTACACGAATGGCTTGACTCAGATCAGACCAGCAGTGCGTGCATGGGAACTGTGAGATATATGCCCAGGGTTCCTTATGCACCGCGGAAATATCGTAGTCCCAGGGTGTCAATACAGTGTCACTGTGGGCACGTCCGGTGACCACGGATAAGGGGGACTAGAGGATGACCAACACATCGTCGTGCTGACTAGTCCATAGGCAGCATCATGATTTAGGTTAATCATACTCCTTGTGACTACTATGTCATCATGCCTAACACGGTGGACCCAGCAAGTAGGAGTTCTAACATGTAGAGGACACAGTGTTCAAACACTCCAAGCACCTGCTACGATATCAGTCTTGATTCCACTACAACCAGCCCCCCAACACACCTAACACACCACTGCTGAGAAAGATCCAGCCCCACACATAATACCTGCTCTGTGGGTGGTCCATGTGGGGGTCCTGACCACTGAAGAACAACGGTATGTAAAACTATTGTATTAATTGCAGATATGAAAGCACTGGAAAACTGTGTGTATACTTTTTACAGTTACAGTGTGTATTCCGATGTTAGTTCAAGTCTCTTACGAAGTTTAGCTCCTTATATGGTGTCGGTGCTTGCATATACCTGATAATTGGGGGACACTGTAGTGTAGATATACGGTTTGGCTATGGAGCCTGAATGAAGAGCTAGTGGGGATTTGTTTGTATCAATTTTACTACTATATAGTTATGTATTTTCTTTTTCTGTGCTATTTTAAGTCATCATAATTTTTTTAACTATAAAGTATCTATTAATTGTACAGTTGTTAGTTTCTGAGATTTATTGGAATGGTTCCTTTACTATTGGGCTGTGTTAGCAGTACTTGTTAGACCAAATGATGAACAACCAATTAGTAGCTGTCTGGTACTGAGCTGTACACACCACAGATCACCTTACCACAGCAGAGATGGATTACTATCAGTTTATGCGATTAACTAATATGACTTTTTCATTTTTCACGCTACGAGTACATACACAGGCCAAATCATCGTATCTCCCTCACTGCTCTCCATCTAAAGGGGTAAGAGTTTCCCTACTACCCTGTCACTTCCTCCACAGCGTTCACATCTCATAGTTATTTTTTTGCAGAATAAAAGTCTTGCACTGTGTGCCCTTTGCTCCTGTATTGGCTCACACTATCGTGAGTTTACCTCGTAGAACATAGTTGTAGGCCAGGTTTCATAGACCGAATTGGTAGACACTACATAATTTAAACTACATCCGGTACGAAAAACAAATAACTCCTCTATGTGTACGTTTAAGGTGGTAGCTGTCTCCTTATCAGGTTCCTGACAGAAATAGAGCGGCTGCCAGAGCATGACTCAGGCTTAATCAGATACTATGTGGGGTGTGAGTGACGAGGATCCATAATGTGGGCTGTGAAAGAGAGAATGCTGACAGTTGTCAGTATAGCTGAAAATGTCTCGTTCATAATGTGTGGAAAGTGGCTACCAAGATGAATTACCGATTGGCTAACACAAGTAACTGCAGATGTATGGAAGGTATCTGGGGGGGGGGGGGGGGGAGGGGGGGGGTGGGTTGGAGGGGGTCATACGGGTTCTACCATCAGTGGCTAAAATTCCCAGTTCTACAGGGAATTCCTCCTTGGAAGGGGTGTGTCAGGAACTCCCAAGAATGTCTGAAGATTGATGTGTCCTATATCTAGAACTATTGTTCCAGTACAATGCCAACTCCAATCACAGCTGGATTTGGACATGTACTGTGGTTGGTGTAGCTCAGCAGACATAACAACCACTACCTGTGAGGGAGCCACCACCACCATGTGGGAGAACTGGGGTTCGAAATGCCCAAGTCCGGTTGGGCGTAAAGACTCCTACATACTCCCACCGGCCTTCCTGTAACATGATTAACCCCTGTACGTCGCTCTGTGCTAGCGAGGCGTCCAGGTCAAATTGTAATGTATCAGACTAAACACTTCACCTACACATTTACCCACTTCGTGCATGTCAATTGTTTATGTTGTGTATGAGTTGGTTGGGTGTTAGGCTTTCAACAGCGGAATCAACACACCGCTACCCGCCAAGTAGCCACCACCAACACATCCGGATAGGACTCATTTGAGGGTTCAAATCCCGGGCTGGGCATGAGCTGATGCTGTGCTACATCCATAATAGAGTCCTTGGTGGTACCTAAGACATAACCTCAACACTACATTGGCCTACCTGTAATAATGTTAACCTTGTAAGTCACTCTTGACAATAAAATTGATTACCGTAAATGTCCCACCATTGGTGCTTGTGGGGCTTTTACACGCTGGTAGGTACGGTTCCAGTCACTGCTGAGTTTTTTGTCTGGTGATCTTCTTATCGACAATAAAAGTACAGAACCTACTGGTAACCTTGCTGTTCCAGTGTTAGTCTAGATTTGGAGAATGGTTTCTTCTACTATGTAGGCTGTAACGCTCTCTTACACACACTGATATACTATCGCTAGCGACGTAGGACAGAGAGTTCTTGAATCATCCTTGATCGGAATAGTGTGATGCGGCGATAACCGTGATTAGGAGACTGTTGGCTCCTAACAACAGAGCACTAAGCCCCAGTGAGCTTCTTTAGCAGAGACACGTGGGATCCTAGGTGTTCCATCTCACGTATCCTGTGTGTTCAGGTGGGCTTATAGTGCTGATCTGATTCCAAGTCCCTGGGTGACCACAACTTGTGCACCATCCAGTGGTCGGTGGAAACAGCTTCTGTTGTTGGAATTCTGAACTCATGGCCGGCTGGTTGAAGAGCCGTTAAGTGATAAATCCCCTTCGAGTGTCAGTGATGGTATGTGTCCTCCACCCAACGCGATGAGGGGGATCGCAGGGGCGTCCCTCCTGCAAACTAAGGTTGGATGGTGGAAATGTTGGTGCAGTGTCCTGGCCACAATGAGGGCGCACTGAAGCCCAACGTCCTCTTTTCTCTCCAGCAGTTGCAGCTCTAATTCTTGATCTCCACGATGGAGGGGTTGTGGTCCAAGGATGGCCAAGATAAGCTTATCCATGGTTACTGCCATGAGAACGGAAATTTGAATTTCCTCTTGCTCCTTGTTCAAAAGACTATCCACCAGACTAAAAACATCAAAAGGAACACTAAGCCACAGTGAATTGAATAGCAGCAGACAGTCCAATAAAACGCCCATATATAAACACCAAGACACCAGCTGAGCTTGCGCGGCCATGGCGGTGAAGGTTGGCTAGAATACTCTCGTGGTCCCTCCCACAACCGTCGTGGAAATGTACAACTACTGGACTCTTCATCCGGTGGGATGGGACAGGAGGTGGAGAATCATGAATTTAATTATCTACAGTTCTCATGTCAGTATAGATTGGCCCTGTGGGGTGGTGAACTATCTCCTCAACCTCGTCTGCTGTTTAGCGAGCTTGTCGTCCATTCGGCGGCGAGTGACTGGGCCTTTGTGTGGCAGGCGAACAAGTTTTTTAGCGCCTCGTAAAGACTCAGACTCTCAGGATCTGCCCGTTCAGATCATCATTTCTGATCCGCAGTTTTTATGGTTCTCCTGTTATGAGGGGAAAACAGACCGAGCTGAATTTATAAATGGCATTTCCTCAAGCACAGCACACATACACATCAGGAAATCAGTCTCATATCACAGTACCTTACCTTTAGAGCCTTAGAAGTTATACACTCAACCCTAATGAGAAACTGTAGAAACAAGGCTCAGTATATACCACAGTACCTACATTTAGAGCTTAGCGTTATACACCCACCCTCATGAGAAACTGTAGAACAGACTCAGTATATACCACAGTACCTACAATTAGAGAGCTTAGAGTTAATACACTCAAACCTAATGAGAAACTTGTAGAACAGACTCAGTATATATACCACAGTACCTACATTTAGAGCTTAGAGTTATACACTCAACCTAAATGAGAAACTGTAGAGGAATCAGACTCTGTATATACCACAGTACCTACATTTAGAGCTTAGGAGTTATACACTCAACTAATGAGAAACTGTAGAACAGACTCAGTATATACCACAGTACCTACATTTAGAGCTTAGAGTTATACACTCAACCTAATGATAAACTGTAGAACAGACTCTGTATATACCACAGTACCTACATTTAGAGCTTAGAGTTATACACTCAACCTAATGATAAACTGTAGAACAGACTCAGTATATACCACAGTACCTACATTTAGAGCTTAGAGTTATACACTCAACCTAATGAGAAACTGTAGAACAGACTCTGTATATACCACAGTACCTACATTTAGAGCTTAGAGTTATACACTCAACCTAATGAGAAACTGTAGAACAGACTCAGTATATACCACAGTACCTACATTTAGAGCTTAGAGTTATACACTCAACCTAATGAGAAACTGTAGAACAGACTCTGTATATACCACAGTACCTACATTTAGAGCTTAGAGTTATACACTCAACCTAATGAGAAACTGTAGAACAGACTCTGTATATACCACAGTACCTACATTTAGAGCTTAGAGTTATACACTCAACATGCTTAATGCATAAAAAAACTGTATAATCAGACACAGACTACAGTATATACCACAGTACCTACATTTAGAGCTTAGAGTTTTATACACTCAACCTAATGAGAAACTGTAGAACAGACTCCTGTATATACCACAGTACCTACATTTAGAGCTTAGAGTTATACAACACTCAACCTAATGAGAAACTGTAGAACAGACTCTGTATATACCACAGTACCTACATTTAGAGCTTAGAGTTATACACTCAACCTAATGAGAAACTGTAGAACAGACTCTGTATATACCACAGTACCTACATTTAGAGCTTAGAGTTATACACTCACCCTAATGAGAAACTGTAGAACAGACTCAGTATATACCACAGTAACTACATTTAGAGCTTAGGGTTATACACTCAACCTAATGAGAAACTGTAGAACAGACTCAGTATATACCACAGTACCTACATTTAGAGCTTAGAGTTATACACTCAACCTAATGATAAACTGTAGAACAGACTCAGTATATACCACAGTACCTACCTTTGGAGCTTAAAGTTATACACTCAACCTAATGAGAAACTGTAGAACAGACAGTAGAAAAGGTCGCACCTGTCTGAGGCGCTTGACTTCGTGCTCCAGCTCTATCTCCCGTGTTTTGGCGTTAAATTCGGCTGAAGAGTTTCGTCCTCGTCCGGGCCGCTCTGTCTCCAGTTTAAAGAGCTGCAGGTGCTCCAGCTCCCTCCTCAGGTCTTCTATCAACTACACAAACACATACACAGGAAGAAATGAAAATCTATCACTCGGTAGATCATCATGGATGTTCACTTTGTAGGTAGATAATCAATCGCTACATATGTTTACCCAGTCATCAGTCATACGCAGATAGTTTAAAGGTAAGCATATAATAAAAATCTCCACATGTACAGCAGGTTCAGTGAGAACAGAAGGTTGGGTTCTAGCTTTACTGGCAGATACAGTGAGCGTCTGGTTCATAAGAACAAGCTCAAGCAGCAAACACACAGGACAACACAGCTACAGACTGGCAGAGGGCCAAACCCCCTCTCTACTGACTGTGATGAGCGCCACCTCATTCCAATGTCCCTTAACCACTGTAAGATGACCTCAGGTGACCTACAGAGAGACTGGCGAGCGGTGGCTGGGGTGAATGCACAGCGAGCATGGTCCTACAGGCTTCTGGAGGTCATTAGTGATTTTCTAAATAAACAGATCTAATACAATATCTGATCTGGAATTGGGAGACATGTTTCCAGTAGTGTAGAGAATAAAACAGAACAGCTCAATTTGGTCAAACACAAAACCAGAAACTAGAGACTAGAGAAACTGATAATTTTGAGTTGGGCTTCTAAATTTTTCCATATATATATATATATATATATATATATATATATATATATATATATATATATATATATATATATATATAGTGTACAGAGCAAAGACCAGGACAGGCCTAATTCCAGCCAGCTGACAATTGAAGGATAAACACTTTGAAAGGATAGTGACTCTAAGACTCTAGTGACAGCCAAAACTGAATGCAATCTGTGGTGTGCATAACTGGTAGAGCTTTTCCTCCTGTATTTCCTGGTTCTGGTTTCGTGCCACAATTAGTGTGCCAGTGGTTTATAGGAACATGAAATCCTCCAAATGAAAATGTGTGCATGTGTTCCTCACCTCCTGCATGGCCTCTCGTTCTTTCTGGAACTCGTGTCTGTTCTGCCATAGCTTGTCCATCATCTTCCTGTACAGGTCCATCTCGTCCTTGAGACGCAGGCTTGTGTCCTCCAGCTTATCCGTCATACGCTGCTTCTCCTGGGAAAACAGATCATTCTGGATTCATGGAGTTTTCCTCGGAAAGGGTCAGGAGCTCAGTGCATGCACCTAAATCCAACCGCAGCTTTAATCTCAGTGATAAAAGGGGTCGATCTACATGAAACCACCAAAGGTCTGACCATCTCAGGTGTGCACGCCAGTGTTCTGGGTGGGTGTGCTCTCTGTAACAGGGACTTAACAGGGACTTCTATTGTGAAGGGTGTGGCTGTGGTTCTATAGGGATATTAAATCTGATGTATATAGCCATGTCTGGGGTCAAAGGTGCCCACAGACCCCAAAAAAGAAATGACTTCATGTCCAGGTCGTAGCCTCTACTGGACCGGCTGAGGTTCTCGTTGTGTGAAACCACTTTTCCAGATTTGCGGATCTCCTTGATACAGTCTGTGGGGTTTATATGGTATTCCTTGCTATGAACCCACTTTTTCATGTTCCGGTTCTTAGCTGTTTCAATATGCTGCTCAGCTAAAGCAAAGACAACTAGCCTAAGCAAGCTAACTCTGCTCTAGCTAGATAGCTACCTGACAAACAAAACGTTAAGATTTGGAACCCTATATACTATATCAAGTGTCTTTAGAAAAAGCCAGTTCTATCAGGTTTTTATTAGTAGGTGCTACCGTTAGCTAGGCACACTAGCTAGCTAGAATTAGAGCTAATGGCACCAAACTGTGTTCTTCTTCATTGATTATCTTCTCTTTCTCATCAATAGAAAAGAGCTAGAACGAATACTGAGTAGTCTTTCAGATTCAGATCTATTCACACAATGAGAACCTCAGCTAGTACAGTGGAGGCTATGACCCAGACATGAAGGTCGATATGTCATGGCTTAACAAGTGGATAGCAAACGTGAGCGATAAAGACGTGAGAGATTTTCCTTGAGCTGCATTATGGATTCCACGGTTCCAGATCAGAGTTAATGGTGCTGTAAACGGCACCGTTTTCTGTTCCGTGGTGGAAAAGCGCAGAACAGTCAGGATTTTGGCTACGGCACCACGTTGATGGAAAAGGGTTCCATGAGTCTCTGGACTTTTAGGAATAAACATTTAGGAAATATCGTCACCATGTGCAACAGACATTTGCAATGTTTGGGACTGTATCATGTATCTACAGGGGTTGGACAATGAAACTGAAACACCTGGTTTTAGACCACAATCATTTATTAGTATGGTGTAGGGCCTCCTTTTGCGGCCAATACAGCGTCAGTTGGTCTTGGGAATGACATATACTGCGTCCTGCACAGTGGGGGGCTGGCCAGTATCCTTCTTCTTGCAGGATAGTGGCCAGGTCACTACGTGATGCTGGTGGAGGTTCGTCCTTCTTGGTGGTATGCTGACATTACCCTGGATACCGTGGCTCTTGATACATCACAAAGACTTGCTGTCTTGGTCACAGATGTGCCAGCAAGACGTGCACCAACACTTTGTCCTCTTTTGAACTCTGGTATGTCACCCATAATGTTGTGTGCATTGCAGTATTTTGAGCAGAACTGTGCTCTTACCTGCTAACTGAACCTTCACACTCTGCTCTTACTGGTGCAATGTGCAGTTAATGAAGATTGCCCACCAGGCTGGTCCAATTTAGCCATGAGACCTCCCACATTAAAATGACAGGTGTTTCAGTTTCATTGTCCAACCCCTGTAGTTGCAGAGTTATAGAGGCTCTAGAAAGTGGGCGTGGCCTTATGTTTTATGTCACTACTCGTGGTGGCTGAATACACAAAATCAGAGAAATCAATTAGAGCTAATTGGATCAAATTATGGTTTATCAGCAGTATGTTAAAATCCCAGTATCACATGACAGCTAAAGCCACACCTACTTTAAGGCCTGGCTCTCTGACACAGATGTTGAAACAGGTAAAGGTTTGGTCATTCAGGAATGGATGCAGGTTTAGTGAGCTAGGCTGCTTTGTGAACTCACTGAGAAACTGAAATAACCGGAACAGTTTTTTGCTCATTCTAAATCTCCCTGCGATATCATTATTCATATGCTTTCAATATTCATAGGGACATTCGGGCCCCACAGAGCGAAGAAAACCGAATGCCACAGAGTGTATGAAATATGAACAGCGTTAGCCGGCACGCTCTCCGTGGTGTGCGGTGGTGGTGACCCAGTTTTCAGGCTGAAGCAGAGACTTCATCGCTCTGCAGTGTTTCTCTTTGTTACAGATCAAAGTCTCTGCAGTACAGGAGAGCTAATCCCCCCACAGTACCACCCCCACCCCAAAGACAGCAGCTTCACACTCTCATTACCCAGGCTAATGCAGCGCTCTCGTTAGCATTCACAGCCCAGCTCCACACAGTAACACGCAGCCGCTCTGATACAGTCACGCCTACACAGCTGCTCAGGGTGAGGGTGAGAAGCAGGCTGCTTTCAGAACATCAAAGTACCTAAACACATCTGGAACACCATCACAGCAGAGCGTGTTCCGAGATCAGGGCTGTGGCTGGTGATGGTGATGAAGGTGGTAACTGTGATTATGCTGATGATAATTATTGTGAATGATGATGATGATGATAATGATGGATATGATGAAGGTGGTGGTGATCATGATGGCCATAATTGTGATGTTGATGACAGTTGATGATACTGTTGATGATGACAGGTAGGATAATGGGGAAGAAGATGTGATTGTGATGATGGTGATGATATGATGATAGTGATGATGGTGATGATGGAGATGATGGTGATGATGGAGATGATGGTGATGATGGAGATGATGGTGATGATGAAGATGATGGAGATAATGGAGATGATGGTGATAATGGAGATGATGGTGATGATGGAGATGATGGTGATGATTGTGATGATGGAGATGATGGTGATGATGAAGATGATGGAGATAATGGAGATGATGGTGATAATGGAGATGATGGTGATGATGATGATGAAGGAGATTATGCCTGAGGATAAATGTGTTTACTGGGATGATGATGATGATGATGATGGTGATGATGGGATGATGGATGTGAAGGTCAAGGTGGTGGAAATTGTGATTCTGGTTATTATGATGATGGTGATTACTGATTATGGTTATAATTGTAATGGTGAAGGTAGTTAATGATGGTCAGTGGAATAATGGTGGCGGTGGTATTGGTGATGACAGTGATAGCATTGATGGTGGTGATATTGGGGATGAAGATGTGCTGGTGATGATGGTGATAATGGTGGTGATGTGATGATGTTGACAATATTCTTGTGATGTGATGATGACGACTAGGGATGAATCTGATACAGGGGTGGTGGTGGTGATGATATGGATGATACTGATGATGACAGTCAGGGTGATAATATCAGCAGAATAATCTTATAATATTATATAATAATCAATATAATATTATAATGGTGATGATTGTGATGATGTTTATGATAATGATAGTGATGGCAATGATGACGGTGATGGCGATGGTGATGGTAGTGAAGATGGTAATAATGAGAGTTATAATGGTAATGATAGTTTTGTTATGATGGCGATGATGGTCATGATACTGGTGATGGTAGTGAAGGTGGAAAAAATGACGGTGATGGCAGTGATGATGGTGGTGGTAGTGATGATGGTGGTGGTAGTGATGATGGTGGTAATAATGAAGATGCTGTGGTGATAATTACAGTATTGATAGAGATGATAATAATGATGGACGGGTTCCCCACCTGGTCCAGTTTTTCAGTCTGTGATTTCAGTCTGCAAACGTTCACCTTCATCTCTGTGTTCTCCTCCTCCAGCTGCTGCACCCTGAGACACGACAGCAGACAGGAATATAAATAGCGGCACGGTGACCCTTAGATAGGGGGCTCACCAGTTCACTGAGGACCAAGGTTTTTATTAAAGTACTATTGATCTGAATATCGTGTGACTAATCGTGTGATCAATGCTGAAATGAACAACTCATCTAAAACACCTGTTAAGCAACCCACAGTCCTCATTCTCCTACAACAGCAAACACTAAAGTGTGCCAGTTTATAAGGCACACCCACTTCACTACCTCACTACTGTGGTTGGTGTAGCTCAGCAGATAACACCACTGCCTGTGAGGGAGCTGCCACCACCACATGTGGGAGGGAGACTGGGGTTTGAATCCTGGTCTGGGTGACTATACTGTGCTACACCAATAAGAGTCCCTGGGCAAGCCCCCTAATACTCCACCGGCCTCCCTGTAATATGATTAACCTCGTAAGTCGCTCTGGATAGGAGCGTCAGCTAAATGCCGTAAATGTAAATGACTACTCACCTACATTTCCAATCTTTCAATAGTGTAGTGTGTTTTATATAGAATACAGTGTGTGCTACATAGCATGCAGTGTGTTATGCAGTGTGTGTATTATATAGTGTAGTTTGTTATATATAGAGTAGTGTATTATATAGTGTAGTGTGTTATATATAGAGCTGTGTATTATATACAGTGTAGTGTGTTATATATAGAGCCGTGTATTATATAGTGTAGTGTGTTTTATATATATAGAGCAGTGTGTTATATATAGAGCTGTGTATTATATAGTGTAGTGTGTTATATATAGAGCTGTGTATTATAGTGTAGTATGTTATATATAGAGCAGTGTATTATATAGTGTAGTGTGTTATATATAGAGCTGTGTATTATATAGTGTAGTGTGTTATATATAGAGCTGTGTATTATATACAGTGTAGTGTGTTATATATAGAGCTGTGTATTATATAGTGTAGCGTGTTATATATAGAGCTGTGTATTATATAGTGTAGCGTGTTATATATAGAGCACTGTATTATATAGTGTAGCGTGTTATATATAGAGCTGTGTATTATATAGTGTTGTGTGTTATATATAGAGCAGTGTATTATATAGTGTAGTGTATTATATACAGTGCAGTGTGCATGATATAGACTGCAGTATGTTATATATAAAACAGTGTATTATATAGTGTACTGTACGGTATAGAGTGCATTGTAAATGATACACACTGCAGTGCGTTTTATATAGAGCAGTGTATTATATACAGTGCAGTGTGTATGATATAGACTGCAGTATGTTATATATAGAGCGGTGTATTATATACAGTGGAGTGTGTATGATATAGACTGCAGTATGTTATATATAGAGCAGTGTATTATATACAGTGCAGTATAAATGATATAGAATGCAGTATGTTATATATAGAGCTGTGTTTTGTATAGTGTAGTATGTTATATATAGAGCGGTGTATTATATACAGTGCAGTGTGTATGATATAGACTGCAGTATGGTTTATATAGAGCAGTGTATTATATATAGTGCAGTGTGTATGATATAGACTGCAGTATGATATACATAGAGCAGTGTATTATATACAGTGCAGTGTGTATGATATAGACTGCAGTGTGCACTGTACAGTATACAGTGTGCATATCATACCTGTTACACAGCAGTTCTATCTCAGTGTTTTTATCTCTCTCCATTTTGCTGTAAATTTCTCTGTGCCTCTTCAGCTCCTCCTCCAAACTCTGCTCCGCCCGCGTCTCCTGGTCTTTAATCTGCTCCTCCAGCTCATGCACTCTGAAACACATTCACCTTCATCACTACAGAGCGTTTCACTGTGAAGTGTAGTTTGGAAGCACACTTGTATAACTTCCTAACCCAAATAGAAAACACCAGCTATCTGCTGGACAAGTCGCTGACTGTGATTGGTGCTAATCACCACCTTGTTTGTCCTGAGACCCCGCCGCCCCCTGACTGCTACTGGTCCTAATCACCACTTTGTTTATTATTCTGAGACCTCCCCTTGGCTCACCCTGTTATAAGCACCCTGCCTACAGAGCGTTCGGCAGTAGTTGGATTTAGATTAGGTACAAACGTATGAGTGCAGGTGTAACTGTACCTATGAACGAGCTGTGTGTTCTCCTGTTTCAGTTTGCTCTTGAGGTCTCCGTTGGCCAGGCTGTCATTCTCCAGTTCCGTCACCTTTTTCTCCAGGTAACTCACCTGAGGAAGACAGAAAGCTGATGCCTGGACCAGACACTACCATATAAACACTGCACTCTACTGTATATTCTTTCCATTCTATAAATCTGATCCCATGGTCAGTGTCTCTCTCAGTACCTTCTCTGTGATGTCGATGTCGCAGGAGTCGATACTGTCTCTGAAAAGGTCTTCTGTACTGCCCTGGCTACTGCTGAAGTTACTATGGTGGAAGAGCTGACTGTAGGACAGAGAAAGAGGATGCTCAGACAGATACAGACTTCACACCAGGGCAGCTGGTAAAAAACTTTTTAGGTCATTCTAGGCTATTCATGCAAAACCACACAGGACAATTAAATTCTCCTCAAGACTATTACAGATCAGTCCATCTGAGACCATGCAAAGCCATTCAAGAGTATCCAAGGCTATTCAAGAAACCCTCTGTGGCTATTTGGCACCATTTGAGATTATGTAAGTGTATTATCAAGACTATTCAAGACCATCCAAGACATTATTAAGACATACTCAAGACTACCCAAGGTCATTAAGACCTTCAGGATTATTTGGGACCACTGAAACTGATCAAGACCATTTAAGACATTGGGAATAATTAACCCTGCTCAACACCACTGAGACCATTCAAGACTTTTCGAGACCATTGAAACTACTCAATGCCATTGAGACAATTCAAGGCTATTCGAGACCACTAAGACTATAAATACTTTAGAGACATTCAAGAACATACAAAAGTATCTGAAAGCTTCAGATTCAGGACAATTAGAGAATATCTGAGACCACTGGAGACCATCTGTAAGCATTCAATACTATTAAGACTATTCAATCTATTCTATCTGGCACCATTTGAGCCAGATGATTTAGGACTACTGGGGACAAATCAAGACCATTCAAGACATTTTGGGACTATTCAAGAACACCTGGTCCCATTTGAGAGTTTTGATTACCCTCCAAGACAATCCAAGACCATTATTCAAGATTAGGATTATTCATATTTTAAAAAGTACTACAGACAATTCAAGATTATCCAACTCTATCAAGACCATTCAAGACCATTTGTGACCTGACCTGACTCCAGAATATTCAAGATTCAACCAGTCAAGAGTATTTAAGACTTTATGGAGCCATTCAGCACTATTTGAGAGCTGTTCGAGACTGTCTAAGACCATCTGAGACAGTTAGAGATTGTGAGAGATGGTTCAAGGACATGCAAGTCTAGTGGACTATTTGAGGCCACTCGAGACCTATTCAGAGAGCTAACCAAGAGTGCCGTCTCAGAAGTGC
Source organism: Prochilodus magdalenae (assembly GCA_024036415.1). Lineage (NCBI taxonomy): Eukaryota > Metazoa > Chordata > Actinopteri > Characiformes > Prochilodontidae > Prochilodus > Prochilodus magdalenae. The sequence goes on along the minus strand of JAMWET010005960.1, from coordinate 15,858 downwards.
TTGTGATATTTGTCATTACTGGTTCTGTTTGGGTCCATTATCAGTGATTCAGGTTTCATTCAGGTTTAAAGAACAGCTCCAGTAAAAAGGAGACAGATGGGGTACTTACCGCCCAAAGGCAGTGCTGGAGATCTTTCTGTTCGGGCTGAAAAACAGAGAAAAGCAACATGAAGAACAGATGAGCAGGGAAGAGAGGAGGAATACCATCTAAACGAGTCTCTGAGGGGGTCTGTCACAAAGTGTTTCCTCATCTGATCTATAAGCTCTGCCTTACAATCCCGCATACTGGCTCTAACTCCACACAGCAAGGTGTGCAACAACCTCTAGTGTACACCATAGTAATCATAGACGGTGGACATCCAGCAGCTTAGATGACTCAGACTACGCTATCATACCCTGAGATATTCAGGTATAAGAGAGAAGCAGATAGGACACAGAGAGAGAGAGAAAGAGAAAGGACATAGAGAGAGAGAAAGACAGACAGACAAAGACACAGAGAGTGACAGAATGAGACACAGAGTAATAGAGAGAGAGAAGACAGACAGACAGATAGAAAACAGTGAAAAGGGAGAGAGCAAGAGAGACACAGGCAGACAGAGTATGAGAGAGAGACAGGCAGAGAGAGTGTGAGAGAGAGACAGGCAGAGAGAGTGTGAGAGAGACACAGGCAGACAGAGTATGAGAGAGAGACAGGCAGAGAGAGTGTGAGAGAGAGACAGGCAGAGAGAGTGTGAGAGAGAGACAGGCAGAGAGAGTGAGAGAGAGAGACAGGCAGAGAGAGTGAGAGAGAGAGACAGGCAGAGAGAGTGAGAGAGAGACAGGCAGAGAGAGTGTGAGAGAGAGACAGGCAGAGAGAGTGTGAGAGAGAGACAGGCAGAGAGAGTGTGAGAGAGAGACAGGCAGAGAGAGTGTGAGAGAGAGACAGACAGAGAGAGTGTGAGAGAGAGACAGGCAGAGAGAGTGTGAGAGAGAGACAGGCAGAGAGAGTGTGAGAGAGAGACAGGCAGAGAGAGTGTGAGAGAGAGACAGGCAGAGAGAGTGTGAGAGAGAGAGTGTGAGAGAGAGACAGACAGAGAGAGTGTGAGAGAGAGACAGACAGAGAGAGTGTGAGAGAGAGACAGACAGAGAGAGTGTGAGAGAGAGACAGGCAGAGAGAGTGTGAGAGAGAGACAGACAGAGAGAGTGTGAGAGAGAGACAGGCAGAGAGAGTGTGAGAGAGAGACAGAGAGAGTGTGAGAGAGAGAGGGAGAGTGAGTAGAGGAAGGGACCAGAGAGAGTGTGAGAGAGAGACAGGCAGAGAGAGTGTGAGAGAGACACAGGCAGAGAGATTGTGAGAGAGAGAGAGAGTGTGAGAGAGAGACAGTGAGAGAGAGAGACAGTCAGAGAGAGAGAGAGAGAGACAGGCAGAGAGAGTGTGAGAGAGACACAGGCAGAGAGAGTGTGAGAGAGAGACAGACAGAGAGTGTGTGAGAGAGAGAGAGACAGAGAGAGTGTGAGAGAGAGACAGAGAGAGTGTGAGAGAGAGACAGACAGAGAGAGTGTGAGAGAGAGACAGGCAGAGAGAGTGTGAGAGAGACAGGCAGAGAGTGTGTGAGAGAGAGAGACAGGCAGAGAGAGTGTGAGAGAGACAGGCAGAGAGAGTGTGAGAGAGAGACAGGCAGAGAGAGTGTGAGAGAGAGACAGGCAGAGAGAGTGTGAGAGAGAGACAGGCAGAGAGAGTGTGAGAGAGACAGGCAGAGAGTGTGTGAGAGAGAGACAGGCAGAGAGAGTGTGAGAGAGAGACAGGCAGAGAGAGTGAGAGAGAGACAGGCAGAGAGAGTGTGAGAGAGAGACAGAGAGAGAGTGTGTGAGAGAGAGACAGGCAGAGAGAGTGTGAGAGAGACACAGGCAGAGAGAGTGTGAGAGAGAGACAGACAGAGAGTGTGTGAGAGAGAGAGAGACAGAGAGAGTGTGAGAGAGAGACAGGCAGAGAGAGTGTGAGAGAGAGACAGGCAGAGAGAGTGTGAGAGAGAGACAGGCAGAGAGAGTGTGAGAGAGAGACAGGCAGAGAGAGTGAGAGAGAGACAGGCAGAGAGAGTGTGAGAGAGAGACAGGCAGAGAGAGTGTGAGAGAGAGACAGGCAGAGAGAGTGTGAGAGAGAGACAGGCAGAGAGAGTGAGAGAGAGAGACAGGCAGAGAGAGTGAGAGAGAGACAGGCAGAGAGAGTGAGAGAGAGACAGACAGAGAGAGTGTGAGAGAGTGGAGAGAGAGTGTGAGAGAGAGAGTGAGAGAGAGACAGGCAGAGAGAGTGTGAGAGAGACAGCCAGAGAGAGTGAGAGAGAGAGAGAGACCGAGAGAGTGTGAGAGAGAGACAGAGGCAGAGAGTGTGAGAGAGAGAGAGAGAGAGTGTGAGAGAGACAGGCAGAGAGAGTGTGAGAGAGAGACAGGCAGAGAGAGTGTGAGAGAGAGACAGGCAGAGAGAGTGTGAGAGAGAGACAGACAGAGAGAGTGTGAGAGAGAGACAGGCAGAGAGAGTGTGAGAGAGAGACAGACAGAGAGTGTGTGAGAGAGAGACAGACAGAGAGAGTGTGAGAGAGAGACAGACAGAGAGTGTGTGAGAGAGAGAGACAGGCAGAGAGAGAGAGAGACAGGCAGAGAGAAATAGAAAGGAGAGAGAGACAGGCAGAGAGAGTGTGAGAGAGAGACAGGCAGAGAGAGTGAGAGAGAGACAGACAGAGAGAGTGAGAGTGTGAGAGAGAGACAGCCAGAGAGAGACAGAGACAGAGAGTGTGAGAGAGAGACAGACAGAGAGAGAGAGAGACAGAGAGAGTGTGAGAGAGAGACAGGCAGAGAGAGTGAGAGAGAGACAGGCAGAGAGAGTGTGAGAGAGAGACAGGCAGAGAGAGTGTGAGAGAGAGACAGGGAGAGTGTGAGAGGAGAGGACAGAGAGAGAGTGTGAGAGAGAGACAGAGCAGAGAGAGAGTGTGAGAGAGAGACAGGCAGAGAGAGTGTGTGAGAGAGACAGGCAGAGAGAGTGTGAGAGAGAGAGAGAGGACAGAGAGAGTGTGAGAGAGAGACAGGCAGAGAGTGTGGGAGAGAGAGAGGCTGAGAGTGGGTGAGAGAGAGACCGTGAGAGAGTGTGAGAGAGAGACAGGCAGAGAGAGTGAGAGAGAGACAGGCAGAGAGAGTGTGAGAGAGAGACAGTGAGAGAGTGTGAGTGAGAGAAGGACAAAGGCAGAGAGAGTGTGAGAGAAGACAGGCAGAGAGAGTGTGGAGAGAGAGACTGTAGAGTGAATCAGGCAGAGAGTTTAGAAACAGAGAGACCTCAGGGCAGAGAGAGTGTGACAGAGAGACAGGCAGAGATGTGTGACAGAGACACAGGCACACAGAGCGAGTGTGAGAGAGAGACACACACAGACCAGTGTGTGAGAGAGAGACAGGCAGAGAGAGTGTGAGACACACACACACACACACGCGCAGGAGGGGGAGAGCAGGCAGACACACAGACACACAGGCACAGACACTGTGACACACAGGCACAGAGAGTGTGACAAGAGACACACCAGAGTGTGTGACACACCCACAGAGAGAGTGTGACAGAGAGAGTGTGAGAGGAGGAACAGGGCAGAGAGAGTGTGAAAGAGACACGCAGAGAAGGAGTTGGTGAGAGGAGAGACAGGCACAAACAGAGACACACTCAGAGACAGTGTGGACACAGAGACAGGCAGAGAGTGTGGTGACACAGAGACACAGGCACACACACTGTGCACAGAGAGACACACAGAGACACGTGAAAGAGAGAGGGGGACAGGCAGAGAGAGTGTGAGAGAGAGACAGGCAGCAGAGTGTAGAGAGACACACTGAGACACACACACACAGACACCACACACAGGCAGACAAACACGGAGTGAGCTCACAGAGTGTCACACACGCGCACACACACACACACACACACGGCGTGCGCACACTCACACACGCGCACACACACACACACACACTCACACACACACGCACACACACACACACACGCACACACGCACACACACGCACACACACTCACACACACACACACACACACACATGCACACACACACTACAGGAGGTCATTCAGAGGGTCAGAGTTACTGACGCCAGAGTGGACAGCAGGAATGACCCCAACACACCAGCACACACTCACACATCCACACATGTTGGGTCATCTGGTTTTCCACCACTTTTACATGAATATATCTGAGCACCTTAAAACATGTACACGTTCAATGCATTCTGAGGTTCTAACCGTGCAACTAGAACCAGCTAGAACCATAAACTGTGGTTCTTTATATTAGCAGCAATGCATCGGAGCTGAGTCTGCAGCAGAGCATTAGTCCGGCAGTGTGGGAGGGATTATAGGTGGACAGGCGCAGGATTTAGCATGATCTCATTTCCTCATCACGCCTATAGACTCAATTACAGCTCACTCACAATACCTCACACCCCCAATACCTACATTTAGAGTTATACACTCAACCTAATGAGAAACTGTAGAACAGACTCAGTATATACCACAGTACCCCCCCCCCCCCCCCCCCCCCTCCATTTAGAATACACTCAACCTACTGAGAAAACTGTAGAACAGACTCAGTATATACCAACTAATGAGAAACTGTAGAACAGACTCAGTATCATACCACAGTACCTACATTTAAGAGCTGTAGAGACTCAGTTATACACTCACCCTAATGAGAAAACTGTAGAACAGACCCGTATATACCACAGTACATACATACCTTAGACATTTAGAGTTATACACTCAACCTAATGAGAAACTGTAGAACAGACTCAGTATATACCACAGTACCTACATTTAGAGCTTAGAGTTATACACTCACCCTAATGAGAAACTGTAGAACAGACTCGGTATATACCACAGTACCTACATTTAGAGTTATACACTCAACCTAATGAGAAACTGTAGAACAGACTCGGTATATACCACAGTACCTACATTTAGAGCTTAGAGTTATACACTCAACCTAATGAGAAACTGTAGAACAGACTCGGTATATACCACAGTACCTACATTTAGAGCTTAGAGTTATACACTCAACCTAATGAGAAACTGTAGAACAGACTCAGTATATACCACAGTACCTACCTTTAGAGCTTAGAGTTATACACTCAACCTAATGAGAAACAGTTGAACAGACTCAGTATATACCACAGTACCTACATTTAGAGTTTAAGAGTTATACACTCAACCTAATGAGAGACTGTAGAACAGACTCAGTATATACCACAGTACCTACATTTAGAGCTTAGAGTTATACACTCAACCTAATGAGAAACTGTAGAACAGACCCAGTATATACCACAGTACCTACATTAAGAGCTTAGAGTTATACACTCAACCTAATGAGAAACAGTTGAACAGACTCAGTATATACCACAGTACCTACATTTAGAGCTTAGAGTTATACACTCAACCTAATGAGAAACTGTAGAGCAGACTCAGTATATACCACGGTATCTACATTTAGAGCTTAGAGTTATACACTCAACCTAATGAGGAACTGTAGAACAGACTCAGTATATACCACAGTACCTACATTTAGAGCTTAGAGTTATACACTCAACCTAATGAGAAACTGTAGAACAGACTCAGTATATACCACAGTACCTACATTTAGAGCTTAGGGTTATACACTCAACCTAATGAGAAACTGTAGAGCAGACTCAGTATATACCACGGTATCTACATTTAGAGCTTAGAGTTATACACTCAACCTAATGAGAAACTGTAGAACAGACTCAGTATATACCACAGTACCTACATTTAGAGCTTAGAGCTATACACTCAACCTAATGAGGAACTGTAGAACAGACTCAGTATATACCACAGTACCTACATTTAGAGCTTAGAGTTATACACTCAACCTAATGAGAAACTGTAGAACAGACTCAGTATATACCACAGTACCTACATTTAGAGCTTAGGGTTATACACTCAACCTAATGAGAAACTGTAGAACAGACTCAGTATATACCACAGTACCTACATTTAGAGCTTAGAGTTATACACTCAACCTAATGAGAAACTGTAGAACAGACTCAGTATATACCACAGTACCTACATTTAGAGCGAGTTACATAACCGTAGAGTGGGACTCAGTGTGACTCAGGATAACGTAGTTTGATACAGTACCATACTGATCAGACTGAGCTGAAGAATATGGAGCCTCTGTAGATTCTCCACTTAACAGGATCTTTTTTGGAAGTTCAGATGTGTTCCCTGCCCATCCCGCCTCCTCCCCGCCCGCGTCCGTGTGTTCGCTGAGCTAATTTTAGTCTCAGTGTCTCTTCTTTCTGTAACGGGCTGCTGAAAGATCCCCCGAAGCCTTTGACGAATACGGTGTTGCCATGGTGACTGAGACCCTCCCCCGGATCAAGGCTCAGAGTGGGGTGATTAAAGAGAATCATCAAAATAAATCCAGCTTAGAGCTGACAACCGCGCCGCATCGAGACACTGAGAGGAAGCAACAACACTTCACACACCATACACAGCTTGATGTGGCGGCGTGGCGATATGACTTCTGTGCTCTATAATGTTCATATGGTCCACACGGTCATTCTGACAGACTGTAATACACTACAGGAAGTGTAGGGGGCGATATGACCCACACGGTCAGTCTGACAGACTGTAATACACTACAGGTAGCGTAGGGGGTGATATGACTAACAGTCATTCTGACAGACTGTAATACACTACAGGAAGTGTAGGTGTCAGTGTAGGTGTAATAGCCTCACCTGTTAGCCTTTAGGTTCTTTAGCCGGGCCTCCAGGTCATTAAGCAAGTTGACTTTTTTACAGCACTGTGAGCAGTAGACGTCCAGCAGTTCGCTGTTGTAGAGGTGCCTGATCTTCTGAGGTGTCTGACCGGCACTACAGGCCAAAACACAGAAACAGTGATCACACACTGGCCACTTTATCAGAAACCCCTCCTCAGAGCTTCACCTAGCCATTGTTCAGCTGTTGTTGTTGACTGTACAGCATCTTCTGGTTTATAATAAAGTGGCCACTGAGTGGAAGCACAAGGTAGGTGTTTCTAATAAAGTGGCCAAAAAGTGAAAGCACAAGGTAGATGTTTCTAATAAAGTGGCCAGTTAGTGGAAGTACAAGGTCTGTGTTTCTAATTAAGTGGCCACTGAGCGGAAGTAGAAGGTAGGTGTTTCTTATATAGTGGCCACTGGGTGGAAGAACAAGGTGGGTGTTTCTAGTAAAGTGGCCAGTGCGTGTCAGTAGAAGGTAGGTGTTTCTAGTAAAGTGGCCAGTAAAAGGAACTACAAGGTCTGTGTTTCTATAACGTGGCCACTAAGTAGAAGTACAAAGGTGGGTATTTCTAATAAAGTGGCCATTAAGTGAAAGCACAAGGTAGGTGTTTCTAATAAAGTGGACACCGAATGGAGGTAGATAGGTGTTTCTGATGTGGTTCAGTGGTGAGCTTTCTTTAGACTCTTTGCAGTAGCCGATGCAGTGGAAGCTCCACCATCAGATTGATGCATCAGCACACGTTACTGCACCTCTATTGTACCGTACTGTAAACGTCTGGTGCGGTCAGTCACCTGGAGGGCAGTGATGAGCCGAGGTCTGAGAAGCCGTTGGTTCGCGTGTCGTCGTCAGGACAAGGACTGCTGGGAGTAAAATCCACATCCTCCCCCTCTCCATAATCCTCAAACTGCTCCTCAGCCGAAATCACCGAGGCTGTGGCCGACGGGACCAGCTGACAGGAGCTGCAGAGACACCAGCGGACGTGAGTGAACGACTTACCATTGTCTTTCTATATTCGTGCTGATTTTGAGATCATTTGAGATCTCGAGCCGGGCCTTGTTTCCGAGGCTTAACGCAAGAAATTTTATTTCTGGTATTTTATGAAAATTCATGTTAATATTTATTTTTCTGTATTTTTTATATTCATGTATCTTTAACATACTGAAGTGAACTTTAACAAAATTATATGTAACTGTCATTAACCTAAAGCTCTATAATGTTCATACGACCCACACGATCATTCTGACAGACTGCAATACACAACAGGAAGTGTAGGGGGCGATAAACTTTTATTGTTTCATTTAAAAAGTGGATATAACTGTCATTAACTTCACTGAACTTCATGCTTCAAACCCTTCAGTGGCGTTTACCTGTAATAGCCAGGTAAGGGAATCAGTAACACTCGTCTGAGGGACACTGACCTGCTTCCAGGTAGGAACAGTCCTCCCAGGCCTTCCTCTTTGTCATCGTGGCGACCCCCTTCAGACGTCTCCGAAGCCGCTCCGCTGTCCATGTCAGACTCGTGTGTGTCCCGGCCGGTTGGACTCTCGCCCGAGTACAGTGGGCACTCCGGGTATGGCTGGGTGCACATGATGAGCGGGGGGCCGAGGCCAGCCGAGCAGTGCTGAAACAAACACAGCAGACTCTCGGTATGAGTTATTACATAATCAGCATGAACGTATACACACCGGGCACCGGTTCATACAGACTCCCGGTATGAGTTATTACATAATCAGTATGAATTCATACATGTCGGGCACCAGTACATACAGACTCCCGGTATGAGTTATTACATAATCAGTATGGATTCATACACACTGGGCACCAGTACATACAGACTCCCGGTATGAGTTATTACATAATCAGTATGAACGTATACACACCGGGCACCAGTACATACAGACTCCCGGTATGAGTTATTACATAATCAGTATGAACGTATACACACTGGGCACCAGTACATACAGACTCCCGGTATGAGTTATTACATAATCAGTATGGATTCATACACACCGGGCACCGGTTCATACAGACTCCCGGTATGAGTTATTACATAATCAGTATGAACGTATACACACTGGGCACCAGTACATACAGACTCCCGGTATGAGTTATTACATAATCAGTATGGATTCATACACACTGGGCACCAGTACAATAAGACTCCCGGTATGAGTTATTACATAATCAGTATGGATTCATACACACTGGGCACCAGTACATACAGACTCCCGGTATGAGTTATTACATAATCAGTATGAATTCATACACACCGGGCACCAGTACATACAGACTCTCTGTATGAGTTATTACATAATCAGTAGGAATGTATACACACTGGGCACCTGTATATACAGACTCCCGGTATGAGTTATTACATAATCAGTATGAATTCATAAACACCGGGCACCAGTACATACAGACTCTCTGTATGAGTTATTACATAATCAGTATGAACGTATACACACTGGGCACCAGTACATACAGACTCTCTGTATGAGTTATTACATAATCAGTATGGATTCATACACACCTGGCACCAGTACATACAGACTCTCTGTATGAGTTATTACATAATCAGTATGGATTCATACACACCATGTAACAGTTATACAGACTCTCTGTATTAATTAAAGAGCCTGTGTCCTACAATGGCCAACTGCCATGTTTGTGCTAAGTTGTACTAAGACTGAAACATGTAAATGAGCTCTGATGTGATTGGCTGGCTGACTCATTAAAAACATAGTCCAGACTGAAACACGCTTTAGACCTTTACAGAGAGTGGGCGGGGCTAAACCTGGTATGAATAAGTGGATAGGTGTAACGATGGACCGCAGAGTGACAGTTATGCTTTAACAGTGTTCACATACTGTATCAACACTGTTATTTAAAGGACAATGACATTTTCCAGTATGAATTAATACATGCATGTTGTAGTCACAATCAGCTGTGACAGGTTTAAAGCAACACCTGCAAACAAACCAGAGGAGACATCAACAGTCCAGACAGACGTTCCTCAGCGCTCCGCTAACGACGGACTGAGAGAACATTCAATATTCGAGGATCACTGTGTGAACAGCAGAGCTCCCCCCTTACACAGGACAGCACGAAAGGAGAGGGGTCAAAGGTCACTGGCATTCTGAGACTAGTGTCCCCACAGAACAGAGGAGGAGTTCACAGAGGGTAAAGGGCAGCACAGTGAACCAGAGAGAAAAGAATCACAATCATGATTCAGACTGAAAAAGAGTCAGCAGAATTAACTGGTCAGCAAAGAATCAGTGTAATGAATCAAACTGAAAAAGAGTCAGTGCAATGTACTGGTTAGAAAAGAATCAAAATTGAAAAGAATCAGTGCAAAGAACCAAACTGAAAAAGAGTCAGTACTATGAACTGGTGAGAAAAGAATCATAATAATGATTCAAATTGAAAAAGAGTCAGTACAATGAACTGGTAAGAAAAGAATCATGATCATGATTCAAATTGAAAAAGAGTCAGTGCAATGAACTGGTAAGAAAAGAATCAGTGAAATGAATCAAATTAGAAAAGAATCAGTGCAAAGAATCAAACTAAAAACAAGTCAGTACAATGAACTGGTGAGAAAAGAATCAGTGCAAAGAATCAAACTGAAAATAAGTTCTGAAAAGTAATATTCTAAAGCACAGCTAGAGCTTTCACCACCAGCACTGCTACAGCACAAAGACCCTCAGAGATCACAGTATCAGTCCTACAGGTCACCAACCAGAGCCTGAGCAGCTGGATCAAACGTTCAGTCTGGCAGAATCTATCTGGAAAAACCCAGATGCCCTCACATCACTCACTGAACTCCAGTGACCGGGCTGTCCCAACACTCGGGGCGTGACAGTAGAGCTGTATACGGGCCCGCACTAACAGAACTACCACATTCATAACTACACTGTACATACAGTGTACATATAAAACCAATCTGGCAACCCAGCTCTCCAGCAGTCACCTGTAATACAGCAGTTACACAACCCTCTCACACAAAGGCCATCACCAGCAGCAGTGCGGAAACGTTCCAGCGGAGAGTGTGGAGGAGGATTTGCATCCCTCAGTCCAGCACCAGCACGGCGCACCGGCCCAGAGATCATTCCGATTATCTATTCAAAATTCATACCACATTTCAATAACGGGCAGGAGGATGAAGACTGTGAGCTCCTCATTTACATAAACGTCTAAACGGAGAGAAGGAATGATCCTGGTGTGTCCATGTGGCAACATGCACCGTAATTACCCACGCTGTATATATACGGGACATTATTACATACAGATCTACAGATATTTTACACCCACCGGCCGCTTCATCAGGTCCACACCCACTGTCCACTTTATCAGCTCTACTGACCATACAGGAGCTCTCTGTAGCTCTACAGTTCTGCACATGTAGCATAGGAGGATGTCCTTCACATAGCGCCAAACTCACTGTCTCACTGTCACTCGTATCACTACTAGGGGTGACCGACTAAGGCAATGCAAGGGCTCCCCAGATCCTCACACCAGGATTTGGGCCAGTGTGTCACTCCACAGCACTGAAGCCCTCAACAGGCTCTATACTCGAACCCCACCGGCATCGGATCCCAAACGGAACAGAACCTGGATTTGTTGGCGAAGACGATCCAAAGTGACCCAACAGCCACAATTGCAAACGTTCACCGAGCAGTGATGCCCTCCATGTGCCAGCACCACTGGCAGACAGCTGCACCATGCAGGACTACAGGAACTGTGTAAGAATATTCAAGGGATGGATGGGATGGATTATCACAGGACACCATTGGGAACCACTACAACACCATGCTGAGGCGTCTGGCATTTGCAAACATGGCGGCCCTTATATATATGTATTCACTCCTCCATTCAGATCATTGAATTCAGGTGTTCCCATCACTTTCCATGGCCACAGGTCTATAAAACCAAGCACCCAGACATGCAGACTGCTCCTAATAATGAATTCCAGTGTGGTACCGTGATAGGATGCCACCTGTGCAAGTCCAGTCGTGAAATTTCTCCCCTACTAAATATTCCACAGTCGACTGTCAGTGGGATTATAACAGTGGAAGCGATTGGGAAGGACAGCAACTCAGCCACGAAGTGGTAGTACACCTACAATGACAGAGCAGGGTTAACGGATGCTGAGGAGCATAGTGCACAGAGGTCACCAACTTTCTCTAGAGTCAATCACTACAGACCTCCAAACTTCATGTGGCCTTCAGATCAGCTCAGGAACAGTGTGTAGAGAGCTCCATGGAATGGGTTTCCATGGCCGAGCAGCTGCATCCCAGCCTTACATCACCAAGCGCAATGCAGAGCGTCAAGTGCAGTGGTGTAAACCGCCGCCACTGGACTCTAGAGCAGTGGAGACGTGTTCTCTGGAGTGACCAATCACGCTTCTCTGTCTGGCAGTCTGAAGGACGAGTCCAGGTTTGGTGGTTGCCAGGAGAACGGTACTTGTCTCACTGAGTGTAAAGTTTGGTGGAGGGGGAATCATGGTGTGGGGTTGTTGTTCAGGAGGTGGGCTCGGCTCCTTAGTTCCAGTGAGAGGAACTCTTAATGCTTCAGCAGACCAAGAGACTCTGGACTATTTCATGCTCCCAACTTTGTGGCAACAGTTTGGGGACGGCCCCTTCCTGTTCCAACATGACTGCACACCAGTGCACAAAGCAAGCTCCATAAAGACATGGTTGAGCGAGTTTGGTGTGGAGGAACTGGACTGGCCTCCTGACCTCAACCTGATAGAACACCTTTGGGATGATTAGATTGGAGACTGAGAGCCAGGCCTTCTCATCCAACATCAGTGTCTGACCTCACGAATGTGCTTCTGGAAGAATGGTCAGGAATTCCCTTAAAGACATTCCTACACCTTGTGCAGAGTCTTCCCTCATGTAAAACCCTGTGGAATAAGAATGGGATGTACATATAGAACATATGCTCCTACTGCATAGAGCTACACCCACGGTTCTCTCTCCTCTGCATGTACGTGAGCTGAGGTATTTATAGCGGGTTTCATTAGCGCCGTGAGTTACGACCTGTGAGGTAGCGTTCACACCCATCTGGAGGGCACACACACACAGAGAGGGGTATAACAGTCTACATTCTGTGTTGAGCTGGTGTAAAGATCTGGGTGAGTGGGGAGGGGGGGTGGCGCTCTACTGTGGGAACAGCCATGAACAAAACACAGCTAAGATTTACACAGCACTGAGACGTTTCTGTACCAAAGACATGGCTCTCCATCACCGCCCCCCACACACACACGGCCCAGAGGACAGAGAAGAGCGTTAGGGCGCCCGTATAAAGACTCAGCGGCTTATATATGATTATATTATAATTAGAAATATCTAATTATGATTTTTTCTGAGCTACGTTGGGCTTCATAAGCCTTTACTGTCCTTTACTTCGTAAGGAAGACCAGCATGATGGGGTTTGGGGTCACACTTTGGAGTGTGAAGGTGGTGCACCAGCCCGGCACTCCACCAGCTCTGCCTCAAGACGAATTATTCGCTGGTGAATAGCGCAGCGTATAATTAAATCAGCAGCTCCTATGATCTGAAGATCAGACTCATTTCAGTGTAATGGCATCACATCATATGCTACACATACCAACACCAGTCATAAATCATTCCTATCCCCCCACCCCCTCCAACCCCAGTCTCTCTTCATCCCTTATGAACAGGCAGCCTGTTACTGTGCTTTTAAGACTGGTATATGTAAATGAGCTCTATTCTGATTGGCCTGTGCCAGCCAGGGCTGAAACACTCCTTATAACCTCATATCAGAAGTCATGTATTATCAGTACGCTGTTGATTACGAAGGGGTGTTCCCTCAGGGGACGGCTTTGGAACACCCACCCACTGTAGAAGCTGGGAGGTGTTTTGTGAGTGAGGTTGAACACTGGCCAGCGTCCTCATGGCAAGGAGACAAGGCATGATAGTCGGGGCCAGGCAGATGGGATATTCCATTCCTGAAGCTGTGTGGGTATTCAACATTCCTGGATCCACAGTGTACATCATATAAAGCATTACCACCCACAGTGGACAGAGCAGTGCCCGCCCCTGAGTGCTTAATAATGGTGACCTGCGGTACCTGATTCAACTGTCCGTGTGAACAGACGAGCGACTCTGGCAGAAATCACATCAGCATTCAACGCAGGAGCCCCACACGCATTTCCCGCAGGTCAGTGCAGCGTTCTTTAGCTTCCATGGGATTTGGGAGCAGAAGACCCCTCAGGGTGTCTCTGTTAACGCCATCACACCAGACACAGCACCTCACCTGGGTTTGTGAGGTTGCTAATCAGAGCCTAGGGTCCTGGCAGTATGTGGTGTGGGTCTGATGAGTCACGGTGCCAGTTGTTTGGGGCTGATGGTAGGGTTTGTGCATAAAGCCATGGACCTTAGTTGTCAACAAGGCACTGTGCAGGCTCTTGTGTTCTCATTGATGTGTGCTCAGTTGTGTTCTCATTCACCCAGACAAGAGCCCAGTGGAGGTATTCTAATATCATGCCTTGTTCAGACTCCTCGTCTCCTTACCATGAGCACACTGGCCACTGCTCAACCTCACTCACATGATAACACCACACAGCTTATAGAGGTGTAGGCACTCCCAAGCCGTCCCCTGAGGGAACACCCCTTCATCATAAATCTACATACCTACATACTGATATCACATGACTCCTGGTATGTCAATGTAAACGTGTCGGTATGTGTAACATCACCAAAACACAAACACACACACACACTCACCAAACACACTCACACACACACACACACACCAAACACACACACACTCACACACACAAACACACGACCGTACACGCATACTTGTTCTAGAAGATGGGACCTTAACACATCCCACCGTGGTGTGAGGTGTAGACAGAGTGATTGAGAGCGTGTTTGGTGTGAGGTGGTTCAGATGTTCGGTACAGTGGTGGTGATGGGAACCAGGATTCTCCATGTCTAGAACACACATATAGATATTTTATTTACTATCTAAACCACAGTTTCCTTTGGGGGACTATTTTACCTCACAGCGCCCTGCAGCATGTATCCCTCCACCATGAATGGAGTTTAAGGCTGACATCTTCTCCAGACTATCATAAACAGCGTCTCAGACATCAGGCAGCGTATTCATAACCATCTCATGTAGGAACTTTCTGTGAGGGAGCTTTTAGAGGGGGATGTCTGGTTACCTTCACCACCACTGGGAACAGTTGTGGTCCTCTGCAGCTCTGAGTGGGTGTATTTTTGGGGGCGCCTAGTGCCTGAGCAGTATTACCACATTCAGAGGGTCAGTGTTAGTGCTGCCAGAGTGGACACAAGCAATGACCCCAACACACCTGCACACCCTTTATCTACCTCACTTCATCTCACTGTCCCTTTGTTACTCTCTTTGTTCCATTCTGAATGTTTCTTTATTCACTCTTTTCTCCCTCTCTGTCTCTCTTTCTTATCCCTGCCTTCACTCTTCTTCCTTTTTCATATTTCTTATTGTGCTCTCTCTTTCAATTCTGTAGAATGTCTCTCTCTCTCTCTCTCTCTCTCTCTCTCTCTCTCTCTCTCTCTCTCTCTCTCTCTCTCTCTCTCTTGCTCTCTCTTTCTCTCCCTCTCAGTGTTAAATCTCCTCACCAGCTAATAACATGATTTGTGTGTGTGTGTGAGTGTGTGTGTGCGTGTATGGTCGTGTGTGTGTGTGTGTGTGTGTGTGTGAGTGTTTGTGTGCGTGTATGGTCGTGTGTGTGTGTGTGTGAGTGAGTGAGTGAGCATGCGAGTGTGTGTGTGTGTCTGGTGTGTGAGTGTGTGTGTATGTGTGTGTGAGTGTGTCTGGTGTGTGTGTGCGTGTGTGTATGTATCTGTGTGTGTGTGAGTTTGGGCGTGTGTGTGAGTGTGTGTGTGAGTATGTTTGTGTGTGTGTGTGTGTGAGTGTGTTTGTGTGTGTGAGTGAGTGTGTGTGTGAGTGTGTGTGTGAGTGAGTGAGTGTGTGTGTGTGTGTGTCTGTGTGTGTGTGTTTGTGTGTGTGAATGTGTATGTGTGTGTGTGTGTGTGTGTAGGTATCTGTGTGTGTGAC
>JAMWET010005959.1:127500-191644 GCA_024036415.1 Prochilodus magdalenae | reverse complement strand
CCAGCCCTTTCCCTTTCTCTTCAGTTTACAGCTGTTATTGGTGGAGGTGTTACACACTATTAGGTAGGTTTCAGACACAGGGGAGTTCTTTTTTGTCTGTTAAGCTTATTAATGTTAAAGCATATTTTAGAGGCATTCTTACACAAATAAACCCCAAACCTGCAGCTCCTCAGCTGATCAATCAGCTTCTTCAGAAACAAATCTGTAACAGCAAAGGTGATGGAGTTCACCGCTCTGGATGATCAGCCGCTGACCACCAAACACAGCTCATATTTGGTGGTGACTGATGTTTACAAGCTCATTGACGATAATGTCTGTCTGAACGGTCATAAATGCTGCCTACTCATACAGTATTCTGAGGCAGGGAGATGCTGAGTCATGTCTGAATCTGATTTCTGTATAAAGCAGCAGAAAACGGGAGCACTGACACAGTGGACGAAGCTGCCCTCTAAGGCACTGGATTATTAGCCAGCACAGGCAGCAAGCCATCGAGGCACCTGTTTCCGATGCAGACATCCATGTTGTCTCCAGACACAACGTGCACAAACGTTTCTGTGTTGTTCCTCGTGCTACTCCTGTGGTTCCAGTTTTTCCAAATTTCCATTTTTCTCCCTGTAACTTCTACAGAAACGACATAACAATGCTACTGTAGTGTACCATAGTACTCAGAGTCAACTCTTCTGCCTTAATTCATCTTTCATTTACTCCCTTCAGCCTCTTAAAAAGAAAAGTAGCAGATATGTACATGTAAAGTATTGGATATCAGGATCAGCAGATATTTACATGTAAAGTATCAGATATCGACATCAGCAGATATGTACATGTAAAGTATCGGATATCGACATCAGCAGATATTTACATGTAAAGTATCAGATATCGACATCAGCAGATATTTACATGTAAAGTATCGGACATCGACATCAGCAGATATGTACATGTAAAGTATCAGATATCGACATCAGCAGATATGTACATGTAAAGTATCAGATATCGACATCAGCAGATATGTACATGTAAAGTATCGGATATCGACATCAGCAGATATGTACATGTAAAGTATCGGACATCGACATCAGCAGATATGTACATGTAAAGTATCGGACATCGACATCAGCAGATATGTACATGTAAAGTATCAGATATCGACATCAGCAGATATGTACATGTAAAGTATCGGATATCAGCATCAGCAGATATGCACATGTAAAGTATCGGACATCGACATCAGCAGATATGTACATGTAAAGTATCGGACATCGACATCAGCAGATATGTACATGTAAAGTATCAGATATCGACATCAGCAGATATGCACATGTAAAGTATCGGATATCGACATCAGCAGAAATGTAAATGTAAAGTATCGGATATCGACATTAGCAGATATGCACACGTAAAGTATCGGATATCGACATCAGCAGATATGTACATGTAAAGTATCAGATATCGACATCAGCAGATATGCACATGTAAAGTATCGGATATCGACATCAGCAGATATGTACATGTAAAGTATCGGATATCGGCATCAGCAGATATGTACACGTAAAGTATCGGATATCGGCATCAGCAGATATGTACACGTAAAGTATCGGATATCGTCATCAGCAGATATGTACATGTAAAGTATCGGATAATTGTATCAGCAGATATGTACATGTAAAGTATCGGATATCGGCATCAGCAGATATGTACACGTAAAGTATCGGATATCGACAATAGCAGATATGCACATGTAAAGTATCAGATATCGGCATCAGCAGATATGTACATGTAAAGTATCAGATATCGACATCAGCAGATATGTAAATGTAAAGTATCGGATATCGACACTCGTGGGCTTATTTAATAACTGTTCTTCCCAAAATGCTTGAAATATTGAATAACATCACACGATACTGGATATAATAATTAAAATTCCAGTGTAGAAGTTTTTATTGTGCATAAAGTAACAATAACTAATTATAACTCAGAACTTTTTAAGTCACATGCATCGTGTCCTTGTCCTACAAGGTGTAATACTGACCGTCTGCGGTTGGTCTCGCAGCTCTCCCAACGTGACACGGCCCACACGTCCTCTAGGAACAGCTGACCCTTCTTGTAAGCCAGCAAGGCCAGCGGAGTGAGCCAATTAAAAGTCATAAAGGAGAAGAGGCCGGCGTTGTCCACTGGGTGCTGATGCCTGGGATAGACACAAGAGGATAACAATAACAGTAGAGGAGTTTTTATTTACTCAGAGAGGCAAAAGATCTGATGAGATGCTCCCTGAGCAGATCAGGAAACATGAGACAGCAAATGAGCTGCTTGAATCATCAGTTTCAGTTTTACACTCATCACCAAAAGAACAGCCGCACAAACAGCTGGACCATCAATCAACCGATAGTGATGTGATTACCGATCACATTGTGAGGCATGCACATGATTCAGGTTTTACACTCGGCCGCATGTGAGGTAAGCAAGGACGAGCCTTATCCCTGTGCCTGACTGAGCCAACAGCCAGGACATGCTGTGGACATTCAGCGAGCAGTGGTGTCCTTCATGAGTCATCCTGTTAGTGCAGCACCATTGGCAGGACTACATGTACACAGACCGTTACCACGACTGTCCCTAACACCACATCACCGTCACCAAAGACTGCAGTGGTGTCGTACCAGACTGTCATGGAGTGACTCAGAATGGCGTTGGGTCATCTTCAGTGACGAGTCCCGCTTTAGTCTTGGTGGAGACGCCCAACGAATCCGTGTGTGGAGGCACCGTGGTCAGCACCAAGATGAACGGTCTGTTGTCACACCTCCAGAAGGCCTGGTGTCACTCCACCTCCACCCCTACCGCACCATCTGCAGGAACTGTGTGAGGATGTTCAAGCTGGATGGGATGGATTATCACAGGACACCATTAGGAACCTCTACAGCTCCATACCGAGACGTCTGGCGTGTTGGGTTAGCAAACACGGCGGCCCGACTCCACCATACTGAGAGACAGACTTCTGTATGTGTAGCTCAATAAATATTGATCATATCAGCCTAAATTTATCATCAGTTATTGATCCTGGTCACCTTCATCTTTCTTCCCAACACCACCGCACCCCCACACCTCCTTCTGGGTGCAGCTGTTGTTTTGGTGATGAGTGTAGTTCTAACTCTGTAAGAGCTGCATCTCTTAATGTGCTTACAACGAACACTGTGCAACACTTACTTGCTGGTTGACCTGAAAGGCTTAAGGACGCCAACACTGTGGTGATATTTGCTTCGGCCTGCGTCCTCCTCCAGCTCTTTAGTGTGAGAAACACTCCCTCCGTCCAACGGGAAGCCGCCCTCGGCCCGGCCTGCTGTCTCCAGAGCATCCTGACCAAGAGAGTGACACAACCATGAGCTTGTCATTTCAGCCAGTGTGACTTTAGACCGCTCGTAAGACAGACGCTATCGCTGCAAAAGATGGAAACAGGAACTGAAACTAGGTATTTCCCCTCTGTGCCGAGGAGAGAGGTCATCACTGCGTTCATGTGATTCACTCCATGTGAGGAGACATCTCACATGGCCAGAGTAAAATGCTTAGTCAGAGCTCACACACACACACACACACACACGCACACGCACACACGCACACATACACACTCACATGCATGTTCTAAGCAAGCTCTGTCTGGTTCAAGCTGGAATAACATGCACACCATGTATCTCTGGTTTTTAGCCTCTGTATACTGTATTACCCTGTTCTTCAATGGTCAGGACCCCCACAGGACCACCACAGAGCAGGTATGATGTGGGTGGTGGATCATTCTCAGCACTGCAGTGACACTAGCGTGGTAGTGGTGGTGTTGGTGTGTGGTGAGCTGGTGTGAGTGGATCAGACACAGCAGTGCTGCTGGATAACAATTACAATTACTCCAGTCCTATTCTAGACTACTGCCTTCATACGGCACACTCCCTCCCTCTCTTTTTCTCTCTCTCCCCCTTTTTTCACTTTCTCTCCTCATCTCTCCCCATCTCACTCTCACCCTCTCTCTCTCTCTCCCTCTCTCTACATCTCTCTCTCTCTCTCTCTCTCCTTATCGCTCTCTCTCTTTCTCTCTCTCTCTCCCCATCTCACTCTCACCCTCTCTCTCTCTCTCCCTCTCTCCCCATCTCTCTCTCCTTATCTCTCTCTCTCCCCATCTCTCTCTCTCTCTCTCTCTCTCTCTCTTTCCCCATCTCACTCTCACCCTCTCTCTCTCTACCTCTCTCCCCATCTCTCTCTCCTTATCTTACTCTCTCTTCATCTCTCTCTCTCTCTCTCGCTCTCTCTCTCTCCCCATCTCTCTCCCTATCTTACTCTCTCTTCATCTCTCTCTCTCTTCATCTCTCTCTCTCACTTTCACCCACTTTCTCTCTCCCTCTCTCCACATCTCTCTCTTTCTCTATCTCTCTCTCACTTTCTCTCCATCTCTCTCTCCCTATCTCTCTCTCTCTCTCTCTCTCTCTCTCTCACACACACACACACACACAAACACACACACACTTCCACACATGCATGCGTTTTTTTTCATAACGACAAACACGAGCCTGACAATAGACAGAGCACCAGTGCAGTTTGCCTTCCTCAGAGCCAGCTGAGACAACAGTCTCTCTCACACGCTGTAGCCCTTAGCGACCCGCATCCTGCTGACGACACGGCTAAGCACTCAGACAGGCGAGCAAACTGCGTGTGTCTGTGCGTGTGTGCTGGATCTCAGCGTCTCGAAACCCAGGGAGGCAGAAAAACGCCAACCAGCGGGATTAGACCACTAAAGCGAACACCATGTTCTTTAAAGCCCCTCGCAGCAGATTAAAGGCAGACCCAGGGTCTTCAAACGCCTGCGGCATCAGCAACAGCTCACGCCAAACTGGGGACCCATCAGAATCTCCACTGATCGAGATAAACCGAGTTACATCATTAATGCTACGCAAACTCCGTAACCAGCCTCAGCCCCGACACCAGGAACATCAGCGAGACTTCATCACATGGTTCGCTGGGGGTTGGCTTTGTGTTGTTACAGAAACAACACATTTACATATTACCTACACGCCCTCCAGCAGTTTAGCCCCGCCCACTCACAATGAAGTTACAAGGAGTGTTTCAGGGCACACTGTTTTATCAATGAACCACAACACAGAGTCCATTTAGACACATCAGGCTTAAAGTGAAACAGCAGCCTGTTTATTTCTAAGGGAATAAAGAGAAGATGGAAAGCGGTCATGAAAAAATGGAATTCTGGAATTCTGATAGAATTAGGAGTAACAATTCCATAAGGGAAAACAAAACACAAACAACCTGTAGGAGTATGAGGCCTCTGGCCAGCATGGTGGTGCAGTCTGTAGAGCTGTCACCTCATAGCAAACAGGGCCTGAGTTTGATTCCCGGTCTTTTCTGCGTGGTGTTCCACGTGTCTGTGCGGGTTTGCTCCGGTATTCCTCCCACAGTACAAAGACATACGTTCTAGTGAACTGGAGACGCTATGTTGCCCATCTGAGTATGTGTATCTGCACTGTGATGGGCTGAAGGCTTGTCCAGGCTGTTTCCTGCCTTCCCCACTATGAGCACTGGAAGAGACTCCAGCACTCTCTTACACGACGGATGAATGATATGGGCCCTCTATCATTCACTCTGAGCACTGCCCTAAGACCAGGCAGGGCAGTAGTCCCATATTTAACGTTATCATTGGGCCAGATTTGGTGGAGGCCTTCCCTGGCACAATTCCAAGGAGAGTTCCCTGTAGACTGGGATTTTCCCACTGCTGGTAGACCCGTATGACCGTACGCTTCCATACACCTGCAGATTCAGCTACTTCCTTCACACTATGGTCTTTGGCCAGGCCCACATGCAGCCCCTCCTTTTAGCCAATCATATAGCCATTTCCCACACATGGACGAGACACTCCCTGGACTCTAGCACCTCTTCCCAATCTATGGATCCCGTCACTCACGCCCCGTAGGTACTTATAACCTCATCATCCTCGTGCAGCGCCCTCTGCAGGAGCCTGGCGTTACTACCGCCTTAAACATGCAAGGTAACCGGAGAGCTCCTGCAGCCCCACTGGCCCACAGGCTCCCATGGTCTGTGGTATACTGGAGGGTGCACTGCAGTTGCAGTGTTGAGAAAGAGCAGTGCAACGTGATATCGCGTCCTGCAGGAATCGCTGATCTAGGAACAGAACTGTACACTGCTGTCTCTTCTGGCAAAACACCTAAAACATCATTCAGCATGTTCGCCTCCTCTTCTGCTCCTCTCCAGAACGCGTGCACGAAGGATGTATGAATCACACAAGAATCCATGAGTCATTCTGGCGTCTCACTCAGCCACCTTAAAGACGGCACGTATGAATAATGCATGTGAGCGCTCGGAGGCAAATCGGCGGAGCTGAGAAGCTCATTGTACGGCAGACAGTGCGTTAACTGTGCCGGGGAGACGGCACGTTTAATTGGCTTGTTGTGTGATAACGCCGCATGACGTCTGCCTCTCTGGTATCCGTTATCTAAACCCACGGAAACGGGAGACATTTCGAGTCGCACGCGACCTCCCACTCCGGTCGGAAGCCTCCAATTATCCCAGCAATTGAAGGGCAATTATACAATGACAACCTTCCCCGTCTTATATAAGCCAACAAGAAAAACGAGGTCAGTCCGGAATGTCTGCTCCATAACATGACAGTTCAGCACGCACAACACGGCACAACCTTGCGTCGGAATCCTGAGCCCGGTTTGGGCAAATCTGCCATCAGCCTTTGTTCAGCCGCACAGGCAGAGCACGGCAGCCTCCTGGAAGTGATCGGTAAGAGCTCTGACGCAGAGGACGAAGCGGTCAATAAACGATGACGACTGGTCTCAATCGGGACACGCGACTCCATCAGGGGTATATGACATAAGGGGGCTGACATACAGAGAGCGAATGGACATACTTGGAAGACCAATGTGGAAAGGAATCTGTGCGTTCTGTTTAATGAAGGTTTGACTCATGAATATCTTCCCATGGTCTGATAAATGGCCGATATACACTGATCGTCATAGAATAGCTGCACCCAGAGGGAGGTGTGGGGTTGCCGTGCTGTTGGGAAGGAAGATAAAGGGTACCGGGAACAATAACTGATGATACAGTCATCATAAATTCATGACTACAATGACCACAATAGAGCTGCCAGTACCTGGCACGGATCAGGAACTCTATGGGAAGGCTCTATTCCTGGAATTACTAGCTCCTGGATTAATCAGACTGGATCTAATAGATGCTCTTAGCTTCTTCTCCTGTTAGCGCTGTCCTTCTCTCCTCATCCGGGTTCGACCTGAGGAGGGTGGGTTCCCCCCTCGAGCCTGGTTCCCCTCGAGGTTTCTTCCCCTTACTCTAAGGGAGTTTTTCCTCGCCTCTGGTTGCTCACGGGGGGCTTGGACTCGTTTTCCCTTCCCTCCGTATATCCATGTACTCCAAGGTTTTCTCTTCCTTTATGTAAACTGCTTGTCTGTGAAGCTGCTTTGAGACATCAGTTATTTCAAAAGCGCTATAGAAATAAATATGGACTGGCTGATTGACATTTACACTGATATGATCAATATTTATTGAGCTACACATACAGAAGTCTGTCTCTCAGTATGGCGTCCGGCCACCGTGTGAGCTAACCCAACACGCCAGGCGTCTCAGCATGGAGCTGTAGAGGTTCCTAATCACAAGGCTGACATCTCTGGCTCCACCCACATAAACCAGTTCCAGAGTAGGAGGAGCTTAGCGAGTTAAAGCTAACCAGCATAACCAAAAGCTAGCAAGCTAGACCTCCTATCATTATCTGACTGTCACATCTACATTCCTTTATCTATACACCAACACTGTTCCTTCATCCATTCATTCCTTTATCTACGCACCAACACTGTGTAACCACTTCATCCCTTCCATTCCGTTAGCCTATTAGACACCAACCCACTGTTCCTTCACCCTTTATTCCTTTCATCCATACACCAAACACTGTTCCTTCATCCCTTCATTCCTTTATCCATACACCAACACTGTCCTTCATCCCTTCATTCCTATTATCCATACACCAACACTGTTCCTTCATCCGTTCATTCCTTTATCTATACACCAACACTGTTCCTTCATCCATTCATTCCTTTATCTATACACCAACACTGTTCCTTCATCCCTTCATTCCTTTATCTATACACCAACACTGTTCCTTCATCCCTTTATTCCTTTATCCATACACCAACACTGTTCCTTCATCCCTTCATTCCTATATCTATACACAAATACTGTTCCCTCATCCATTCATACCTTTATCCATCACCAACGCTGTTCCTTCATCCCTTTATTCCTTTATCCATACACCAACACTGCTCCTTCATCTGTTCATTCCTGTATCTATACACCAACATTCTTCCTTCATCCATTCATTCCTTTACCTATACACCAACACTGTTCTTCATCCCTTCATTCCTTTATCCATACACCAACACTGTTCCATCATCCCTTCATTCCTTTATCCATACACCAACACTGTTCCTTCATCCATTCATTTCTTTATCTATACACCAACACTGTTCCTTCATTCCTTTATCCATACACCAACACTGTTCCTTCATCCCTTCATTCCTTTATCAATACACCAACACTGTTCCTTCATCCCTTCATTCCTTTATCAATACACCAACACTGTTCCTTCATCCATTCATTCCTTTATCTATACGCCAACACTGTTCCTTCATCCGTTCATTCCTTTATCCATACACCAACACTGTTCCCTCATCCCTTCATTCCTTTATCAATACACCAACACTGTTCCTTCATCCATTCATTCCTTTATCCATACACCAACATTGTTCCTTCATCCATTCATTCCTTTATCTATACGCCAACACTGTTCCTTCATCCGTTCATTCCTGTATCCCTACACCAACACTGTTCCTTCATCCGTTCATTCCTTTTACCATTTTACACCAAACACTGCTCCTTCATCTGTTTCATTCCTTTATCCATACACCCAACATTGTTCCTTCATCCCTCATTCCTTTATCTATTACACCAACACTGTTCCTTCATCTGTTTTTCATTCCTTTATCCATACACCAACACTGTTCCTTCATCCATTGATTCATTTGATCTATACACCCACACTGTTCCTACATCCGTTCCTTCCTTTATCTATACACCAACACTGTTCCCTCATCCCTTCATTCCTTTATCAATACACCAACACTGTCCCTTCATCCATTGATTCCTTTATCCCTACACCAACACTGTTCCTTCATCCGTTCATTCCTTTATCCATACACAACACAGTTCCTTCATCCCTTCATTCCTTTATCCATACACCAACACTGTTCCTTCATCTGTTCATTCCTTTATCCATACACCAACACTGTTCCTTCATCTGTTCATTCTTCTATACACCAACACTGTTCCTTCCTTTATCTATACACCAACACTGTTCCCTCATCCCTTCATTCCTTTATCAATACACCAACACTGTTCCTTCATCTGTTCATTCCCTTATCTATACGCCAACACTGTTACTTCATCCGCTAATTTCTTTATCCATACACCAACACTGTTCCTTCATCCGTTCATTCTTCTATACACCAACACTGTTCCTTCATCCCTTCATCTAAACACCAACATTGTTCTTTCATCAGTTTATTCCGTTTTCCATACACCAACATTCTTCCTTAATCTGTTCATTCCTTCATCCCTACACACACCATTGGTCCTTTATTTGTTCGTGTGTTCCCAAGAGGTTATTCCGCTTTAATAACAAGGAAACACTCTCCGTTGATGTAGCTTGATGGTGGAAAGAATTTCTGGAAATGTACACAGCACTGATGGACACTGAGTTCTCTCGAGCTAGTGAGGCTGCAGTAATAAAGCTGGGCTAGAGAACACTGGAGGACAAACCACACGAGACACACTGGCTTTAGAACGGGATCCCTCACTAAAGTGCGGAACAGATATCAGTCACGTGACGTCACGTGGTGTCAGAACCCACATGAGGAAGTCTATTATCTCCTGATACCTACCCTGGACACTCAAAGAATTACTGACATGCCTAAATGGTTCTGGATACTGATGGACAGTGTGTTGTACAAGGTTCTATACAGAACCATGAACACTTAAAAGAACTGTTTACATGGTTAGTTGTTCTATGGATGGTGAGATGGTTCTTGATACTGATATAAAATGTGTTATATATGGTTCTATATAGAACCATGAACACTCAAAGAACCATTCACATCTCTAAAACGTTCTTGATATTGATGGAGAATTTGTTGGTTCTGTATAGAACCACAAACACTTAAAGAACTACTTATATGCCTAAATGGTTCTTGATAACAATGCAGAATTTGTTGTATATGGCCCTATACAGAACCATGAACACTCAAAGAACTACTGACATGCCTAATTGGTTCTGGATATTGATGTACAATGTGTTGTATATGGTTCTACAGTATATAGAACCATGAACACTCAAAGAACAAATGACATGCCTAATTGGTTCTGGATATTGATGGACAATGTGTTATATATGGTTCTATATACTGTAGAACCATGAACTCTCAAAGAACCAGTCGCATCCCTAAAACGTTCTTGATATTGATTGAGAATTTGTTGTATATGGTTCTATACAGAACCATGAACACTCAAAGAACTACTGACATGCCTAATTGGTTCTGAATAACAATGGAGAATTTGTTGTATATGGTTCTATACAGAACCATGAACACTCAAAGAACTACTGACATGCCTAATTGGTTCTGAATAACAATGGAGAATTTGTTGTATATGGTTCTACAGTATATAGAACCATGAACTCTCAAAGAACCATTCACATCCCTAAAACGTTCTTGATATTGATGGAGAATTTGTTGTATATGGTTCTATATAGAACCATGAACACTCAAAGAACAAATTACATGCCTAATTGGTTCTGGATATTGATGGACAATGTGTTATATATGGTTCTATATACTGTAGAACCATGAACTCTCAAAGAACCAGTCACATCCCTAAAACATTCTTGATATTGATGGAGAATTTGTTGTATATGGTTCTATACAGAACCATGAAGACTCAAAGAACAAATGACATACCTAATTGGTTCTGGATATTGATGGACAACGTGTTATATATGGTTCTATATAGAACCATGAACTCTCAAAGAACCATTCACAACCCTAAAACGCTCTTGATATTGATGGGGAATTTGTTGTATATGGTTCTATACAGAACCATGAACACTCAAAGAACAAATGACATGCCTAATTGGTTCTGGATATTGATGGACAATGTGTTATATATGGTTCTATATAGAACCATGAACTCTCAAAGAACCATTCACAACCCTAAAACGTTCTTGATATTGATGGGGAATTTTTTGTATATATAGTTCTATATAGAACCATAAACTCTCAAAGAACTACTGACATGCCTAATTGGTTCTTGATATTGATGGACAATGTGTTATATATGGTTCTATATAGAACCATGAACTCTCAAAGAACCATTCACAACCCTAAAACGCTCTTGATATTGATGGGGAATTTGTTGTATATGGTTCTATATAGAACCATAAACACTCAAAGAACTACTGACATGCCTAATTGGTTCTGGATATTGATGCAGTGTGTTGTACATGCTTCTATACAGAACCATGAACTCTCATGATTAAACTGTTCTCTGCAAGGTGCTACGGTTCTTCGGCTTGATTTGAGGAAGCGGTCTGCGCAATGCTTAGCGATGACTTCAAGCTTTCGGTACTCGTTTAGCAGCCCTGCAAACTAAAGCAGCAGCTCCAGTCACCGGACATGTCTTTGCTTGATCATCTACTTTCAGAATAAGAGGGGGAACCGTGCATCGACTTCTTGGCAGCCCATGCGTCCCAGCAGGCTTTGCACAGCACGTGTGCCCTGGAGCAAAGCACATACGGCAGAAGAGGAGAGACTGAAAGTGGGCCGCACTTTATTCCTGGCCCCTGTGAATGAACAAGATTTGCATGCTCTGGAGCCGTCTGCAGAGCCGCTCTGCATGTGCAAGGACGTCCCCCCCTTCCCCATCATCCGTCCTCACTCCTTCCTCTTAGCTCTCACGTTTCTCAAATGCGGTCACGTTGCACAGCCTGCCCAGACACCGAGGGGGGTTGTCGGCCTATCGGTTGCCAGGGCTGCTGTTAGCATCACTGGAGCTTGGGGCCACGATTGGTTGGCTATTTCAGAGGGGGCGGGCTTACATTATGTAAACAATTCAAGCTTATGCGTGCTGGAGGAAGGAAAGAGCCAATCAGAGGGGCCCCACCGTCCACGCTGGGCAGCCTCAGTGGAATACTGAGCGGTAGGTAGACAGAGAGAGGGAGAGATGGGGTTGACAGTGAAAGACAAAGAGAAACGGAGGGCAACAGAAGACCCTTTCCTAACATGCTGACAAAACGCTGACGGTGAGAGGGAGAGGGGACAAAAACGAGTGGGGAGGGGAGGAGGGAAGGGGGTCAATAGGAAAACAAAGCAGTGCGACAGCACGTCCAAGCACACAACAACAGCAGCTGTGCTCCTGTTTAGGGCTCCGGCGTATGGCTAGGTCAGCATTACCACAGGCTCCCAGAAAACTGACCCCTTAGACTCAGAAACTGGCTCACGGTTGAAGCCCTGAATACCATGTACCTCAAAGATACACGAGCGTGATATCAATACTCTCATAACCCCGCAGACAGGCGGCGACATGGCCTCCCTCGTATGCTCCCAGCCTTATCAGCCTCCCGTCCTTCCTCCTCCTCCTCTAACGTGTTCACACATGAGCCAGCATAACGGCGGATCGCTTTCAGACTCACCTGGACGTTAGAGAGCTGGTAGTGGTCCACTTCGTTCCCGGGTAAAATGTCTCTGGAAGGAACGGCCCTGTAGCCGGAACCAGCGGCCAGGCTGTCCTTTCCCAAATCATGCTCTTTCATCTTCTTTAACCAACATAGGAGCACTGTATCTGACCTTCGTCTGTCGTCCGTCCAGACACAGACCAAACAGAAGAGAGGTGGCGTTAGATACGATCACGTCTGCTTTGGCTATGTTTCATATCTCTCAGAAACAGACGATATTAGTACCTGCCATGAACATACGCTGAACCAGTGCATATGCAAAACACCACTGGAAAGATACAGCTCAGATTTACAGGCTGCCTTAAAAGGACGGACAATGAATTCAGTGGGACTAACTGTCATCAGCGCTATTAGGGGCATTAATATCGATGGCGATATTATTTAGATCTAGTATTATGAAGATCTGATGAATAATCATAGTCATAATAATAATGTACGTTTATTAACTAAATAATTAATATTGAAATAATGTAATAATATGGTTAAACACAATGGTTTATTATAACTGATTATTTTATTATGAAGATTTATTATTATTAATATTATTATTTAAGATTATTATCATAAACATTATTATTATTAGTGTTGTAATAATAATTATTATTATGATTAACATTATTATTTTGAAATTATTATTATTATTAGCTTTATTTATTATTGTTATTATTGTTAACATTATTATTAGTAGTAGTGTTGTAATAATTATTAATATTATTTTTTATTATTATTAACATTATTATTGGTAGTCGTATGGTAATTATTTTTATTATTATTATTATACTCTGGTAATCACATACTCCTAAAAGATGGTTCTACAAGGGTTCTTTAGCCAAGAGAATGTTTCAAGGAACACTCAAAAAAACATTTTACATGCTTAACTTGTTTTTGCATGGTGAAATGGTTCTAGATATTGATGGAGAATGTGCTGAATATGGTTCTATACAGAACCATGACATGGTTCTCCCGATGACTGGAGAATGTGTTCTATATGGTATATGATTCTACATAGAACCATGAACACTCAAAGAACCATTAACACATTCTCCATCAATATCAAGAACCTTCCAGGGATGCACATGTGCATGCATGTATATGGCTCTACATAGAACCATGAACACTCAAAGAACTACATGCATGCCTAAATGGTTCTTGATCTTGATGAACAATGCCCTGTAAATGGTTCTATATAGAACCATAAACCCTCAAAAAACATTTGCATCCCTAAACGGTTCTTTGCATGGTGACAAGGTTCTCCAGACCCATGATAAAGAATGTGTTTTATATGGTTCTGTATAGAACCATGAACACTCAACGAAGCATTTTGCACACCTAAACTGTTATTGGCATGGTGCCATGGTTCTCCAGACTGGTGTAGAATGTATAGCATATGGTTCTACATATAAACCCTTATCTATAAAAGGTTCTAAATAGCAAAAGGATGATAAGACAAGGCAGGTCTGACATTGTCACAAGCGCAGAACCCGGTCCCATAAGAGACCAGTTCAGCATATGCAAATGGTTCTACTTAGAACTGATAGTTATTAGAGAACCCTTGGAGAACCACCTTTATGTTCTGATATCGATGATCTCTGCCTGGATAAGCAGGATCTGCCAACAGATAGATCCTGTTTTGTGGCCCTGTGTTTAATGCCACCCCTCTCGTTCCCTTCATCCTCCTAATCAGACGAGTACAAACAGTTCCGGATGTCCAGAAGGACGCTTCAGTAAAGGGCAGCGGTATCTAAAGGAGACTGGCTCTTTCAGATCAGCCTTTTTGTCTCCTTCACAGCAAAACAACCTTGTTTTAGGGGGAAGTTGGCTTCCTATTCGCTAGCTTGTTGTTTGTTGTGGAACGAATTTGTCCGTTCCACCTTAAATAGTGCAGCAGTTACATTCTGGTGCCTGAGGCACCAGAATGTAACTGCGGCACCATTTAAGGTGGAACGGACGAATTCTAACAACACTATTAAACAAGAAAAATACTGCGGATGATTACTTCTTCATATACCTGAGTACTTTCTCTTATACAGGAAGACATTTTTGTCCAAACACTGTCTCCCCAAAACAGCCACTGGTTTACATTCAAAATAACTACTCCTCTTCAATGTCAAAACACATAAAGCTAGCTAACACTTACCTCACACATAACCTTAGCTAGCTAGCTAGCTAGTTAATTATTTGGCACGTAATTAAAACGTCCCCACTAAATAAAAGATGTATTAAATATGCTTAAATCTGAAAAAATATCCTGATTTTAATGAACGACTATTTTTTCCGGGACGCAGCAACACCTACGGAGCCGGTATCCCAAACAAATGTCTAAAATAGAGACTAAAACGATGTATCTAAGCCCAGACAAAGCTCAAGCGCCCGTGATCCGTTACCTGGATCTTCTCTTGTTGGTCCGCAGATCCTCAACAAGCAGGATGAAGCAAAACAACTTCGTTATAAAGCATCTATATGTGCTAACCAGGAGCGAGCGCTCGCGGGAGTTGTAGTTTTCCGGGCCGCCATCGCGCCATTCAATGCGGTTGTGCGCGCACTGGTTGGGAACTACATTACCCATAAGCACTGTACTGCGTAGCGGCGGAGCCTGAACAGGAAACGGGCGGAGCTTGAGTAAAAGGGGGAAAAAAACGTCTCGGGCTCTATTTAAGATGCTGATTTTTGGCTGGTAACATGTTTCGACATGTTTTGACACTGACCACGCGCTTTATTTTAGATATTTACGTTTTAGTAATTTGTGGAAAGGCTTAATTTATATAATTAAGTAATCTATATTTACGTAAAAAAGACTATGTACAAATGTGCGTGTATGTCAGAACATCATGCTCCTGAGATTTGTCTGGGCTTAGATACAGCATTGTCATTTACATGGGATACCCGTTGACTTGGAAAAATTTGTTGTTTTATTAAAATGAGGATTCTGTTTTCAGATGTACGCATCACAACACCTTTCATTAAGTGGGAGCCATGCACCAAATATTAAAACTAGCTCACTCAGTTTGCAAGTGAAATGTTTGCTAGCTTCCTGTTTTCCAGTTAAACCCCAATACCACACATACTCACATTTCCACACTTCTTTGGACCTTAAACAATTCAAACATTTTTTTTATTCTTATATTTACTACCAACTTTTAACGCTAAATAATATTTTTAATTATTTAACATTAAAATGACTGCAGCATTGATCATTATCTTAAGAAATTGGGTGATTTCTTGCTCTGGCACACCCAATTCCTTTAAACCTGATTAAGGGTCCGGCTATTAGGCTTGCTATGAAGGAAGAGCTTTCCAGCGTTAGGCAATGTCCAGCACATGTCACTGATTCCCTGCTTCAATGCACTTGAACCAACTCGGCTCACTACCAAGGTCAAAATGATTATCAGATCAGGGGAAAACAGATAGGTACACTGTATAGAAGCAGGAGAGATGAGCCTACCAGCCCACACCACCAGCCTTGGAGATTAGTGGGTGTTAAATAAGCCTACATTTATATATTTTTAAAAAATAAATAAAAAGTTCAATCCCAGGCTGCACAAGTGCTTCCTAATGAAACACGTATAGCTCTGACAAATGCATTTTTTAAATTGCTGCACCAAGTTTATTAATCCATTGTTTAATTTATACAAGGCCCTCTAAATCTTAACTATGAAGGTTCTTTGTATGAATCAGCTTTACGGACTACACTGAACACATGACATGAGAAGAACTAAGGTCACGGCTGATAGTTTGTGACTTAATGCAACAGTTTTAACGCATCATCACACATACCGTGCTATGCTGATCCAACACTATGCTAATACTTAATAATTCATACTTCACAAATGGTAAAGAGGAGACTTGATTCATCTGTAGTTAAATATTCAACAGTGCCAGACAGAAGTGTGACCAACGGTTTTTTATTGTATGTACACAAAAGCACGTTAGACGCGGGATGGGTACAGCATCTGAAAAACAAGGAGAGAGGCCATTTAGTAACAGAACGTGGTTTAATACACTTATTAAAACCCCTAAATTCAAACCAAGTTAACATTCCCCTATCCATAGGCCTACGGTAATGCCACTGAAGGCAGAGGAAAGAAAAAGCACTTAGGGAGCTTAAGTGATGCACTCAAATGCAGCCTGCTCTACTACACAGCCTGGTTTCCTATTAATGACTACATGCTAAAACCAAATAAAAAAAACCCTGACTGGAAGTGTCCATCAGCTTAGCTTCATGCACAAATGAATCAGGAGCTGTGGTGACACTATCAGGCCACAATACGCCTTGAATACATCCCCCAATACTCCTCCTCCTCCTCCTCCTATTACTACTCCCCCAACTACAGACAAATCAATGCATCCCCATGATGGAACAGAACGCAATACTATCCCATGTGGTTTCTCTCTAGGCTTGGACGCAGCGCGTGCTGCTGTGGTTTATGGAAAAAATGGCTATAATATATTCGGCACTTCCTTCAGAGCACCAAGTGGAATATACACAGATCTAGGCGCTAAGGATAATATTACAACTACAAAATGACAGTAACAGTTTCTCTCTTTTAAACTGATCTGCACTAAATTTAAGAAGAGTGCTCTTAATTTCAATGAAAACACTAATAACTTCATCAGGACTTCAACTTCCCCTTACTAAGCATTTTGACTTGACTACTGCTCGTGATGGGAAAGCCAACCCAAGCCTAGTTAAGCAGGCACAAGTCAAAAATAAATGCTTAAAGACAAACACATGGGAGGCATCTCTACACCAACCCCTATGAACCAGAAAACAGAATGTGGCATCTTTTGCCAAAGCTGACTTACCACTCGTACTCTGTGCCCAATAGCCTTTGCAGGCAGGTTGCTGCTGAACTTGGCACGCACCATCCCACTGTTGCCATGAGCACGTGTGACTTTACCCCAGATGACGCGAGTCTTGTTGGGTTTGCCACCAGGAGTCACTGTGTTCCTACAGGGACAGTAACAGAAATCCCCATTAGAACAGCACGGGTACAAACAAATGCTTCAGCTTTGCCACGATGTCCCGTAAATAACCAGCGTGTCCGCTGCAGCACAACCCATCACACTAGTGATTCAAAGCACGAATTCTTCTCAATGTGGTATTTACAAATACTTCATTTCACTATAAACAGTGAGAGGAAAATCAGACCACTGAGTCAGACTGTGTGTTAATCTACTGAACGCTTCCCTACAGTTCTCCATTAACCTCTTCCTTGGTCAGAATCCACTCCATGTCGTCCTACCCCACCATAGAGTGCATCAACACACTTTTACCCACAATACCCAACCATTCCTGCAACATGAAGAGCAATACGTGACGAACGCTGCTCCAAACGGACCGGAGCGGTTGAAAACATGTACAACAAAGCAGAAGTGTAAACCTGTCAGCTAGGACAGCCTCCGAAGTGCAGCATAAAATAACCCCAAATAAGACCTAGAATTAACCAAGTAGGAGAAACCCAAACCCCTCTTCAATTGCCTCTACGGAAGGCAGGGGGCATTGCACTAAGCAGGATTTCCCAACATGCAGGTCAACTTGGATCATACGTTGACGGCTGTCTCTATAGGAATGCCTCTCGGTTCTGCTGCTATTGGACAGACTGTTTTTGGCCTCAGGTAAAATCCTGCTTAGAACAAACAGGTCCACAAGTTTGGAGAAGCACAGCAGCAACAGAGGACAGTCAGTAAGAAGAGAAGCCGGTGGTTTAATAGTTTTCAGTATTTAAGCTGTTAGGATTAAACATTATATCTGAAATACAGTTTTGTAAGAATACATTCGGTTCTATAGCAATCCTGAATTTGAGTTTTGAGGAACAGGAATGATATTTAGAACTATTTTGATGTACCTAAATGTAGTATTAATAAACAAGAAGAAAATTAAACTTGATATGTTCATCTGTCTGTCTGTGTGTGTATATATACACATATAAATTCATAATTGCATTTTAATATATGGAATAAAGGTTAAGGGCCGTCTCAGTGGGAATGCTCCGTGGTTTTGCTGCTATTTGGATTCAGGAAAACTCCTGCTTTGAACAACAAACAGGTCCACAGAGTTGGGGAAGCACAGCGACAGAAGGACAGGCAGCACTAAGAGAAGCCGGTGGGTTAATAGTTCAGTACTGAAGCTCTTAGGATGGCATATTATCCATACTGTAAATCTCTGCAACTGCACTGTGCACCTACACGCAGGGCAGCTGAACGATTACTCTTATTTGGGACAGCTTTAACGGGAACTCACTGACAGTCAGGAACATTTTGTACTCAGAAGGGAGGAACATCTTCAGAGTTACACCTGAACATATTTAGTGCCAGCAGGAGCTTCATCACTTTAACAACTTAACACATGAAGTAGTTCAGTAATGGAAGTAGTTCAGCTGGTGGTGCCAAACACTCTTGGGTTGAGAGGATTGCAGCTGCTTCCGATAACGCAGTGGCCCTTGTCTTCTGCAACTGAGGGCATTTGTGCCATCAGGCCGAACGAGTGACAATAATCCACACAGAGTTATTACCTCTGAAAGCCCTTATCTACATCTGTAACAAGTTATTCTGAGACGTGTGTGTTTAAATACTGTTAAATAGGTGTATTTATGACCTTCACCCGTTTGTGTCTCACACTGATGCTACCACTAGCATAGTATTTTAATTTATCTATACTCCACATCTGTACTGTAAGCGGTGCACCTGAACACTGAGCTGCTATTCTCCTATCTGCATTGTACACTTTATACATCATACTGTTTATAACCACATACTTAACTGCACACTTTGCTACCTCAACACACTGTACTCTCTATATGTAGACCCTAAGCTGTTTTTGCCTCCTGTATATCGTCTCTGTCCAAAGAAATACGCATATCTCCATTTTTGTCCATTTTTACTTTCATGCGTCATTTAAACAAAGCAGCTGCTGTTTACACTGTATAAACGTTTCATAATAAATGGACCCCCAGAAATGGGCCAAAACGTCTGGTTCCATTGACTTCCATTCAAATTAAACGTGGTTTCTACCTTCTCCTGTAAAGCTGGCATTTTGGAGCTACTTGTTTTTCTTTGGACATTGATGATATACAAACCACACCTCAGTTCTTGTGATCACATTCTGACATACAGATCTCGTTACACTTTTAACGCACACTAATTTTATATATAAATATTTAATAACTGCTCTGGAGAAGGAGCTTGGTTTTCATTATACTGTACAACCCAGTACCAGTATAACGGTAAAGCGGTACCGCTTTAGAATAAGGCTACCTTTATGAAGAGTTTATAAATGGTTTAACAACCACTTAAACAGTTCACTAATGGTTATTAATTAGGTCATCAACACATTAATAAGCAGTTACAACACATTAATAAGACTAACTGCGAACCCACATACTTTTATTTGGATTTGGATGACTACTGATCATGTGTCATCATTTCCATTAGTCCGCATAAACCCTTTTAGCTTCAACGCATATTCATATACATCTTAAGTAGGAGCTTATATGTTCCCCCTTTCGTTAACATGTAATAACTGCTTATTAACGCTTTGTAAAGTGTTTACGGCCTAACTCAGAACCGATAATAGCCTATTGTTAAACCTTTTATGAATCCTTTATGAAGGTAGCCTTATTCTAAAGTGGCACTGATAAAGCCGAGATGAATTATTGTGACAATTTATAAATACAAGATGGTAGTGGAAACAAGACCATCACTGACTTTGTCCAAAGGTCACTCTAAGAGATGGCAAATCATATCAGATGTGCACATTCACGAGTAAAAAGGTGTCAAGAGCCCTGTAAAAACTATTAACCCAGAGAACATTCTAGTCCCTGCCCGGCTGTATGCTCCCCACAGTAGCTGGGACCAGTCTGTGATCGAATATAAAACACTAGTAAGAAGCTGCAGGACAAACACCCTTCAAGAAGAACATCAGTGATTGTGGGCCATCAGCAGCTGCCATGAGAAGCATGGCGTCAACACAAACCTCACCCGAGACACTTGGCACCACCAGAACAGTCAAGTCACACAACTCTCCACATGGACCACTTACTTCTTTGCCTTGTAGACATAGGCGCAGCGTTTGCCCAGGTAGAAGTCGACCTCGTTACGGGTGTAAACTCCCTCTACTTTCAGCAGAGCCGTGTGCTCGCGCTGGTTCCTCAGACCACGCTTGTATCCAGCAAAGATAGCCTTACACCACAACCTTGAGAGAGAAGCAACCAGAGCAAGAATCATCAGAGGTGCATCGTAGCTGTTACAGTGTCAGCATCTGCACTGCTTTGCAAACTGATCAATTTGGACAAGAATCTAAATCTTCAGTTCACATGCTGGAGTTACCTGAACATTAAGCTGCTCTACTACCTGCACTGTTCACTTTATACAGCTATACAGTTCACAACCATACTTACTGATACTGCTCTACACTTGGTGCATATCCTACCGCACTGTTTACGCATATTGTCGTCTATTTGTCTTTGCATTACACAATTTGTATACATACATAGTCACACACACACAATATATACATATACTGTGTATATAAAGGGTGGAGCTATTCCACAAAACAGGATTTCTCAATTAGCAAGATAACCCAAATATGAACTGTCCAAGCTGGATGACTGTCCAGCTTATCTCTTGTTGGACAGACTTGACTGTGCACTTAAGGTATTTGGCTAACTGAGAATCCCTGCATCAAGAATGCACCCCCAGGTATCCTACACATTTCTCAGCAAACATATTTATGTGCTGACTTTTGTACTTTCAAGACTCTTAGTTTACCATGATCTCACAGAAACAGACATTATTCTACACAGGCATGGGTTAAGACTACTCTACCCACCTCCTAAAAATTATCCACCATATTTCAAAATCAGAAACATATTCACCACCTTCCCCAAGTCAGAAGTCAGAACTTGCTACTAACCTTCCAGGCATTGTGATCTCTTTCGCCCAGGCTCAGAAAACCTTTAAAAACAGGCAAACAGACATGAAAAACAGAGGTTTGGCAAACAAATTGCAACATAAAACAAAGTACCTCGCATTTACAAGGCTGAAATTGGCTTCCTAGACAGATTCGGTCCACCTTCAACGGTGCAGCATGAGAAACTCTTGACGGTCTGTAGCTAAGAATTGCTAGCTAATGCTAATATGCCGGCCATGTGTAACGACAGATACGTCTGGACAAAACTTAATATGACCTGATACATTTAAAACATAAAAAGGCATATGAGTTTGATTATAAATAGGTGAATATTATTTGAACCGTTTAACATTTAGTGAAATTTTCTCATTAAGAACGGAAACCAGTCTCGGCTCAGACCAGCTCTGCTCTACAATCCACTCCAAATCTGTGGCATCGCATTTTCACACTCAACTAAATCCGCTCAGATATGAAATATAAACGTTTAGTCAAAGTATTTTGTAGGTATTAGACTCGACTGGGCTTTATAATCGGTTAAAAAATGTTTTTTTGAAACCGTGCCTGAAATTACCTGCCTGATACGATAA
Source organism: Prochilodus magdalenae (assembly GCA_024036415.1). Taxonomy (NCBI): domain Eukaryota; kingdom Metazoa; phylum Chordata; class Actinopteri; order Characiformes; family Prochilodontidae; genus Prochilodus; species Prochilodus magdalenae. The sequence goes on along the minus strand of JAMWET010005959.1, from coordinate 169,293 downwards.
CAAAGATGGAGGAAAAGGGAGGCCGAAAGGCATTCTGGGAACATAACGACCCAGAGGCGTCCAAACGACAGCCTGATTAAAAATACTAAAATAAAAACAAATTATGAAAATAAAGTAAAAACTGATACGATATAATATCTGAAATACAGTTATGTAAAAATACTTTTGCTTCTTTAGTAATGTGTGTTTATTTGTTTCAGGAAAAAGGAATAATATTTCTAATTATTTTGCTGCGCCCAACTGTAGGATTAATTAACAATAACTTAGAAAAGAAAGTGGATGTAGAGATGACATATGTTAATCAGTTAATACACACACACACACACACACACACACACACACACACACATATATATATATATATATATATATAGTATATAGTAAATTGTTATGTTTTTTAATATATTGCGAAACACAATTTATTTCTACTCATGACGTTGTATGTAAGACAGGTTAATAAGCAAAATTTTAAATGGCCAGATTTAATAATATTGAATATTGATAGAAAAAATTGTTGGTGAAACACAGCAGATTAGTAAGAAATGACAAAATCCAGTGTTTAAATTAAAGAACAAGTAGTATTCACAAAGTAGTATTCACAACTGTGAAAAAAGGGTAGCAACGAATGCACAGGCTATAAATGCGATGAATTTGTATAGCGCAGATGATTTTTTCGTGTAATTGTTCTTTTGATGAAAGCAGTCTGATCTACATCTCATACTTATTTTAGGCAATGATTTGAAGGTAAATGAATTTAGTAACGTTGAGTCCATTTTTATCTGTCATCTATTTTTGTATTTTTATTGCTGTTATATTGATGTCGTTATTGTGAATATATACTGTTAGGTACTGTTAATATAATTCAATTAAATTTAAAGAGATTGGAGTTTCTCTGCGCGAAACAGTTTTTATTGATCTTCAAATAATGGCGTCACTAATCTCTGTTGGTTTATGATGTCTAGATCCGCACTAGTTAAAAGTCGTCACGATTTTTTTAGTTCACACGCAAAACGCGTCGTATTTCAAAATTTTATTGTCTTTCGTGTGCTTCGATTCAGTTTACAAAATAAATACCAAGTGGCCGGTTTAAGGCGCAACCCAAAATCTAACAGGAACAAATAAACCGAGTAAACGGTCTCGCTCATCTCACACTTCCGGTGGGAGCGGAAGTGGGCGAGCTCGCCATTTTAGGAGAGCCTCTGAGGAACAGCAGGCTGGAAATCTCTCAAATAATAAAACTTAGAGGTTCACAATGTCCGCAGAAGGCGCCACAGACCAGGTAAAATATGTTTACGTTCTTTATAAGTTCATAAAACTGAATGAAATGATTGTATTTGTGGTCTGAACAATGAGAGCGCAAGTTAGCAGGCAAGCTAATAATGAGCCCAGCGCGAGGAACGTTCACTAATGAAGGGGTCGCTTAGCTTTTGTACTGTTTCTTGTTTGGGTTTTGTTATTAAGCTGACAGAAATGCGGCAGGATTTTATTATGCAGCAGACTGATTTAAATAATGATACTAGGGTACGGCAATTGAGCTAGGTTGCTAGGATAACGGCTAACGTTAGCTAGCTAACAAAGTCGCGAGCACACGCCGCTGCTAGGCTTCAGTGCGGTCAGGCGATGTTTTGGTGGTGGTGTTTTGTTGTTGTTTTATTATTCAAAGCACGTATTAATTTAAATACCAATAATAGATATTTCACAATTTCTCTCTTGCATGAGGGCGGTGGCGAACAGATTGTCTGCCTCGTGATGTGGCTAACCTCTGTGTTTTGCTAAATTGCATAGCAGCGCGAGTAGCTGCGTTGTGTTAAAGGACAAATCCACCAGTGGTTTAAAATTTCTTAACTGTTAAGTGTATGATATGTGTTCAGAGCGATTTGACGTGAAACTGGTCTTTGAGGAGAAACTCACAGACTCAGATTTCATTAGTGGCGGTGATGGTAATCAGGAGTCACCTTTATTTACTATCAAATCCACCAGTGAACCTGCATGTGCCTTTTGAGGTTGTACATTTTATGTTAATGGTGGTGAAGTAGTCATAAATCTGTTTACGGCTGTCTGTTTATTGTGTAACATAAATGTCCTTCACATACTTTAAAATTTGAATGACAAATGAGTATGTTGATTAAATAGTTCTTTAAGCTAAATTTTAATCATAAAACTACTGTGGCATGCTTTAAACAGTAGCGTATATATCTGGCTATTTCAAGTAATAGCGTTCTGTTCCCATCACCACCTCTATGAGCAGTTCCTACACTATTTACATTCCAACCATTTATTAATGCGGAATTAGGAAAATTGGTGGCGTTCCCCTTAAAGGTGACCTTATGGTAGAATATGTAGCCTGGTAAGCAGGTCATGACAGCAATGTAAATGCCTCAGGCTTATCAATTACGTCTTGTACTGCGTCAGCTCACTGTCGCTACCTAGATTCATGGCTGTTCATTTTAGTGTGTGTTAGCTGAGTTCTGTTATGGCTGTGGTAGTTCAGCGCAATACTGCTCATATGTTCTTGCAAGGCTTGTTGGCTCTTGTAGGTTTCCTTGCTTCGTTTTTTGGTCCCAGTCCCAGCACTGGGCAGTTTCAGAGCAGGATGACTCTTGTTAAAACAGAGAAATCTCCTTTAGGTGGTTTCCCCAAGAGAGTTAAATGAGGACTTCTATTCATTGTTGTGGCCTCCAAGGGCTAGCTTAGGGTTACAGAGGTTTGTTTACTTGGCCACCAGCGAGCCTACATGCATCACACTAATGGAGTTGGTTTTCCATGAGAGTTAAATGAGTGAGTTTAGGTGGCTGTGGAGTGCTGTGGAGCTCTTGGATTGGCTATAGAGTTCACCACAGACAGTGTACCTCATCAGGCTTTTTGCTTTGTCCTAGCTCTACATGGTTTTATCATCTAACACAGTCATTAAACGGTCCAGTTTGCTTGAGTTTCTTCCTGAAGGTGGATCAGGAAGGAGGTTTCCTCACTTGTGGTTTGATGTTGTCCTATTTTGATGACGTTCTGATTTCATTTTTGGCCTCCTTTTTTGTCATAGGCTGCGGAATACATCCCAGAAAAGGTGAAGAAGGCCGAGAAGAAGTTGGAAGAAAACCCATATGACCTCGACGCATGGAGCATACTGATTCGAGAAGCACAGGTTTAGTGACACAGGGTTGCATTCATTTTTACCCGGGGTAACATATATATGCGGGGGAGATTTGGCATTGGGAAGGCGGGGAGGGGTGTTTTTTCTTGCTAACAGTCGTCATGTAAACTCATCTCTGGGACTGAGCATTCCTTCACTGTGTATGTAAATGCTTTTGAACTTCTTTTAGAACCAACCCATAGACAAAGCAAGGAAGACATATGAAAGACTTGTCGCCCAGTTCCCCAGTTCGGGCAGATTCTGGAAGCTATACATTGAAGCCGAGGTTTAATTCCATTTCTATTCTATTTCATGTGTGCAAGAGTACGTCTCCCTATTTGATCAACAATGTGACTTTCACGCTCCTCGTGAAGGTTTATAGCGCTGGTCACTTTTGTCACAGCTTGTACTACTTGGTGGGTGGGGAGGAGGGGAAGGGGGGGATTTGAATTAATTATTTTTTTCTTCTTTTTTTCAGTTTTATAAGGTTAAGTTCATATTGTTGCATGTTTTATCTGCAACAGCATTAAACTATTTTAATGGTATTGAAGTGCTTTAGCCTTTTATTCACTTGTTGTGTCAATTTCTTGCCTCCTGTGTCATTTCTTTGAGGTCATTGTGGTTTATATGTGTGAACACCTTCAATAGATCTGTCCATATTAACACTTACTCAGTATATATGGCCACCTTGCAGTACATCTGTTATACTAACTTGTATCTATTTTCAGTAGTGTCTGCTTTCAGTTCTCGCAGCATTTACAGAACCAGGTCATTGACTGTTCCACACATTGTAGAAGTGAGGCACATGGCATTTGCAAGCTACACAACACTGACTTGAAGCGAAGCACTTCAGTTCACAGTAAAGCCACAACTACAGTCAACACTTTTAAAATGGGTGTTTATTAGAGCCATATAAGTTGCTGCTTTCCTAAGAATGGAGCTTATTATGGTAAGTATGTCACAACTAATGTTGAACATGCATGGTTTGTTCTTTTTACCCTCAGTTTCTTGCTAAGTTTTAATTTATGCTCATAGTTGTACCAGATTTTTCTATTAAAATATCTGTGTTAATAATATTGTTGACTGGCTGGATCAGGGCACTGTGTCAGGACCTGTTTTTGACATATACATAAAGTTTATATGCTGTATATTTATTTAATTTAAAAAGAAAAAAAGCCAGGCAGTTTTGTTTCTTGAAGGGTTACACCAGGGACACCCCATCTGGGTGTGTTCAGATCTCCTTTCATCAGACATTGCAGTTACTCTCATAAGCAAAACCGTGAACCTTGGTTCCTTGATTTTATTTTTATTTAATTTTTTTCTGTAGTGCCCCTCAAACAAGTCCTTGGGGACGCCACGTTTTTGCTGTTAACATTGTGTTGCAAGTTGGATTGCAGCACAAATGTGGATCTTCTGGAGGTCCCTGAGGACTAGAGGTGTAGGAAAGCATTGATACACTTGAGTATCACAATATTATGTTGTGATTCTGTATCGATTCTCAGAAAAAGCCTATCGATCCTTAGATTAATGGAAAGGTTGGTGGCTAACAGTGGTTCATTTAGTGTTGTGTTCAAAGCCCTGGTTAGCAGGGTTGTAATCTGAGTAGCAAAAAGGTGAACCCTTGTAACTTAGGGGTGGGCGATATGATAAAAATGTTATGATGCACAATATGCATCATGATATTTAGGTTTTCTGTGGTTGTAATGGATATTAATAATAATTATTATGAAATAATATACAGTATAATTAGAATAAAGTGCTGTTATAAGAGTAATGGGAACAGCAATAATACAATTTATTTTTTTTATTTTATTTTATTTTATTTTTTTGGAGTGTTTTACAAGCTTTGCTGCACTAATTCCAGATGAACAAACTTAATTAAGCTCACTGTGATGAAGCACGGTGTTCAGGTACTCACAATGTCCCTGATATGCTCAGAAAAGCCCATTGGGATGTAAATTATCATGATAATGATTAGATACATCGCCCATCCCTACTGTTGCCCCAGGTTCATAATATAGTGTTGTATCGTCAGACTCTTGGCAATTTACAGCCCTACTGAGGACCAATATGAGAACCACTACACAACAGTGGAGCTGGTACATTTCAGATTAGTCCAAGTAGCTGCTTAGGTAGCACTGACAGGGCTAAATTCCACTCCTTAGATCAGAAGTGACTCTTCTAACTACTCTTGAGGGCCTTACTGAGTCTGGAGGACTGGAGTCTGTATTAAACAAGTTCTGTACCTTTTCAGTGGCAGTAATGAGTGGAAAACCTCACCTGGCGAAGTCTGAAGGACTGGGGGGGACTGAAGCCACAGTAAATGTGTAAATAGCATAGGCGGGTATGATTGAGAGCCAGTTTGCCAGACCCAGGTTAAGCTTAGATAACATTAGGTGTAGTCCAGGGTGGAGGACTGTTGTCTAACACACTTTGGTCATTTCCCCCTTTTTCCTTTCTACTCCCAATACGCCTGCTACATATTAGGGCTGGGCAATATGACAACACATCAGTGACGAGATTTTGAGTCACAGCACAGTAAAATGGCCCAAAAGCTCGGTCCAGTCTACTGGGCTTCAAGCCAGTGAGGTCTGTATTTATCTGTGTAATAAAATGTGGAAGGATTTAGAGTTGTTTGGTTTAGGGCTGGCACATAACGTCCTGTTCAGATTTTGAAACCTTTCCCACTTTCCTTTTTTAGAAGAAGCTTTAAAAACTACTGTGACTTTTCTACCCCTCAGGAATAGCTACACAGCGAACAGCACATCACCGAGTGTGAGTGTGCGCTGTTTCAGGGATTGTTAGAGGGTTGGGTTGCTTTCATACCTTGTGTTCAGTCCACCAGCCCCCCCACCCGCACCCCACTCCCATGCCAGATTAATTTTGCCCAGTGCTGATTTTTAACTTCCTTGAGATACAGAAATGCTCAAACAACTCACAGCACTTATCCATATACACAAAAACAATAGGAAATAAAAATAGCTTATACTCTCTGGCTTGGCTTTGTGGTGACTTCATTTATTAGTGTTATTTAGTATTGTTTAGTATTTAAAAAAATATTTAGCATTAATATATTTTTTTTTGTTTGTTTCGTATTAGTATTATTTAGTACTAGTATTTTAGGGTATTTAGTATTTAAAATGTAGGTTTTTTTTAAGTATTAACATTTAGTATTTTTAGTATCTAGTGTTTTTAGTTTGTGTTTTTAGTATTTTGTAAGTATTTTGAAGTATTATTGAGTATTACTATTTTGGGTATTTAGTGTTGTTAGTATTAATATGTAGAATGTTTAAGTATTAATATTTAGTATTTTTAGTATTAGTGTTTTTAGTTTGTGTTTTTTAGTATTTTGAAGTATTGTTTAGTATTAGTATTTTGGGTATTTAGTGTTTTTAGTATGTTGTGTTTTTAGTATTTTAAAGTATTGTTTAGTATTTAGTTTTTTTTAGTATTGTTTGTATGTTATTGTTTTGCATATTTTGCAAGCTTGATTGTTTACATCTGTCACAAAAGCCTATTCTACTTAATATTGTTGTTTAAGGTTTATTATTATTATTATTATTATTATTATTATTATTATTTAATATATATCCCAGACGCACACACTTGAAAATATGAAGTGGTATCATATGTCATGTCATGTTTTGGAAAGTTACAGTGAGTCTGACTGGTGTTCATCTCTCCCCCATCCCCCAGTGTGCACAGCTGTAACTGTACCTCATAGCCTGGAGCCACTTTTGTATTTGTGCATTGCACGTGACCAGTAATGTCTAAAAACGCTGAACATGTTTAGACGTGTATTTTTAGTGGCCGATCATCTTAAAGCTTGGTGTTCACCATCACCTGCTCTGCAAACTGTTCAGCTGTATTTGCTCACTGAACTGCCTGTTCCCCCATCAGTAATAAAATAACTCCATATTTGTTTAATTATTGTGATGTAATTTTTGTGTCCATTCGGCTGAGTGTGAGAGCGCATTTGACGCAGTGTGACTGGTGAATTTTAGAGTGGATGGATGGATGGGTGGGTGGGTACTGTCTACCACTTACTGGCCGACGTTAGGTGATAAGTAAATTGGCCGTTGGGAGTTTCCCTGTCAGCCTGGCTCTGAGTGACCATGAACCACTCGGACTGATTTTAGTCTGAGTAAACCAGAGAGCTTTAAATCTCCTGGAATTCTCGGCCTTGTAGGTTTTGCTCACTGATCATAAATTATGTGCTGAAATTCCTCTTTTTCCAGAGTGAGAGTGTAAGTGAGAGAGAGAGAGAGAGAGAGAGGTGGGGGGAGATGTCAAAACCGCCCCGAAGCCCAGATAAAGAGCCACTCCTGCCCATCAAGACCACCTGGTAGATAACATCTAATCAGATCTGGTCTTCGTACCCGGTCAGGGTTTTGGAGAGGTCTGTTTGGTGGTCGTTCTGGTAGTTGGTGTTTATCCCTCTGTACTTGTGCTCAGTGTTAGTGCCGCGTGACGTCAGGTCTTTGGGTTTCTGAGGCTGTAAAGTGCTGTAGGGCTTGTCTCTCTCTGTTGGTGCTATTTTTAGCGGGAACTGAAGAGTGGAGTCTCAGATTTCAGTGGCAGGTTCTCTTTTTGAGGGAAAATGGTGCACATTCAGTGTTTACTCTACGGCTTTACAGCACGTCTGTGAAAGGCCATGTGCCTGTGCACATATAACAGTTATTCACAGGGATACGGGATGGAATCGGAGTCTGTGTGTGTGTGGGATGATTAGGTTGGGTATATTTCAAACCTGCACAAGTTGGGTGTTTGGGGTACTCATGGGTGTAAGGAGCTTTCATTAGTTTTACTTCTATTGTGACCTACAGCAGTGTTTCACAACCCGGTCCTCTGAGGGCCCCAGCCAGACTCGCAACACGAAGGGATGAGGGGAGGAATGTGGGCTATCTGAGCGGGCTCTGAGGAGCAGGTTGAGAAACATGGCACTACAAAAATGTCCTTTTTTTTTTTCTAGCTTCAGTTCTAATTCCTCGTTCCAGTGTTCTGCAGTCCTAGCCCTGGTTACTTTCCTGCAGGGTTTAGTCCTAGCCTGTATCTAGTAAGCTGCCTTGCCACTTTACCTGATGCTAGTACATCTGATCCAGCCAATCAGGGGCTTGGCTGAAGAATAATTAGCTGAAGGGGGTAACAGTGATTAGTACTAGGCTCTGCAGGAAGGTAACCCTCCAGGACCAGGACTGGAGACCCCTGTGTAAAATCTTCTAAATGTGTGTGTATGTGAGCAGTCAGCCGTATATAGTCTCAGTACTTTCAATTATTCTTGTTGCTGTCCAAAGAAAAACAAGTATTTAATGTCATTATAATGTAGATCAATGGAACCAGACATCTTTCCAAGTGATTTTGGGTAATTTCTGGTGGTCATGAAATCTTCACCCAGCGGAAACAGCAGCTGCTGTGTTTAGGTAATGCATAAAATTAAAAATCACCAAAAAAGGAAATACTTGTTTTTCATTGGACAATGACGATATGATGCAAGTGTGTCATGACGTTGCATCTTCCTGAGGTTTGGTATGTTGATGCCCCTGAACTTTTTATTTATTTATTTATTTGTTTGTTTGTTTATTTAAAACAGTTAATGGCATTTCGTAATGGAATTTAGGATGTAATAAATGTGTAGCACATTTCTTACTGTCACATGAGCTTTGGAGGAAATCACAGCTTTCCTCTGGCATGGCTTTGTGTGTATTTTTTTGATTTTTGAAAGTGTAGTATATTATTATTTATCATTAGTATTATTTTTTAATTATTAGTATTATCATTATCATCCAGAAGCAGATTACACTTAAATATGTGAGGTGGTGTCATGCATCATGCTTCAGGAAGTTATGGACGCAGTAAATTGGTCTGACTGCCGTTCATCTGTGCACACAGCTGTAACTGTAAATCATAGACTGGAGTCATTTTTGTATTTGTACATTACACACTTTATTGCTTAGTCCCAGTTCCTTTGGAGCTCTGTGACACCAAGGCAATGTAAAAGCAGAAAAGAAACCCCAATAAAATATAAATGTCTTTACTGGAGAAACTGCATCCTGGCCTGGCTTTGTGGAGATTTTTGTTTATTTGATTTTTGAATATTTTTAGCATATTTGAAGTTATTTATTGATTTTTCTAATATTATTATTATTATTATTATTATCATTAACATTATTATTTATATTATTATAAGCAGTAGTAGTATCCTAGACACACAAACTTAAATAAATGAGGTGGTGTTTTGGGAAGTTATGGAGTTAATTCAGCAGTAAATGTGCACAGCTGTAACTATATATAGATACTCTAATTGCTGATCACTTCTGTTTTTTGTATTTGTGCCTTGTATGTGACCTGTGAAGTTGGACACGTTTAGATACCAGTTTGGACCTGTATGTTTTCAGGGGCCAGTTTTAAAGTAAAGCCTAAAGTTTGGTTTCTAATGTCACCTGCTCTGCAACCCGTTTAGCTTATCTTTCTCAGAACCAAGTATATGCTGACTGAACTGCCCTTTTTTCCCTCCTCAGTTATAGCAATGTTGGGCATGTATGTTTTTAGTGTCCAGTCATCTCATCCTAAAGCTAGGAGATCAGCAGTGGCCCTTTTTTTTTTAAATTCCCCAGTCACAGTTCCATAGGAGCCCTGTGATTCACAAAGGCGGAAAAGAAACCCCAATAAAATACGAATGTCTGTACTGGTGAAATGTCAGTCTGCGTCATTTCTGTATTTATGCCTCAGAGTATAATTAAGACGTTGGCCTTAAATGAACACAGTTTAGCACTACACTATGGATAATCTGTGTTGTATGCTGCTTTGCAGATGGAGCCCTGCTGGGTATTGTAGAGCTAGATAGAAGGCGTTGTAGTCAGGGCTTCAGTTCTTCAGGCGGGGCTTCCTGCCACAGTTCCAGCTTTGTTACTGTATTAGGACAGTTAAGTAAGATGAGAATTTGAAATGTGAAAATTCGGTGCATGTTTGAGTTAGGGATGCACCAATCCAACTTATTCGGTTCTGAAACTTAAACTTTACGTACAAGTTGAGATCCAGTACTGATCCGATACCTTCGTTGAATTATGTGTGTGTATAATGTGAATTATGTGGCCATGTATTTCACCATGTGTGATTTAACATTTACTAAATATGTAAAAGTCTGTACTACTGGCTTAAGTCAAGTCTACCAGCATGCTGCATCACAAACGGAATACAGTGCCCCATGGATCAGCCTAATTATCCAATTCCTGATTCGTCTATCTTTGGAAATGTTGTGACGATCCTAGTCCTGGTTACTTTCCTACAGAGTTTAGTCCCAAGCTGCACTGGCTTCTTACCTAACGCTAATATGCCTGTTCCAGCCAATCGGGGGCTTGGAAAAAGGGTGATTGGCTGGAGTGGCTAGTCATTGGAATTAAGCTCTGCAGGGAGGTAGCCTTCCAGGACCAGGGTTGAAGACCCCTGTTTCAATGCAAATACAGAATCTAATCCCAGTTTCAGATTTTATGAATGTGTGATTATGTAAGGCGTCGGCCATGTACAGTCTCAGTACTTAAAATCCTTGATATGATGAATGAAATGTAATCATGTTAAATTTTGGAGAACCTGTTCCAATGCCAATCCAGGGTCTAATGAATTACCGTGAATGGATCAGCCTAATTATCCAATTCCTGATCCAACTATCTTCGGAAATACTGGGACAATCCTAGTCCTGGTTACTTTCCTACAGAGTTTAGTCCCAACCTGTATCCACCAAGATGCACTGCCCTCTTACCTAACGCTAATACGCCTGTTCCAGCCAGTCACGGGATTGGAAAGAGGGTGATTAGCTGGAGTGGCTAATGTTGATTGGAACAAGGCTCTGCAGGAAGTTAGCCCTCCAGGACCAGGGTTGAAGACCCCTGTTCCAATGCAAATACACAATCTAATCCCAGTTTCAGATTTTATGAAGGTGTGTCGGGTCACTCATATACAGTCTCAATACTTGTAATCCTTGATATGATGCCTGTGTCAATTTTGGAGACCCCTGTTCCAATGCCAATCTAGGGTCTAGTCCCAGTTTCTCATTTTAGAAATCGATCAGCCTAATTATCCGATTCCTGATGCAGGTAATTTCGGAATAATATCAGGAATAATATCGGAACCGGTATTCGATCCTAACATTGGATCGGCACATCCCCAGATTGAATCAAGGAGGTTTAAAGCATTGCTTCTGACACTGTTCTCCAATTCATAGCATTGAGTCCCTATTGCTTTTGTGTACAACCAAACAGACTGTTTGGACTGTGCTGTGCCGTACAGTCTAGTTTCGTGACCCACATAAACGATCCCGTACGTTTGGCAGGGTAGTGTACTCGGAGCATGTCGAGCTCATTAGTGAAGCCCCTCAGGGCATCACGTTTATTGTCATGTTTAAAAAGCTAGGGCAGATCTAAAATGAGGTTTCTGTAGCATGTTATTTTAAGGAACGCTGCAAAGTTTCAGATTCTGCTTCCAGTTTTTAACAGCTGTGAGTTTCACAAAACGACATGCCAGCAAAGTACCATATGGCAAAGCACAAGTCCCTGATGACATTGGCTGTAAAGAGGGATTATCCCGGGGGAATAAAGAGGGGAAGGAGAAGAGCCCTGCATCCTTATGCAAGGCTGGGTTTTGTAAAACGTGATCATGAGGTTCTGTACGAGTTTCACATTGTTGATCTTGAAGGGAGTCGGTGAGAGTGTGCGCGTGTGTGGAGTGTTTGGTGTGCCTGTGATATCTCATGCTTTACCCAGCTCTGCACACAGTCCTGCTTTAATAACGGTGGTTTTGAAATCTGTCCACAGATCAAGGCAAAAAACTATGACAAGGTTGAAAAGGTAAGCCTTCATCACTCTGATAGAAACACCTCATACAATACTGTGCAAAAGTCTTGGACCCCCCATGCTTGTAAGAGCATCGTGTCATTAGAATACATACGTATATACATTAATATAAACACTAATACAGGGGAAATTAGCACACTGAGGTCTGTGGTGTACTGTGAGCTGGTTAGAACAGCCAAGCTTGGTACTGGGTCTCTTCTCTGGGCATGCTAGTCAGCCACAGGTCTAATTTAATTGAATGAAGAATTGATTAGGCAGAGTATATATTGAGTATGTATTGGGTAATAATTACATATAACACACTAAAGCATGAAGTTGTTCTGCACACTTGAGTGCACAATTCCTATTTCAGCTTTTTGAGTCAACATAAGTCAATACGCTATACTGCCAAATGTACTCGCCTGTCTGCCTTAACGCACACATGAGTTTGAGTGACATCCCATTCTTAATCCATAGGGTTTAATACAATGTCGGCCCACCCTTCACAGCTATAACAACTTCAACTATTCTGGGAAGGCTCTCCACAAGGTTTAGGAATGTGGTTATGGGAGTTTCTGACCATTTCTCCAGAAGTGCATTAGTAAGGTCAGACACTGATGTTGGACGAGAAGACCTGGCTCTCAGTCTCCACTCTAATCCATCCCAAAGGTGTTATATTGAGTTGAGGTCAGGACTCTGTGCAGGCCAGTCCAGTTCCTCCACACCAGACTCGCTCACCCATGTCTTTATGGAGCTTGCTCTGTGCACTGGTGTGCGGTCATGTTGGAACAGGAAGGGGCCGTCCCCAAACTGTCCCCACAAAGTTGGGAGCATGAAACGGTCCAGAGTCTCTTGGTCTGCTGAAGCATTAAGAGCTCCTCTCACTGGAACTAAGGGGCCGAGCCAACGTCCTGAACACCACCCCCACACCATAATCCCCCCTCCACCAAACTTTACACTCGGCACAATGCAGTCAGACCAGTACCGCCAATCTTTGGAGCCATTTTCCACACATGGAACGAGACATTCCCTGCACTGTAGCACCTCTTCCCAATCTATGGGTCCCGTCACTCACACCCCACAGGTGTTCATAGCCCCATAATCCTTATGCAGCGCCATCTGCAGGAGCCTGACTCATTTTGTGTCTGGTGAGCTTATTTCATTTAATGCTGGGAAACTGTCAGAAGAAGCTCTCACTTGGGAATGTGGAAGTGTGGCTTGAATTTCCATTCTGTCACAGTATTTCCATCCGTCCAGTGTGGTGGCGTGTTATTTGGCACGAATAACAAAACAGTAAATATGCACACTCGGGTGGAAAGGCCTGTTTTGGAAAAGGCACATCTGCTTAACCTACGGACCGAAGCATCATATGACTTCTCTCTGTTCACTCAGTTATATGAGGTTGTATGCAGAAATTTGGCTGCCTCTGATCACATGGCGTGTTGTTTGTTCCCTGTAGATGATGTATTATTTTAAGCTCAGTTTTTCAGTATTTTGAGCTTTTCCCCCACAAATGTGTAATTTAACTAGGGGACATTAGGATAACATGGTACAAGCACTGGCGAATATTACTTGTGCCTGTGTTTTTTGTTAGCTGCCCATTGCCCTATTCATCACTGGAAAGAGACCGCCACAGGACCAGCACTAACTTTGTATTATATGGGAGGGCCCTTATATGGGTCGTTCTCACAAAACACCTAACCAATCATAATCCTGCACAGATAAACAATATTTGTATAATATACATGCAGTATTTAACATTTAAACGCTGCATGTACTTACGCAGGGGCAGTCATGGGCCTTAGATGGGTTAGGGAACCAGCCTTGTGACCGGAGGGTCGCTGGAGGGTTCCTTGAGCTGACAATAACGGATAAAGTGCCCATGAGCGAGGCGCCTAATCCCCAAACTCCTCCCCCAGGGGCCGTGGATGGGGATGCCCTCTCAGGGCAAGTGTGCTCACTTACCCCTAGTGTGTATGTTCACTAGTGTGTGTGTGGGTGTAAACACAAATGGCCAAAAGTGGCCCTAAACTTTCTATGCAGAGAATGATTGGCCTCACAAGTTAAAATTGATAGGTTTCATTTGAATGTTTTTAAATTTAAAATAATTTGTTTATTTAAATTTCTATTTAGAAATGCATTTAAATTGTATTTTTTAAAATAAAATTTTAAATGTACTATTTAAAATGTACATCAATTGGAGCTCTATATACAACAGAAGTTGTATAGTTAATTTTTCAATTTTGTTCTCTCACTGCATCGTGGTCATTTGTTTCTCATTACCAATATTTTTCCCCAATTTATAGAATAAAAACTGGTTTTAACTCCTAAATCTCATTACTTTAATGATTTCCTTGTAAACTTTTAAGGAAGGCAGCCAAAAGAAAAAACAAAGTGACACCTGGCACAAGCACAGTAGACACATTGTAATGTTTGTTGCGTTAATGAGATGAAATCGTCAAAATATTTTTTTTAAATGTAGGTTATAATAATTAGCTTTAAAATGTGTAGTCTGATAAAAGCACACATATATACCTAAAACGAGAAAAGCTTTTTCATGCGTTTGTCTGTATGTGGTAATGAGAATTTGGCTGCTTTAATTAGAAAATATTAGATGATTTAATTAAATTAATTGAGTTTAATTAATTTATTCATTGTTTGTAAATGCCACCATAGAAAACCTAGGTTAGCACATTTTGGAGTCTCTGTATTTGTCACGTTGGTGGGAATAACCCAACACTGACATGTTAATATGTGTGTCACAGCAGTGTTAAGTACTGCTTAGGTGGAGTTTGAGCTGGATTGGATGTCATGTGGGCCGTGTTTGTCAGTGAGGAGGCCAGAAACACAGGCTGGTTTGCTGACGGAAAGGCAGCTGTGCTGTTTGTTGTGAAGGCAGAAAGAGCTTGTCCGTTTCCTAATATGCTGATGGTGCTGTGAAGGGAATGGTGAACCTACTGTGTCAGTGCTGGTGGCATTTCCCTGGCTCACATGGAGCTCTCCAGTCTCAGAATCAGAAATACTTTATTGATCCCAGAGGGAAATTGCACATAGTAAGGGTTTACATGCAGGGTCCACATGCAGTCCAGGATGTTCAGGGCTTCAGAGCACGTAACTCGTATCCCAGTGACTTTAGACCAGTGAAGTGGGCCTGATTAGTGCCAACAAGTGAACTATACCAACTAATGCTCCTCTGACGTCTCAACTGCCTCTTTAATGTTCTGTTTCTTCTTCAGCTGTTTCAGAGATGCCTCATGAAGGTCCTGCACATTGACCTGTGGAAATGCTACCTGTCATATGTTCGTGAAACCAAAGGAAAACTGCCCAACTACAAGTATGTGGTGTCTTTGGTTGTCGGTTGATTCTTTCTTCCTTGCTCTGAAGGGAGTACCAGAAGACAGGCTGAGGACTTGAGCTGTGGAGTCTCAGCTCTTGTCTGGAAACAGTATCTGGGGACACAGTTCCTATAGGCTGTTTCACCCCCCTAAGGGACAAGGTCATACAGGAGGGGTGTAGTCTAGGAACTGTCGTATGTTGTTGGTGTTGTCTTACCAGACAGTCAGCTCTCCTGACCAATAATTCAATTCAATTCAGTGACTTTTAATAACCTGAAGGCAATTGACCTTTAACCTACAACTATATACCCCCTATGACCCTGTCCCATGACTCAGTACTGGGACTGTTCTGGGAACTTACACATAGACACTTATACACAAACATTGATATCTGACGTCAGATCATCAGAAATGTATTTGTGAAGAAACCGACTACACTACCACACACCTACCACACATCTGACTTTATCACCTCATATCTCTAATGGTGACTTTACAGGAGAAAGGAAAAAATTCTTAACCTGAAGAATTTAAGTTCATGTAGCAATACTCCACCTCCCCCGTGCAGAGAGCAACTGGAAACTACATGGTTTCTTAACATGTACTGGCAACAGGATTAAGACATGCAGTATGGGTGAAACACGTTTCCATGGTAACTCATTCCGAGTTTGGTTCAGTACAGTGCTGCCTCAATTCAACACTTCTTCATTCGGCATTATGTAGGGACAGTCGGTGGATCAGACTTAGACTTTAACCACAAGTTACTATGCTACGATTAGCTGTGATGCACAGAGCAGGCTCTAGCCTTATGGCCAGTCAAAACCCTTTCTATGTGGGGTTAGGATGTTCTCCTCATGACTGCTCCAGTTATAGACATAGAGATGCTGAACTGATGTGTAAGTGGGTCTGTGATGGACTGGTGGACTGTTCAGGGTGTTTCCTGCCCTCTGTCCAATGAGCGTTGGGATAGGCTCCAGCACACCCCATGACCCAAGAGGTTGAGAAGCTTAGATGAGGAATGATGGATACCAATCATGACCACAAGCTGTGTGAACTATTAACCTTCTTGGCCCTCTGGGTCCTGGGCTCTGTCTCACCACCAGGTTTAAGCTTACACTGTGTCCACAGTGTGACTTTTAAAGGGTTAGATATGATTTGCTTTTTTCGCACAGTGTTTAGTTAGGATGATTTCTTTTCCTTCTTCGGTGACTCATCTTTATGTTACGTATGACTGGTGATTCTTTGTAAATGCCATGCTTTCGTGTGCACATATCGTCGCTGTCCAAAGAAAAACAAGTATCTCCAAAATGGCAGCTTTACAGGAGAGGCCAAAAACCTCATTAACCTTTAATGGAAGTCAATGGAACCAGACATCTTTCCAAACAGTTTTGAGCCATTTCTGTTGGTCCATTCATCATGAGATTCTCACGCAATGTAAACAGCAACTGGTGTGTTCAAATGATGCATAAAAGTAAAAATGGACAAAAGTGGAGATACATGTTTTTCATTGGACACGCATACACTCATTCATCCGCACAAACATTTTTCGCATACACACATACATACATTTATACACACCCACACGCATATATGCATGCATCCATACATACATACATATACATATATTTATCTTTAAGCCTTTTCTCTTTCTCTTCTTTATAGCTTTGCTTTTCAGCTCCAGATCCTTACATAACTTCTGTGGCATGATTTAACTGGGTGATTTTCTAACCCCCTACCCAATAAGTTGTTAGGGTGCCCCCTAGTGACCGTGTGAGTCTAAGCAGCTGTTTACCTGGTTAAAGCTCGCACTGCTGGTACAATTCAATAAGCTGTATTGATACAACCCAAGTATGCAATGAAAAACATGAAAACTTGGTAAAGAATCTGGGATTGATTGTCGTTTATAATTGTATTTCCATTATCAGGGAAAAGATGGCTCAGGCGTACGATTTTGCTCTGGACAAAATTGGAATGGAGATAATGTCGTACCAGGTAAGTGCCATACTGTCAGCGTTTTGGCAACATAGAACCATGAGACCCTAAAGGTACGCCTCCTCATATCTGCACCCACTGTCCATGTTATCAGCTCCACTGACCGTATAGGAGCACTTAATAGACCATCTGTTTCTCTGTATACTTTATTAGCCTACATACTTTGTTTCTATCACACCACCATGTCAGTGTTACTGCAGTGCTGAGAATGATCCACCACCCACATCATACCTGCTCTGTGGTGGTCCTGTGGGGGTCCTGAACATTGAGGAACAGGGTAATACAGTATACAGAGAAACAGATGGACCACAGTCTGTACCTGTACACCTACAGTGTGTCCTGTATGGTCAGTGGATCTGATAACATGGACAGTGAGTGTAGATACAAGGAGGACGTGTACCTAATAAACTGGCATGTGGGTGTATGTTTAATAGCTGTTTCGTCACATTCTGTTCTTTCTCATTTCTCAGATTTGGGTGGACTATATCAACTTTCTTAAAGGAGTGTAAGTCTTTTATCTTTCTGTGATAATGAACACAGTTATTCATACCTTTATTAAATTATACTTACCTCATAGTGACATGTGTACTTTGAATACACCTGTGTAGACAAAGCAGTTTGAGTTACAGCGCCATTAACAAAATGGGTCTACGTGGTAAAAGCTCGGAGCTTATTGTTGATTAACATGTCGTTTTTAAAAGTGTGCCTTACCTCCACCTTGTCTGACAGCGAGGCGGTGGGGTCGTACGCAGAGAACCAGCGAATCACAGCAGTGCGGCGGGTTTACCAGAGAGGCTGCGTCAACCCCATGATCAACATCGAACAGCTGTGGAGAGATTACAGCAAATATGAGGAGGTAAGAGGAGGAGTAGCTCTGAAAACAGAAGATGCATAAGTAGGTACAAGTGTTCAGTGGGTGTATGTATATGTAGTGGGATGCTGCAGAGATGAGTGTCCTCTTTATGCACCACCATCATGTCACAATGTAGGGATCGAACAGTCGCGGGATGGAGGTCAGGGACCCAGCCTTGTGACCGGAGGGTCGCTGGTTCGATTCCCTGAACCGACAGTACCGGCTGAAGTGCCCTTGAGCAAGGCACCTAAACCCCCACTGCTTACCGGATGCAATGTATACAGCTGCCCACTGCTCCGGGCAAGTGGGCTCATTGCCCGGGTGTGTGGGTGTGGGGGTTTTTCACTTCACGGATGGGTTAAATGTGGAAGACAAATTCCTCTGTGGCCAAAAAATGGCCCCTAAAACTAACAGGGTTCCTTATACATTAAATATGTCACCTCTGATACATGTTTTAAACAAATAGTTTATTTTAATTATATAGTTTATATTTAAATCTACATTGTATTAAACATTATGGCGTGTAAAACATCTCATTACTAACTTGAGCCGCCTGTTTATGAACCCAGTTGTGCCGGTAATGCAATTAAAATCCTGTTTTTTAAGGGCATTAATATTCACCTGGCTAAGAAGATGATAGAAGATCGAAGCAGAGACTACATGAATGCTAGGAGAGTCGCTAAGGTAAGAGCCTCACCCGTTCTCAGCCATTGTTCTGATTTTTGGCCCAGCTGTGATTAAAGTCTGGTATTTACTGTACCAGGCATTTGATATTATCTATAATAGTTTTATATGATTAACAGCTGAACGATGTGGTGTGGCTTTGCTCCAGTATGTGACCTCTACTGCCTGTCTTTGAGTCTACATGACTGATGTGAATGTGCTTTGCTGTAGGAGTATGAGACCGTGATGAAGGGTTTGGACCGGAATGCTCCCTCAGTGCCTCCGCAGAACTCTCCTCAGGAGGCCCAGCAGGTGGAGATGTGGAAGAAGTACATCCAGTGGGAGAAGAGCAACCCTCTGCGCACAGAAGACCAAACACTCATCACTAAGAGAGGTGACGGGCCTTTAGGACATGTTACATTGTTTCTTAGAGATTTTTTTTTTTTTTTTAAAACCTGAGTTAGTTAGGTGCTTCATGTCACTTCTGTTGGTTCAGGGAATCAAACTGAGCACCTTCTGGTCGCAAGGCTGGTTACTAAACCTCGAGCCCACGGCTGCCCCCAACCGGCTGATGATATGGGTTATAGATTATTAACTTGCAGATTTATAGCTATCAGCTGAATTATAGGGGTCATCTTATGGGGTTATGACAGCCAGGATTCAGTCGTGGTCTCTGGGGTCTCCGTCTGTGTGTCTCTGTCTGTCTGTGTGTCTCTGTCTGTCTGTGTGTCTCTGTGTGTGTGTGTCTCTGTGTGTGTGTGTCTCTGTGTGTGTGTGTTTCTGTGTGTGTGTGTTTCTGTGTGTGTGTGTCTCTGTGTGTGTGTGTCTCTGTGTGTGTGTGTCTCTGTGTCTCTGTGTCTCTGTGTCTGTGTGTCTCTGTGTCTCTGTGTCTCTGTGTCTCTGTGTCTCTGTGTCTCTGTGTCTGTGTGTCTGTGTGTCTGTGTGTCTGTGTGTCTGTGTGTCTGTGTCTCTCTGTGTCTCTCTGTGTCTCTCTGTGTCTCTCTGTGTCTCTCTGTGTGTCTCTGTGTGTCTCTGTGTGTCTCTGTGTGTCTCTGTGTGTCTCTGTGTCTCTGTGTCTCTGTGTCTGTGTGTCTCTGTGTGTGTGTCTCTGTCTGTGTGTGTGTGTGTGTGTGTGTGTGTGTGTGTGTCTCTGTCTGTGTCTTTCTGTCTGTCTGTCTCTCTGTCTGTCTGTGTCTCTGTGTGCAAGGCTTGTATGTTACATTAGATTGATGCTCAGGATAATAACTCAACAAGAATAATTAATAGTAATTAATAAATAATAAATTGTAATCATTTCTATTTATAATGTTTGTCCACTCAACTAAAAAACCTGCAGGGTTTTACAAATGACACAAATTGGAAAAAGGTTTAGCCTGGAAGCAAATCCAGAAACTCCTTATACAGACATTACATACAGTGTTTGATTACAGCAGTCCCCACACTGTGGCTGGGATGTTGCTCATGTTTGTCTGTGTTTGCTCCTGCAGTGATGTTTGCCTACGAGCAGTGCCTTTTGGTGCTCGGCCATCATCCAGACGTGTGGTACGAGGCTGCTCAGTATCTGGAGCAGTCCAGCAAGCTGCTGGCAGAGAAAGGGGTTCGTATGCGTATTGTTTCATCTGGGAGCTTTTCAGCTCTAAGTGCTTGTTGCTGTTTCTTTATTTTATGTGTTTAATTGTGGTATTAAAGTTCGCTAGACTTATTATTTAATTTTTTTTAGATATTCTTATTTTTGATGTAATCATTATTTTAGGTCGTAGTTTAAGTAGAAACTCATGATCAGTTCATCTTCACTCTTAAATGTAACAATGCAAAAAAGTACCATTTGTTCGGTGCCTGTCAGCATGGGCGTGGTAGTGGGGGGAAAAGTGGACCTGACTACCCAGGGCCCGAGTAGGGAGAGGGGCCCTTTTTTTTTTTTGTTTTTTTTTTTGCTCACGTTCCTCATGTACTGGCGTGGATAGGGGCCCACTGACATCGAAAGTGTACAGGGCCCAGAATTTGCTGCTACGCCCCTGCCTGTCAGTTACCTTAATTAACCCTGGTTCTTGAATTGGTACCGTTGAGGCTCCATACTTTGATGCTACTCAGAAGCCAGCCTGCATTTCCACCAGTTTTTATTGAAACCAAGCAAATTCAAAGAACACAGCACTGATGTTTACAGGGGGCGCTGCACAGCAGTGGTAAACAGTAGTACCAAGATGGCGGAGCATGTAATCCACCTGTGAGGATTTGATCTGTTATTCCAGATGTTGGTTTATATCCAGAAAGCAGCATGGATCAACTACTGGAGATAAGGAGAGACAGATGAGCTTCTTCAGCAGACCACTGGGTGTCACCATAGTTGCCTTCCCTCTCCTCAAAAACTGACACACCCACGGATGTAGTCACGGTTTGTGCTGAAGAACCTATTCTTCCTCGGTTCCAGCTGGGCACTAGTCTTTCAGGTTCCAGACTTGGCAGAAATGCTCTGAGCGGTTCAAAATTAGCTGCATGACCTGAAACGGAGCCTGCTCCACATTGGTGGAAAAGGGCTAAGAGAGAAAGTGAGACCTGTGAGTGCAAAGATCCTAAATTATAAAACTATAAAAATTTAAAGACCCTTTAGATGGTGTAACGGTTCTAGAATTTGGGTTATATTAAGGTTCTTTTTAACCTTTAAAAGCTTCTGCAGACTCACATAGCCAACGCGGAACAAGGTCCCAGAGCTAATTTTGAACCGTGTGCTGCATTTCCGCATAAGCAGTCTGTGAAAATGAGTTTCCAGCTGGAACCAAATAGTAGTATGTTCTTCAGCATCCGTGGGTGTCTGTTGTTGGGGAAAGCGAAGGCAACAGTAGTGACCCTCTCAAAGAGCATGCAGTGGTCTGCTGAAGACTTCCGAGTCTGCTTATCACCAATGGTTGATCCATGCCTGCTTCATTAGCCTCGTTATATTGTACAAGCTTGTTTTAGTACGATAAGAAAAGTGAATCAAATTAGACCAAATAAAAACAAACATCTGTGATAACCAACACTCATTTATTCACACTGCCATCTTGTTACTACTGTTGTGTTGAAGTACTCTTTGATGTTCCTTGCCTCCAGTAAAATTGCTGCAAGCAGGCTGGTTCCCTTAATAGCAGTAAGGCAGGTTCTTACAAGTCCGAACAGAACCAGATCAAAATCCAAGGTTACCTGTGGCCCAAAAAATCGATACCATGAGGACATGGTTCTTTAGGGAACTGAAATGGGTTTTCTGTGGCATCACTCGAACACTTTGTGGTGCATTTAATGTCTTTAAGAGCACAATAAATCAGGATGCGAATGATGCCTCACGAGGCGAATGATGACTCGGGATGCGAATGAAGCTTCGGCATGCGAATGATGCCTCGGGATGCGAATGAAGCCTCAGGAGGCGAATGATGTCTCTCGGGATGCGAATGATGCCTCTCGGGATGCGAATGAAGCCTCAGGAGGCGAATTATGTCTCTCGGGATGCGAATGATGCCTCTCGGGATGCGAATGATGCCTCTCGGGATGCGAATGATGCCTCTCGGGATGCGAATGATGCCTCTCGGGAGGCGAATGATGCCTCGGGATGCGAATGAAGCCTCGGGATGCGAATGATGCCCCTCGGGAGGCGAATGATGCCCCTCGGGAGGCGAAATGTAGCCTCGGGAGGCGAAATGTAGCCTCGGTAGGCGAATGATGCCCCTCGGGATGCGAATGATGCCCCTCGGGATGCGAATGATGCCCCTCGGGAGGCGAATGATGCCCCTCGGGAGGCGAATGATGCCCCTCGGGAGGCGAATGATGCCCCTCGGGAGGCGAATGATGCCCCTCGGGAGGCGAATGATGCCCCTCGGGAGGCGAATGATGCCTCACGGGCGCGAATGAAGCCTTGGGATGCGAATTATGTCTCTCGGGATGCGAATTATGTCTCTCGGGATGCGAATGATGCCCCCCGGGAGGCGAATGATGCCCCCCGGGAGGCGAATGATGCCCCCCGGGAGGCGAATGATGCCTCACGGGCGCGAATGAAGCCTCGGGAGGCGAATGAAACCTTGGGATGCGAATTATGTCTCTCGGGATGCGAATTATGTCTCTCGGGAGGCGAATGATGCCCCCCGGGATGCGAATGATGCCTCCCGGGAGGCGAATGATGCCTCTCAGGAGGCGAATGCCATGAGCCACTCCATCTCATCCTGTCTGTTTTTGTTTTGTCTTATTTCGAACCATCTCCATCATGTAGGACATGAACAACGCTAAGCTGTTCAGCGACGAGGCCGCTAACATCTACGAGCGTGCCATCTCAACTCTACTGAAGAAGAACATGCTGCTATATTTCTCCTTCGCAGACTACGAGGAGGTGAGGCGTGAGCACTGATCCGAATGAGCGAGATAATTACCCCAGTAGGACTCATACTTCATATTCTGATTGATCTGTAATCCTGTAACAGTTGTGGGCTTGTCGTACAGTTTTCTCCTGGTCTGACTATTTAACTTGAAATTAAAACAGACCGTTTCTTGATTTTGTTCATTTTAAGCATTTTTTCCATCTGGATGAATTAGGGTGTGTTTTATGTAGATGATATGTAAATGAGTTGCTGGTAAGGTGGTGCTGATTTATTACAACCGTTTGCTCTCAGTTCTCTGTATAAGAGATGAGCAATATGGCAGATATTTAATATTACAGGCCACTGAATTGTCACAGTAGGCGGAGGCAGTATGACCATATGTGATCATTAATTTGATAAATGATGTCCTGAGGGGCTTTTCAGTGCTTAAAGAGCCCCGACTGCATGTTTCATAATAAAGTGAGGTTTATTATATAAAATATTGAATAACATGCAGTCTAGTTTAGTAGCTTTATTGTTATTGTAATTTCTCTCTCTGTCTCTCTCTCTGTCTCTCTCTTTCACTCTCTCTCTGTCTCTTTCACTCTCTCTCTTTGTCTCTCTCTCTCTGTCTCTCTCTCCCTCTCTCCCCCCTCTCTCTCCCTCGCTCTCTCTCTCTCTCTCTCTTTCTTTCACTCTCTCTCTCTCTCCCCCCCCCTCTCTCTGTGTCTCTCTGTCTCCCTCTCTGTCTGTCTGTCTGTCTGTCTTTCTCTCTTTCTCTCTCTCTCTCCCCCCCCCTCTCTCTGTGTCTCTCTGTCTCCCTCCCTCCCTGTCTGTCTGTCTGTCTGTCTCTCTCTCTCTGTCTGTCTGTCTGTCTGTCTGTCTTTCTCTCTCTCTCTCTCTCTCTCTTTCTCTCTCTCTCTCTCTCTCTCTCTCTCTCTCTCTCTCTCTCTCTCTCTCTCTCTCTCTCTCTCTCTCTCTCTCTCACTCTGTGTCTCTCTGTCTCTCTCGCTCTCTCTCCCCCTCTCTGTCTCCCTCTCTCTCTCCCTCTCTGTCTCCCTCCCTCTCTGTCTCTCTCCCTCTCTGTGTCTCTGTGTCTCTTTCTGTCTCTCTCTGTCTCCCTCTCTGTCTCCCTCTCCCTCTCTCCCTCTCTCTCTTTCTCTCTCTCTCTCTCTCTCTCTCTCTCCTCCTCCCCCTGTTAATAATGCTACTGTGTTTCCTTTATGCTAAACTTTACAATCACCCTCTGACTTACGGCTTGTGTTCCTCAGAGTCGAATGAAATATGAGAAGGTGCACAGCATATACAACCGCCTGCTGGCCATAGAAGACATCGACCCGACCTTGGTGAGGCTTATTACTGTGCATGGATGGCAGTTATTTATTACTATCAGCTTTCATAAAGAATAACCGTTAACTCCTGACCGAGTGCTTTTGTGTCCCATTACGACACTGACTTTCTCTCCTCTCTGTTGTGCCCGCCGTTTAGGTTTACATTCAGTACATGAAGTTTGCCAGGAGAGCAGAGGGCATTAAGTCAGGTCGTGCCATCTTTAAGAAGGCCAGAGAAGACGTTCGCACACGGCACCATGTTTACGTCACAGCCGCTCTTATGGAATACTACTGCAGCAAGGTAATAGCTTTTGGGATGAGAGAGAGAGAGAGAGGGGGAGAGAGAGAGAGAGGGAGAGAGAGGGTGAGCCTGTTCTACATTTAGGGGGTCCTCAGTGTTCAGCTTCTGCTGCTCATTATAGAACATTAAAGATGCTAATATGTTTTCAGAGTTGGGATGAACGGAGTGCGATTAGTACATGTGTACAGTCTGGTACAGTACTTATAAAGGCAGCTTTCAGAACACAGTTACCTCGTCTTCATTAGGAGAATACTTTTTAAATACTTCTGCTAAATGTTTAATTTAAATAAATAAATAAATGAACAAATACACCAATAATATAAATATATCACTAATAAATGTAAATAAATAAATGAGCAAATACATAATAAATAGATCAATAAAATAACTAAATGAAAATAAATAAATAAATAAAAGTATTAATTAAAATAAATAAATCTTAAATAAAAACGTGTAAATAAAGCCTGTATTGACTGGGAAAATTAATTTGATGACCAGTTTTATTTATTTATTTTCATTACTTATTAATCATAAGTATTTTAACCATATCTGCAGTCATAAGCCAAAGTTCATACATGCCTGGTCAAATGACATTTGGGAAGATTAAAAATCATCATTAATTAATTATTATTATTTTATTTGAACTAGATATGCTCTACAGAAAACACACATCAGTGTGACCTTTTATGCAAATTGTAGTGCAGTTTCAAATGTTTTATTTTTATTTTATTTCTTTTATTTTGTGTTTGGATTTTTTCCCCAGTTTGCTCTATTGAAGTTAAAATGGGCGGAAGTGTGTTCTCTTTAGAAGATGCTTTAACTTAATTATTTTAGCTTCTAAAATGAATAAAATGTCATTTGACCAGGTGACAGTGTTTTTAAGTACTGTATGGTCCAAATGATGGAAACATCAAAGGCTTACATCTAACGTTCAACTATATGATTAAAGAAAGTCGGATAATGTCTGTAATGCCCAGAGACATATGGAACAGGGCGCTAATAAACTAGACTGATCAGTATTAATCATTTAAGGCAAAGCTTTAAAACATTGATTAGGTCTTCAGTGTGCACTTGAAGGGTGGTTCCTGTTCCAGGTCGGTGTCGTATCATCACCGTCCAGTGAAAAACATGTATCTCCTTTTTTGTTAATTTTTTACTTTTATGCATAATTTGAACTCAGCTGCTGCTGTTTACACTGGGTAATTTTTATTTTTATTTATTTATTTATTTATTTATTTATTTATTTATTTATTTATTTTAAAAGCTCTCTGGGCTCAGTCAGTTTGAATTACGTATTTGCTTCCACTCATGAATTGGGGTTTTGTATCGCTTCTCCTTCAGGACAAATCAGTGGCCTTCAAGATCTTTGAGCTGGGACTGAAGAAGTACGGAGACATCCCAGAGTACATACTGGCATATATTGATTATCTCTCTCATCTCAATGGTAAGATCATTTAAATTCACACCTTTATGGAGGAGCTCGAAGAACTCATCCGTGCTACATGATCTATAAACTCTCAGTTTCACCAAATTGGATTTAATATCAATAAGTTAACTTTCAATCCTTTTAAGAAGTTAAAAATATCAGTCTTGGAATGAAGGTTGGTGTCAAGATTGCAGTCTTGGATCTCCCTCCTCGGTTATTATCAGATTACAGATGATGGACTCTTTACCCATTAGCGTCTTACTGGCTGTCAATATGCTTGTCAACGAAACACCATGTTATGCCTATTCCTGTCATCAGTAACACAAGGCCTGTTTCAATTTCCTGTCCTGTACAAATGTTACATTGCATCAGCGCCACTGACCGTATTGGACACTCTGTAGGTGTACAGGTCCAGACTGTAGTCCATCTGTTTCTCTGTATACTGTATTACCCTGTTCTTCAATGGTCAGGACCCCCACAGGACCACCACAGAGCAGGTACTATGTGGGTGGTGGATCATTCTCAGCATTGCAGGGACACTGACGTGGTGGTGGTGTGTTAGTGTGTGGGGTGCTGGTGTGAGTGGATCAGACACAGCAGTGCTGCTGGAGGGTTTAGACACTGTGTCCACTTACTGTCCACTCTGCTGGTCCACCTTGTAGATGGACAGTCAGAGACGATAGCTCATCTGCTGCTGCACAGTGCAGTGTCGGTCATCCTCTAGTCCTTCATCAGTGGACACAGGACGCTGCCCCACAGGACGCTGCCCCACAGGACGCTGCCCCACAGGACGCTGCCCCACAGGACGCTGCCCCACAGGACGCTGCCCCACAGGACGCACCCCACAGGACGCACCCCACAGGACGCTGCCCCACAGGACGCTGTGGTCTGGATAGTTTTGATTGCTGGACGATCCCCAGTCCAGCAGTGACACTGAGGTGTCCAGCAGCACCGCTGTGTCTGATCCACTCACACCGGCCCAACACACACTAACACACCACCACCACGCCAGTGTTACTGCAGCGCTGAGAATGATCCACCACCCACACCATACCTGCTCTGTGGTGGTCCTGTGGGGGTCCTGACCATTGAAGAACAGGGTAATACAGTACACAGAGAAACAGACGGACTACAGTCTGGACCTGTAGAACTACAGAGTGTCCTATACGGTCAGTGGAGCTGATATGATGGACAGTGAGTGTAGAAACAAGGAGGTGGTTTAATGTTTAAAGCAGCCTCACCGGCAAATGATGTTTCAATCAAAGCTGTGATCAAATTTCAAATGTGTTAATTAATGAGACAGCTTTTCATAAACGTATTTATTTTAATTTGTTTACTTGTAATTTATACAATCACAGTAAGACGAGCCTTCTGGTGGCTTATTGCTTCATTTAACAACACTGTAATTTACTCATTTGCACTGAGCGCTTTTTTATTGTCTGTTTGTGGCCTTCTCTTGCGATGACCCTGTACCCTGTATCTCAGATTGGCTGTTTGCTCGCAGTCACTGCTAATGGAATATGTGTCAAAAGGCCTCTTATCAAACTGCACACATAATAAAACTCTCCCACTCAGGGAACAGTGTGTTGACAGTGCAGTAAATACAGGGCCATCGCTAAGCTGTTACTTTATCATCACATGCCGTGAATCAGCCCGAAGGACGTCGTGAATTAATGTCTAACTGATCTTTTTTCCACTTATCTCTCTCCCTTCCTTCACAGAGGACAACAACACACGAGTCCTGTTTGAGAGAGTCCTGACCTCCGGAAGCCTTTCTCCCGAAAAATCAGGGTTAGAGAAATGACATGGTTTTGGTTTATGAACAGTGCTTCCATTATTTCCTGCTGTATAAAGACTTTGCTGGTAGGATCTGTATACCTTAAGACAAGAGAGATGAGCCACATTTAAGAATTTCAGTTTTATACAATGTGGACAAAAATATTGGGACACCTATACATTCCATTTACAGGAGCTGTTATGACATCCCGTTCTAGTGCAGTTGTGGGCTGGAGGTTAGGGAACCAGCCTTGTGACTGGAGAGTCGCTGGTTCGATTCCTTGAGCCGGCAGTAACGACTGAAGTGCCCTTGAGCAAGGCACCTAACCCCCAACGTCTCCCTGGGTGCCGTAGATAGGGCTGACCACCAAGTGTGCTCCCTGCCCCCTACTAATTTTGTATTGGCATACGTTTCGGGAGTGTAACTGCTTCCACGCTGATGGTGGATGAGGGAACCTGGGGAGAGACGAGTCTTCATTCTAGTTCATTTTAAAGGTGTTCAGTAGGGTTGAGGTCAGGGCTTTATGTGGTTCAGTCAAGGTCTTCCTCACCAGGCTCACCCAACCATCTCCCTCTATGGAACTTGCTGTGTGCACTGGAACCGGAAAGGTTCTTCCACAAACTGTTCCCACAAAGTTGGAAGCTAACAGTTGTCCAGAGCGTACAGCTCTTCTGAGGCTTTAAGATTTCCCTTAGCTGGAACTGAGGGGCTGTAGGCCGAACCCTGGGAAAACCCCCTTAGCATCATTATCCCACCTCCACCAAACTCTACAGTCGGTACAGTGCAGTCAGGCGAGTACCGTTCCTATGGCATTTGCCAAAAGTTGAAGTGAAGTGGAATTGAACCCAGATTTATCCATCGGACTGCTAGACAGAGAAGCGCGACACGTTTCCACTGCTCCAGTGGTGGAGCTATACACCACTCCATACAATGTTCTGCACTGTGCTTGGTGATGTAAGGCTTGCATGCAGCTGCTCAGCCGTTGGAATCCTTGCAATGAAGGTTACCGACGTATGCACTGTGCTCCTCAGCACTCAGAGACCGTGCTCCATAATTTACGTGGTCTGTGGCTGAGATGCTCTAGTTCCTAAACACTTTCACTTTTCAATAATACCCCTCACAGTGGTCTCTGGAATATCTAGGAGAGAAGAAATTTCATGAACGGACTTGCTGCAACGTTGGATTCTGATTCTGTCACTAATGTCTGTAAAGGCTAGGTGCTTGATTTTATACACCTGTGGCAACAGGACTGAATACAACACCTGAATTCAGTGATTGTGTGTCCCAATACTTTCGTCCAGACTGTATGTATGTGTAGAGATGAGCAAAGCATTAATGCTAAAATGCTATATCTGAGCCTAAAGCACCAAATTAAAAGGAAAAGCACAGAGTTAGAAGTTAGAACTGTACTTTCATATTCATAGGCCCTCAGTTAATGCAGTTACAGCTTCCGTTTACCTGCGTTCATTTGCCTCCAGTCACATTTTGCTCGTTGTGCCTTGTTTAACACGTGTCCGTGTGTTTGACAGGGAGATCTGGGCTCGGTTCTTAGCATTCGAGAGCAACATCGGTGACCTGGCCAGTATCCTGAAGGTGGAGCGGAGGCGTTTTATGGCGTTTAAAGACGAATATGAGGGCAAAGAGACGGCCCTGCTTGTGGACAGGTACAAGTTCATGGATCTGTACCCCTGCTCCACCAGCGAACTCAAAGCCCTTGGATACAAGGTGAGGTCAGAGCTGCTTTCAGGTGTGACCCATGCTCTTGTTTTCCTAATGGTGAAGCTTTGTTATTAGAGTTTGGCCAGGCTATAAAAGACAAGGCAATGAAACACCCATACAGTAGATGTAGATTTGAGCTAGTGTCGTTATGTGATTTCTACCGGCCTGTTAAGGCTAGGATAATGCTGGCAGGCATGAACATTTTTAGAAGCTTGAAACAGACATTTTTTGACTAAACTGCAATAATGGTGATTATATTGTAAACCGTGATGCTACATTTTGATATTGGCACATGTCTAGGGAGTGCATTATGGTCTGTCATCATTGGCTATAATATCAAACTGCTAATAAATGCTGTTTTGTATTTATCAGAGAAGATTTCAAAAGTCTTGGGGTATTTTCTTCTAATATTTTGGTTATTTTATGATTAAAATCTCTGTATAAAATTATAAAAGTATATATAAAAGTATTATAAAAGTATAGATATGTTGTTGTGACTTTCACTGTCACATTTGAAATACAGACCTTTTTAGTGTTGTTTTTATAAGAACTTCAAACAAATCTTTTATAATAAAGAACAATATTTATTTTATTTTTATTCTTATTTATGTATACTAATATTATTCATTAAAATATTTTAGTTATTTTTGTATTTATTTTTATTCATTTTTTATTCTTTTTAATTTATTTGTTTATTTGTGTTTATTTATATTCTGTGTTACTTAATTCATTATTTTCATACTTATTTATTTACCAGTGTACATCTTGCACCCTCAATAATAAAAATAAACTGCTGTAATTAAAGCTGTATAATGCATCTCTACATGCTATAGCAGCTGTGATCCCACACTCTTCTATCTCACAGTCTTCTATCTCCTCTTACCTCTGTGCCGTTTGACAGGACGTGTCCCGTGCCAAATATGCTGCACTGATCCCAGAGGCGGTGGTTGCCCCCTCTGCCCCTGCACTAAAGGACGAGGCTGACCGCAAGCCAGAGTATCCCAAACCGGACACCAATCAGATGATCCCCTTTCAGCCTCGACACCTTGCCCGTGAGTATCTGCTCGTCAGCACCAGGGACGTCCTTTCAGTCCTGAGTCATTTACTGGGGTCATCCTTGGACACCTCAGGGGCCCAAACCTCCAAAATGTCAGTAATTCGATATCAGAAAAATATCTGTGCCCAGGAGGAGGTGTGGGAGTGCGGTGGTGTTGGAAAGGAAGATAAAGGTGACCAGGATCAATAACTGATGATAAATTTAGACTGATATGATCAATATTTATTGAGCTACACATACAGAAGTCTGTCTCTCAGTATGGCGTCGGGCCGCCGTGTTTGCTTGGATTGGTTGGGCGTCTCCACCAAGACTAAAGCGGGACTCGTCACTGAAGATGACCCGCTGCCATTCTGAGTCACTCCATGACAGTCTGGTACGACACCACTGCAGTCTGTGGTGACGGTGACGTGGTGTTAAGGACAGTCGTGGTAACGGTCTGTGTGCATGTAGTCCTGCGTGGTGCAGCCGTCTGCCAATGGTGCTGCACTAACAGGAAGACTCATGGAGGACACCACTGCTCGCTGGATGTCTGTAATGGTGGCTGTTTGGTTCAGTCAGGTACAGAGATGAGGCCCGTCCTTGTTTATGTCACATGCCTTAAACTTCCAATGTCAAACGTACCCACCAAGTTGAACCTGTGGGTTCATTCCTTCTGAGTGCAGCTGCCTGCGCAACTGTTCTTTTGATGATGAGTGTGAATCTCATCTGAGAAGTGCACATGCTTATAAAACCATCTCTAGGTCAAAATCAGACATTCTCAACTTCTCTGAAACTTTCTCATACGAGCGCTAAAACCTCCAGTCCCTAAAGAATTGCTGCTGATGTGGCTCAGCCCTGATGGACCAAAGCAGATATTTATATCCCAGTGAGATGACGTTCGGAAAGTGACTTGGAGACGTCTACGTCAGGCTGCTCTAGTTCACACAGAAACTAGGACTAACCTACTTAAGTTCCTGTGTCATAGATGCCAATAAAGGCAAGAGATGGCCTGATGTTCGGTTCCCCAACGACCCAGATGTGGTGATCAGCCTAAGGGAACATACGCCCTGGGCCGAACACGTTGGCGAAGTAGGGCGAGCGGCAGTGGCAGGCTGCGTTCTTTATTTGAAGGCTCTGAATTAGCAGCCCTAATGTGTTTATGATGGTGTGCTGATGTAGGAACGTCACAAAGAGAAATGCAGCCGCTTGACTGAATGAGGACGGCCATGTTTGCTCATGTGACACGTTTATTATTTGGCCTGGCTGCGAAATAAAGGCTGGACTGAGCACAGAATAAAGACCTGGCGCTTAATTTGCCTTTCATGCTGTGAGCAGTTATGGTGAACACGTCCTCAGGGGAAAATCTCCATTTAAGGAAATCCTATACAGGTATACAACCTACACTATGATTGGAGAGCGTGCGGGTCATTCTTCTTATCTTCCTTAGTTCCTCCTAAGTTTCGGGTCAGTATTCAGTGTGTCCAGTCTTCTTCTTTAATACTCTACTCTGCAGGACTGGTCAGTCATCGGCTGGGGGTTGGGGAACCAGTCATGTGATCGTAAGTTCACCAGTTCAGTTCCCTGAGTCTACAGGACACGACGAAATTGCCCTTGAGGAAGGGACCTAACCCCTAACTGCTTCCTGGGTGCTGGGGAAAGGGCCGCCCACCTCTCTGGGCAAGTGTGCTCACTGCCCCCTAGTGAATGTGTTGTGGGGGAGGGGGTTCAATGGATGGGTTAAATGCAGAAGACAAATTCTGTGTCCTAAAAGTCGAGACCTAAGACCCTTCATTTATTGATTATCCAGGCAAAACTAGGCCTTGTAGTTTTTTCATTATCGGAGAGCTCTAGACAATGACCCAGTAACCACCAGCCTTTATTACAACCTCCATTCTTTTCCAGAGACTCTGGAGTTTCAGTTCCTCAAATGGACACGCCTCCAGAGCTCAGTCTTGGAAGTTGGCTTCTGCTTCTCACTGTCTAAGTAAACCTAAACAGAGGTGTGATGGACAGATAGACCTGTATCTGTTTTCAGAGCTCAGCTTGATGTTCTCTCTCTCTCGTTCTCGTTCTCTCTCTCTCTCTCTCTCTCTCTCTCTCTCTCTCTCTCTCTCTCTCTCTCGTTCTCTCTCTCTCTCGTTCTCTCTCTCTCTCTCGTTCTCTCTCTCTCTCTCTCTCTCTCTCTCTCTCGTTCTCTCTCTCTCTCTCTCTCTCTCTCTCTCTCGTTCTCTCTCTCTCTCTCTCTCTCGTTCTCTCTTTCTCTCTCTCTCTCGTTCTCTCTCTCTCGTTCTCTCTGTCTCGCTCTTGCTCGCTGTCTCTCTCTTTCTCTCGTTCTCTCTCTCTCTCGTTCTCTCTCTCTCGTTCTCTCTGTCTCGCTCTCTCTCTCTCTCTCTCTCTCTCTCTCGCTCTCTGTGTCTCTCTCTCTCTCTCTCTCTCTGTGTGTCTCTCTCTCTCTCTCTGTGTGTCTCTCTCTCTCTGTTTCTTTGTCTCTGTCTCTCTCTCTCTCTCTCTCTCTCTCTCTCTCTCTCTCTCTCTCTGTCTGTCTCTTTCTCTCTCTGTCTCTCTTTCTCTCTGTCTCTGTCTCTCGCTCTCTCTGTCTCTCTCTTTCTCTCTCTCTCTGTCTCTTTCTCTCTTTGTCTCTGTCTGTCTGTCTGTCTGTCTGTCTGTCTCTCTCTCTCTCTCTCTCTCTCTCTCTCTCTCTCTCTCTCTCTCTCTCTCTCTCTCTCTCTCTCTCTCTCTCTCTCTCTCTCTCTGTGTCTCTCTCTCTCTCTCTCTCTAATTAAATGAAGCAGTAACCCATGTGAGGCTTCTTGGTACTGTCGTTGTACCATAGGGCGGGGTGTTCTTAGGCATAGCATAGCACATGAGTGCAGCCCCTCATGCCTTATTACTTTAACTGGTTCAGAATCTCTTGGCAATGTAAATGATGTGTGGTGGTGACTCTTGCACGGTAACCGTATACGGAGTTAATGAGTTATGATTATAATTGTATGCTATGTCTCTGTGTGTTGCAGCCCCTGGCCTGCACCCCGTTCCTGGAGGAGTGTTTCCTGTGCCTCCGGCTGCTGTTGTACTCATGAAGCTGCTGCCTCCTCCAACCTGCTTCACGGTCAGTATCACAGGCCACTGTACCGCCGTCTGGGACCGAGAACGTCCGCTAAGTCTGACCTGTTTAGGAGCTTTGGGGCTGTGGAGGAGGGAATGAGGGTTGCAGGAGACAGTCAGGGGTCAGGGTCCTACTGCTTGAGTTGTTGCAGGGCTGGTTGTGATCTAATTTCTATATTGTATTAGTGTTTATGGATTAGCATGAGCAGATATGTACAGTGAGTCCAAGAAGTATTTGATCCCTTGCTGATTTTCTTCGTTGGCCCACTAATAAAGACATGATCATTCTATACTTTTAATAGTAGATGTATTCTTACATGGAGAGACAGAATATTAAAAAGAAAATCCAGAAAATAAATCTAAGGAATATATATTAATTGATTTGTATTTCATGGAGTGAAATAAGTATTTGATCCCTTAGTATTCATTAGCAGTTCTGGCTTTTACAGACCAGTTAGACACTCCCAATCAACTTGTTACCTGACCTGAAGCCACCTGTTCTCACTAATCACTTGTGTGAAAAACACCTGTCCACAGAATCAGACAGATCACACAGATTTCAAGTCTCCAACATGGGTAAAACCAAAGAGCTGTCACAGGACCTTGTTGACCTTCACAAAGCTGGAATGGGCTACAAAAAGATTTAGTAAGGTGTTGGATGTGAAAGTAACAACTATTGGTGCAATTATCAGAAAGTTTAAAAGCATGACAATCAACAGACCTCGGCCCGGTGCTCCAAAGAAGATTTCGCCTCGTGGGGTGGCAATGATGCTGAGAACGGTCAGAAATCGTCCTGCAACCACTCGGCAGGAGTTAGCAAATGACCTGAAGGCAGCTGG
The DNA here is from genome assembly GCA_024036415.1 of Prochilodus magdalenae. Taxonomy (NCBI): domain Eukaryota; kingdom Metazoa; phylum Chordata; class Actinopteri; order Characiformes; family Prochilodontidae; genus Prochilodus; species Prochilodus magdalenae. The sequence continues at coordinate 134,645 of JAMWET010005959.1, read as the reverse complement.
GACCACAGTTTGCAAGGAAACAATTGGCAACACTTTGCGCAACAATGGATTCACATCCTGCAGTGCCCGAAAGGTACCCCTGCTGAAGAGAGCACATGTGAGACGCGCGCCTCAAGTATGCCAATGATCATTTGAAAAGATGAACCAAGTTATTGGGAGAAGGTTTTGTGGTCAGACGAGACCAAAATTGAACTTTTTGGCCTCAACTCCACCCGCCATGTGTGGAGGAAGAAAAATGCTGCCTATGACCCCAAGAACACTGTGCCCACCGTCAAGCATGGAGGTGGAAGCATAATGTTTTGGCCCGCACAATCCTGAGGGACAACCTCCTCCCCTCTGCCAGGGATCTGAAAATGGGCCGTGGTTGGGTCTTCCAACATGATAACGACCCTAAACATACAGCAAAGGCAACAAAGGATTGGCTCAAGAAGAATCACATTAAGGTCATGGAGTGGCCCAGCCAGTCGCCAGACCTCAGATCGAAATCGGGCACCAGCCAGTCGCCAGACCTCAATCCGATCGAGGGAGCTGAAGGTCAGAGTTGCCAAGCGACAGCCCACCAACCTTCATGATTTAGAGAGGATCTGCAAAGAAGAGTGGGCCAAAATTCCCCCTGGTGTGTGTGCTAGACTTGTGGTTAACTACAACAAACGTCTCACCGCTGTGCTTGCAAACAAAGGCTTTGCCACTAAGTATTGAGTGTGTTTGGCAAGAGGGATCAAATACTTATTTCACTCCATGAAATACAAATCAATTAATATATATTCCTTAGATTTATTTTCTGGATTTTCTTTTTAATATTCTGTCTCTCCATGTAAGAATACATCTACCATTAAAAGTATAGAATGATCATGTCTTTATTAGTGGGCCAACGAAGAAAATCAGCAAGGGATCAAATACTTCTTGGACTCACTGTACATGGTGGATATATCTGCGTTGGCCTACATCGGGTTTCTCCACCTCTGGGCCACGGACCACCAGTGGAGCATGAAGCACCATCTAGTGGTCTGTGGGCGTGTAGTCAGGGGGAGGCAGTAGTCTCCTGGTGGGCCAGTAACGTCATATATAACCCTATTACTGTTATATTAAGTTATATAAATATGTGTATGTTAATTAATAGGTCTACAAATAGAGTTAATTAAGAATCTTCAGTCTGAGCAGCATGGCCACGGCCTAGCCACTGATGGAGAGGTTCCTTTGGGCTCTTTCAAAGCTACCTGGTTTGAATTCGGACATATCATGATTAGTTTTTAACCAGAAACCCCCAGTGGGCGGAGTCAGAGTGTGGTTTGGTGTTTCAGATGAATCACAAAAACCCTAGAGAGATCACATGTTGCTCTGGATGGAAAATCAGTGGAGGGTTTTCAGTGGACACGTGACGGACTACTCCAAATCCCAGTCCACATCTACTTGCATTCTGTTTCTGTGGAGCTCTGTTGTTTAAATAAGTTAATTTGCTGTTGGACAGTTTGATAGCCCACTTCCACTCCCCGCCAATGACTTTGAGATGCCCTCGATATGGCTACCCGAGTGGGCTGAGTGGACAGGGTTTGGGAGTAGGGGCCGGAGCGTCACCAGGGAACAGCTCCTCCAGAATAGTTCCTGTTCCTTCCTCTTATTTCTTTTTCTTTCTTTGCAGGGTCCGTTTGTGAAGGTGGATGAGCTGATGGAGTCGTTTAGAAGATGCGCACTGCCAGAAAGTATGTATCCCACACTGAGTCTTTAAACCTCAGAGCACCCCACTCAAAATCACAACATCCACAAATCTCAACTCCGGGTGGGAGAGCCGGACCTGTGAGTGATGGCTGTGAGACATTAGATTGACCACAGCAGACTGGCAGTATTAGAAAGGCGGTGTTTGTTGGACATTATCGCTGTCGGGACAAAACCTTGTATCTGTAAACAGGTGAAAGAACAGTAATGAGAGGGGAACCCCGGAAACCTAATTTGCCTTCTTTCCTCTATAACGGAGTCTGAACTGTATCGCCGCTGTCCACAGAAACACTTCTATCTTCATTTTTGTTGATTTTTTAATTTTATGCCTCATTTGGTCATATGAGCTGATGTTTACACTGTGTAGAAATTTCATAACGAATGGACCAACAGAAACGGCCCATAACTGCTCAGAAAGACGTCTGGTTCCATTGACTTCCATTCAAATTAAAAGAGGTTTTTGGCCTCTCCTGTAAAGTTGCCATTTTGGAGATACCTGTTTTTTGGCCAGCGATAATATGTAAACACTGTTTCAGTATTCATCATTCGTTCGGCAGTTCATATAGGAAACTAAGCTGTGAAAAAATAGGCTTTTTTGAATTCGATGTTTCTTTGGTATAACAGGAGGCAACTCATTTACATATATCCACCTACTCGGACTACAGCAGTTTAGCCCCGCCCACTTAACACTTAGCAGTGTTGCAGTTGTGCTTTTCTTAATGAGGCACGACAGCCAATCGGAACAGAGCTCATTTATCTTATATAAGTCTTAAAGGCACAGTCTTGGTCAGTTCATCATGAAATCAGCTGGCGGTTTGAAATTAGATCAAATGGAGACTAAAAAAAAGCTACAAGGTTTTGTCCCAACAGTGAGGAAATGTTGGGTCGATGTGTTCTGGGCTTTTACGTCACCCAGGATTAGCAGTATATAGTATTTTAATAGTGTATGTACCTATATATTTCTCTGCTGTTAGAAAATTAATAAATGTTATAATCATTTTGTAAACATTTCACCGGACCTACAAGCCTCATGAAGCTAACGAGGAACAAAACCTAATTTAATTAATGAATAATTAAAGAAATATAGAATATATTGTTGGTTTATTTTTGTGTTTGTAAAGCGTCCTTGGGTTTGTGAAAGGCGCTATAGAAGTGTAAACTATCATTATTATTATTATTATTATCATTATTATTATATATACAATATGAAGGTAAGAAAACATCAAATATTAGACAAATAATTTACACATACAGCTGTGGAAAAAGTAAGTGCCCACCTGGATTTGCAGTGGATTGGATTTATGAATGTAGAGTTTAGCTTGTGTGAGGTCTTTGTTATATTTGCCGTTATCGTAATCAAGGAACCCACACACTGTCCTTCCACAACCTGGAGAAATCTTCCCACAGCAGATTAATAACGAGATCTAGATATGTCTCGCCACAGTCTTCTAGAACATTTGGGCAGTACCCAAAGCAGCTGGAGAACTTTTTCGGGTTTGCCATTCGCTGCAGTGGATCAGTGACTTGTTGGTTGTCTTTCACTAAAGTGGGTGGTGCTGTGGTGACGGTGCTTTGGTTCCTGTGGTGTTCTCAGTGGTCTCTCTCCCTCTCTGTCCTTTGCATAGCTGTGGAAGCTGCTGTGGAGCTGATCACGGGCAGCCGCCCCGACGCGGCCAGCGAGGGGAACGGGCCTGTAGAGAATCACGCGGTGGCCAGCAAGGCCCTGAAGAGGCCCAACGCCGACTCGGACGAGGAGGAAGACAAAGGGGCCATCGCCCCACCGGTTAACGATATATACCGAGCGAGGCAGCAGAAGAGGATCCGATGAGCCCCGCCCACAAACACGCACACTGACCCGCTCTCTGTTCAGCACTGCTTCATCAGTGCCCACTACGGACTCTCAAACCTAACTGTTGACATAACCCCCCCACCTCCCTCCCTCTCCAGTGATGACTTCCCAGCTTCCCCCACCTCTCAATGGATGGTTTTTACTGGGCACACGCACATCCACTGGGTCGAGGGCCGGAATGTATCACTTTACTGGGGATCTTTTTTTTTTTTTGGTCCAGAGCAGAGGAGGTCTGGATCGGCTCATCACTCGCCTCGAGTCTCTTTGCCATCTTCATTGTTCTTGTTTGTTTACGTTCCGTCTTTGATTTTGATTTTTTTTTTAACAGTTTTATTTTTAAAACTGAGTGGCTTATATTGTACAAAGTTTTTATTCTGGATGTTGATTTGACACAGAGTTTGGAGCTTGCCATGTGTAGTCTTGGTGGACGGAAGAATCAGAAAACATCAGAATCGTCATTTTGTAGTCAAATGGAAATTAAACAACTTCACTTCCAATAAAACAAAGTTTAAAAAGAGTCTGCTGAATGATTTTTTAAAAATTGGACCTGGAACACCTGGTAGACCCGCTAACACGGTCCCCACCAGTCTAAGAGAGAGGAGAACATCAAGTTCTACTCTGGCTGTAGATCTGAGAACATCCACAGGTGTATCTGTCCATCCACCCACTGTGAGATGACGCCTCAGGGCTATGGAGGTCTGAAAGGAGGTGTAGCTGTTTGAGAAGCTCCTCACTGAGAAAGAGACACACACATCCAACAAAAAGAATCTGCTGCTGGTCTCCGAACAGTCCAGAACCTCAACACCACTGACCGTGTGGAGTAATTTGGATGGTGAGAGGAATCAGAACACGCTAAACGTATAGGGGAAAAGAGGGAACGTAATACATTCCGAAAAAGCTCACCAGACAAAATACGAGTCCCCTGTGACTGAACCGCACCTAATAGCCTGTAACACCTCCACCAGCACCAACAACAGCAATGAAAAGAATTGGTCAGTTGGTTCCAGATTTGGCGGATGCCTTCCCTGGCACCATTCCGAGGAGAATTCCCTGTAGACTGGGATTTTATCCACTGCTGGTAGACCCGTATGACCGTACGCTTCCACACACCTGCAGATTCAGCTCCTTCCTTCACACTATGGTCTTTGGCCACGCCCACACACAGTCCCTCCTTTTAGCCAATCATTAAGATCTGCTCTGGAGCCATTTTCCACACATGGAACGAGACATTCCCTGCACTGTAGCACCTCTTCCCAATCTATGGATCCCGTCACTTACACCCCGCAGGCACTTATAGCCCTGCCATCCTCAAGCAGCAGCGCCATCTGCAGGAGCGTGAAGTTACTACCACCTTAAACATACAAGGGGACTTGTAGTATGTCTGGTGAGCTCGTTCAGTCATTTAGGCTCCAGTGTGCTTTTCTGTAAAATGTGTATCTAGTGTTTTTCTATTGACCCAGTTGAATTTGTACTTAATGGTCATTTGAAATGGAAGGTGACCTCTGACTCTTGCACAGTACTGTGTTCACTGTCCAATAGGAGGTGCACTAACTCACATACCTACTGGACCTCGAGCTCTCCGCACAGCTGCCAAGCTAAGCTCCTCTGTCAGACTGTCTCCAGCTGTGAGCATCTTCAGCCTCTCAGTTAAAGGCCTGTGCTTGGCCTCTGATCACCACTAGGATGTGCTGTGGAGCTACACATGACGCAGTCCAGCACTGATTTTGGCCTTGACGAATAGCTGCTATTGAATAGTGTGCACTTGGCTGTTATCTGGTCACTGGTGTGTCACGCCTGCATGACTTTAGACCTTGTTAAGTGTGCAGGTCCAAACCTGCCCTTGTTTTAGGAACCTCTATATACTTTATATATAGCCTGAAATAGCACTCTCATGCAAACATCCACTTCTATAAAAGCATACTTACAATATTACAGCATCCTCCCTTTACCTTTCCAGGTAGCCTGTTAGCCTCACCTAGAGAACTCCACCTCGACCTTCCACTCCTCTCCAGCTTTACGAGCTGCACCTACAGACTGGAGTCCATCTGTGGCTGCTTAATTCATCATTGGTCCGTTTCTGACTGCAGGGCTGTTGTAGTCCAGATGTTGTTTAGGTGGCTGAAAATTCTCAGCACGGCAGTGACACTGTCATCGTGGGTAGAAAGGTACCACGCTCCAATCATTGTTAGTCATAACAGCGAAACAGGACTTTCCAGAATTGGAGCTAACAGGACTCCTAGCGACCACCTGGAAGACCTGCTAGACCCACCCACACCGTCATCTCTGAGAGAGGAGAACATCAAGCTCCACTCCTCCATCTGAGAGCATCCACAGGTGGTTCCGTCCAGTCTTCTTCCACTGTGAGAAGACACATCAACATGATGGAGGTCTGAAAGGAGGTGCAGCAACCAATTGTCCAATTATTGGTGCTGGTGGAGGTGGTACCCTCATCGGGGTGGGTTTCCCATACAGGGATTAAGCCTAGTCCTGGACTAAATTGCAATGGCAATGGAGAATCACTGGTGGTTTAATCTGGCCCCTGGAGTGTTTCAGGCAGGCCTCCATTCAGAGAAAGGGCCGGGGCTAAGCAGCCCTGATACTCCAGTAGTGAGCCGAGCTGATTCAGGCCTGAGCCACGGCCTCGCGTCCTTGAACCCACTCTACTGTTCCCATTCCGGACCCCACATCTCAGTTACGTAACCACAAAGAGTATATTCATCCGCAGAACTTCTGACCCGCTCTGTACTGGCAACAGTCGGCTTGTTGTGTGGTCAGACTTCTCGAGCCGCACACATGTAGGGCTTTCCGTGTTTGTTTCTGTGCTAAGGGCTCTGTTTGTTGGGGTCTCTATAGGGATGCTCTCTGACGTAACGTCTGGGCTGTCTTCTCGGCTCTCGTGTGTCTGGAGCCGTTTTAGAAATGTCATCCAAGTACAACAGGGTGAACCCAGTTCACAGACAGTGCAGCCGGAGGCCCCCCCACACCCCCTCTGGTGTACATGACACGGTAACATATTCGGCTGCAGTCTGTCAGGTCAGTGATCACTGACGCTGTATGACATGCAATACTTCTATCCAGGAGGCTGTGACTACAGTTCTTAGGTATGTAGCTTACAGAGAAGGGTTTTGATTAAAGACAACCTCAGTCTGTTAGAGAAGACTTACATGCACTCATTGATAGAACAGCTGCACCCAGAAGGAGGTGTGGGAGTGCGGTGGTGTTGGGAAGGAGGATAAAGGTGACCAGGATCAATAACTGGTGATAAATTTAGACTGATATGATCAATATTTATTGAGCTACACATACAGAAGTCTGTCTCTCAGTATGGCGTCGGGCCGCCGTGTTTGCTAACCCAACACGCCAGACGTCTCGGTATGGAGCTGTAGAGGTTCCTAACGGAGTCCTGTGATAATCCATCCCATGCAGCTTGAACGTCCTCACACAGTTCCTGCAGATGGTGCGGTAGGGGTGGAGGTGGAGTGACACCAGGCTTTCTGGAGGTGCGACGCGAGACAAGTCAATTTAATTTATATAGCTCTTTCTACAACAGATGTTACAAAGCAGCTTCACAAAGAATCCGGGT
>JAMWET010005959.1:20000-122500 GCA_024036415.1 Prochilodus magdalenae | reverse complement strand
AGAGGTATAGAGGTGGTACAGTAAAGACTTTCATTTTAATGTAGTGTAGACTGCAAATAAAATACAATAAATGCAGAATTTTAATAAAAAATGTATATATACAGTATATATATATATATATAGAACAATATATGCAAAATGCCAAACCAAAGCTATAGAAATAATAACAGAATAGGAATACAATCATGAATAAAGTGTCAAGAGGTGCAGATGTGCTTCCATGGGAAGAGCTGAAGAGCCTAATGGCTCTAGGGACAAAAGATCCCCCAGTCTGTCCTCTGAGCAGCTCTGTGATAGCAACCTGCCACTGAGCTTACTCCTCTTATATACGATGAGAGTGTGTAGTGGATGGTCATCATCATCATCATCATCCATAATGGAGAGCAGTTTGCAAAGTGTCGTTCTATTGGCCACCGAGCCCAGGTCCACACTAACTACTGACCCCGCTCTCCTGATAAGTCTGTTGAGTCGTCCCTCTCTTTCTCTCTCTCCCCCTCTCCCTCCACGTTCTTCTTATTAATGCCCCAAACGGAAAAGCTTCTGTTTTCTTGGTGAGGACGTTAAAGGGTTAAGACTCACCTTGAAAAGGTCCATGTGGTTGTCTATCATAAAGAGCACCAGAAGATCCACCTTTCCCTTGGCTAGTCTGGCGCTGTACACAATAGCACTGGAAAACGCTCTCTTCACCGCCATCCTGTTCTCTATCTGAGGAACACAGATAACCAGGATGTAGTGAATACATGACCACAGTTATACCCATAAATGCTCTAAAATGCCACTCGTTGCTAAATTTCCACAAGTGTCCATGCTTTCCCACAGCGATCCCTCAGTGGATACTCTGTGGAAGCTTCTGTTTTAATTTCTGGCTCGTTTTTCCATCTTTTGCAAATGGAGGTCATTATTCTGACGCTCGCTGATCGAGAGAGGACTGAATCAGGACATTCATCCTCAGGACATTTTTTCATTTGCTTGAACAGTTGCTTAGCAGTGCATACAGCGGGCGGTCCTGTACAACAGTGCCTCTCAGTATACATTCAGTTTCCTTCATCCAGAGCATCAGGAACATGGTCGATAACCTTGTGTGACCTTTTGTCTACATCAGTTCTCTGAGGCCGTATCGCCGCCATCATGACTAATTCTCTGATGACTAATGGCTTGGCGAGGGAGGCTGAGCTGTATCCCTATACAAACACACCTGATTACATAACTGAGCTCCTCAGCAGCATCTGTCAAATATTACTAAGTGTGCGTTGGTAACCGAGCTGACACTTTTGGGTTAAACTGCACTGCTAATAAGAGTTCACTATTGAGAATCTATTTTAGTCTGTGTTGTGGATACCCAAGTCCAAACTAGCTGAGCTCTGGCAAGCGTGGAGGATTTACAGTGTAAGTCCAGGGCAACATCCAGAGTTCTGTCTTTGCTGTTTTTGTTGTTGTGCTGGTAGCATCCGTTGCAAGTGAAGTAACCCTCGGAGAAGGTTCGGACCAATTAGAGCAGTTGGAAGAGTTCAACGGGGGGCGCTTCGTGATTCTTCAAGAACCGAAAGGTGTTATCGACTTCTTGTGTGCCATATTGGTTGTGTGGATACTACCATAGCACGCTGTTGGTGGAAGTAGATAGAAGGAGGCATGCACCAACGACATGGAAGATCTGGGAGACCTACACAAACCATGGAGAGAAGCGAGAACCGCCCAGTTGTCTGACATGAGTTACCAAGAGATATGACTGACATTCATTAAGCAGCAATGTCCTCCATGTGTCATCCTGTCGGCACCACTGGCAGACGGCTCCACCACGTAGGACTACATGTATGCAGATCGTTACGACGACTGTCCTTAACACCACGTCACCGTCACCAAAGACTGCAGTGGTGTCGTACCAGACAGTCATGGAGTGACTCAGAATGGCAGCGGGTCATCTTCAGTGACGACTCCTGCTTTTGCTTTGGTGGAGACGGCCAATAAATCCAGAAGGCCTGGTGTCACTCCACCTCCACCCCTACCACAAAATCTGCAGGAACTGCGTGAGAACATTGAAGCTGCATGGAATGGATTATGCCAGGACACCATTAGGAACCTCTACAATTCTTATAACACTGTTTTTAACTTCACCAACTAGCTAGACGACATACACTTCCCTAAAGCTGTGTGGAGGTGTTCAGCTCTCTCTAAGAGACGCGAGTGTGTGGTTCCTGCCTCTGTATGACTCACTGTTATCTGTAAACATGGACTAAGGTGTGTTAACCTTGCTTAAAATGGAAGAAGAAATTATGATACGTGAATTTCGTCTGTGCTTTTGTCCAGTTTTACAAATTTTGCATGACATGTCTCGGCTGTTTGACTACATCTGGTGCAAGAAGAAAATCCTGCACCACTTTATTAGGTACACTGATATATATGCATTGCACCCTGTATCAGTTGTGACAGCTAGGAGACCCTGTAGGTCCATCTGTACTGTACAGTCCATCTGTTTCTCTATATACAGTCTTACCCTGTACGTCAATGGTCAGGACCCCCACAGGACCAGCACAGAGACAGAGCGGGTATTATGTGGGTGGTGGATCATTCTCTGCACTGCAGTGACATTGAGAAGGTTAGGTAACTAACTCAAACCCTGAACCAACAGGACATGAGTCAAGTGCCCTTGAGCAAGAGACCTACCCCACAACTGCTCCCCGGGTGCCATGCATTGGGCTGCCTGCTGCTCGGGGCCAGTGTGACCCTAGTGTGTTTGTGCACAGATGGGTTAAATGTGGAGGTCAAGTTCCTTTGTGTGCAAATAAAAACCTACAGCTGGTGTTGGAGTGGTATACACAGTGTCTCTGGTCAGCTTTACCTCTTTGTGTAGTTTGAGCTCTTGTGGCTGAGCGGCGAGAGCCATGAATCGAAGCAGTCTCCGGAGCTCCTCTCTGCTGCGTGAGTCCTGGAGTTTCAGACACAGCTGCAGAGCCTCCAGGGCCTGCTCCCGCTTTCCGTTTACTGTGCACACACACAAACACACAGGCTCATTAACATACACTGTGGGTTGCACAGATTGGCCTGTGTCTTCTCTGCTTTATGGCTCTTTCAGGGAAGTTGCTTAAGAATTTATCCCCTTTGTTCACACTGTAAAAGCATTTCCATGAATAAATAAACACTCTGCTGAAGGGGATCAGTAGAGATTCACACAGTGGGACCCAAACTCCTCTGACGCTGCCTACAGCACCTGAGCCCCACTGAACACCTCTCATACAGCTGCATGCAAACAAATGCAATGCAATTGCTTGTACAATTACAAGTTTGAGCGGTTTAATATCATATGTCTGGATTAAAGTCACTGTCCAAAAAAAAAAACCTGCCTCTCCATTTTTGTTGTTCTTTATTTTTTGCATCATCTGAAAGCAGCAGCTACAGTTTATAGTGTGTGAATGTTCCATGATGAATGGACCAACAAATAATACTAGCTCTTTGTTTGGAAATCTCGACACAAAATCCTACTGATACTGTAGTAGTTGATAGTTTTATTGGAGGTTCTTGTTTTTATTCCGACAGCACATACACATATACGGCATAATATAGCTCTTTGTTTATGGAAACCTGAAAAGGGATCTTCGACACAAAATTCTAACACTAAGATACTGCTAATATACATGGTGCGAGATACTGTAATACATGGTGGGTTTATACAGGTCAATGAAAGGTTGAGGACTTCCTGCCCTCTCTTGAGTCATATTTAATTTTTACTCTTACTTTAGAAAAAAGCTCTGCAAACATTCAGTTTGCTAATAGCAGCTAGAAAATAGCACCACTAGGAAGACACTGTGAGGTGCAGAAGATACATCTACTCACATTATTTTATAGATATGCAGCAAAAAGAATTCAAACTTTAAAAGATAGGAAAAGAAGACGTCTCCCGACTTCTGTGGGCCTTTCTTACCGAGCAGTTCGGAGATGCCGGTGTGTATGTCGAATACGTGGTTGCTGAGAAGTGGAAGATGCTCAGTGTGGCCGTAGTGCTGGATGAGGATGCTGTAGAGGAGCCGCTTATACTGGGATGTCTCCTCTGCACACTTAGCCAGACCCCTGCTCACCTCCACCACCAGCTGATCAGGCAGAAACTCCAGACAGTCCACCGCAGCTGACAGCCAATCGTCAGCCCTGAAAGAGAGGGAGACAGAGAAAGAGAGAGCGATAGAGAGAGAGTGGGGGACACAGACAGTAACATAAAGAAGAAGAGACAGGGGGAGAGAGATAGAGAGACAGAGGGAGAGAAAGAGAGACAGGCAGAACGAAGAAAAGACAGACGGAAAGAGTGAGAGCAAGAGAGATAGAGAGAAAAGAGACAGAGAAAGACAGACATAGAGAAGACACACAGACAAAGAGAAGAAGAGACAGAGAGGGGGGGAGAGGGAGAGAGAGAGAGAGAGAGAGAGAGAGAGGGAGAGGGGGAGAGAGAGAGAGAGAGAGAGAGAGAGAGAGAGAGAGAGGGAGAGGGGGAGTGAGAGAGAGAGAGAGAGAGAGAGAGAGAGAGAGAGAAAAGGCAAGAGAGGGAGAGAGAGTGTAAGAGAAAGGGGAGAGAGGGAGAGAGAGAGACCGAGAGATGAGAGACCAAACAGAAAAGAAAGAGACAGAAAAGGCGAGAGAGCAAAAGAGAGCAAGAGAGATAGAGAGAAGAGACACAGACAAAGAAAAGAAGAAACAGAGAGAGAGAGAGAGAGAGAGGGAGAGGGGGAGAGAGAGAGAGAGAGAGAGAGAGAGAGAGAGAGAGAGAGAGAGGGAGAGGGGGAGAGAGAGAGAGAGAGAGAGAGAGAGAGAGAGAGAGAGAGAGAGAGAGAAAAGGCAAGAGAGGGAGAGAGAGTGTAAGAGAGAGGGGAGAGAGGGAGAGAGAGACAGGCAGAGACAAGGAAAGAAAGAGACAGAAAAGGCGAGAGAGCAAAAGAGAGCAAGAGAGAGAGATAGAGAGAAGAGACACAGACAAAGAAAAGAAGAAACAGAGAGAGAGAGAGAGAGAGAGAGAGAGAGAGAGAGAGAGAGAGAGAGAGGAAGACAAAAGACAAAAAGCATTAATAAAGGGAGATGACAAAGAGGACAGCCTGGACACAAAGAAACAAAGAGGGAGATGCGGTCACACTGCTGGCCACATGTTCGTAGGAACTGCACAGCCCGAGGCTGAGGCCTTCAAACGGAGCTCATTACATAATGACCGGCCTCCGTTTGTCTGGACACAATACTTCAGCTGCACGCACGCGAGGAGTGGCGCGCTCTGGAGTCCAGTAAACACGCCTGATTCACCAGCCTTCAGATTCCAGCACTCTTCAAACGAACCATCCTTACATTAATGCCAATAAACGTAGAACAGAAGGCCATAGAAGCTCCTGCAGGCGTAACGTGGAGGTGTCCCAATGCTGGTGGGTGTTCGGTCTTGTACTACATAAAGAAGAACCTTCCTTTATGAATTTAACAAGCTTCATTTCAGTGTTTGTCTGTGAAACAACCTCAGAAGGGCCGACTCAAACCAATAACAGCTCTAGATTTCTAAGATCTGGCATTCTGGGACAGAACGAGTAGAAAACAAATGACTTTAGGAAAGAGAAAGAAGAAGAAGAAAAAGAAAGAGGATGGGACACATACTGAGCTTCACTGAAGGCCTTGAGGATCTCTCGGTCCAGGTAGTTGCTGGTGTATAGGAGGTCAGGGTCACTGTCCATTCCGTGCAGAGGGGGGCGGGGGCTCTCTTTGCCTTCTAGAAGACTCTCCAGCAAGGGCAGTTCTATCAGCTGCAGGAGCCTCAGCGTTGTCTGCTGCTGCCAAACTTCATCCACCACTGATAAGAAACAGACCATAAATCTATTAGGACCTTGATATGGGAAATGCACACAACTCTTACAGGAACACTCTAGGCTCCATCTCTATTTGCATTCGTAGTCTATGTCCACTACCCTGGACATGATTTCGCCGGCACGCAGTAAAGGACAAGAAGCTGTTGAACCGAAACACCTGAAGTGGGTAGAATAATGAATGAGGTCGAATCCAAAAATCCAGGTTTCTAATAACGTTCTATTCTATTAACTATCATTGTACCCCAGGTGTCTTTTAGGTTCTATTCGAGTGCCTGCATGTGGGCGTGGCCAAAGACCATAGTGTTAAGGAAGTAGCTGAATCTGCAGGTGTATGGAAGCGTACGGTCATACGGGTCTACCAGCAGTGGATAAAATCCCAGTCTACAGGGAATTCTCCTCAGGATTGGGCCAAGGAAGGCATCCACCAAATCTGGCCCAAATGACCAATTCTTTGATGGAAGAGTGTCTGAACATTGATGTGGCCTACATCCAGAAACTTGTCCAGTCCATGCCCAAACCAGTCACAGCTGTTATTGGTGCTTGTGGAGGTACGTGTCAGTCACAGTGGACAGTTTTTTGTCTGGTGAGCTTATTTACAGATACACACATGCATGCATGCAGATCCTGCTGGTGTGGGTTTCTTCTCTTTCAGTGATCCACATGAAAAACTAGAGATTAAAGACTAAAAACCTGTCTCTTTGGAAAGCACTTAAGTGGGTAAATACTAATAGATGTATATAGCGAAATGCTTTGTTTTGGCTCACTGGGTATGAGTACCAGTGTGGGATTTCTAGTTAGTGCTCTTCTGCTGTGTTTAACTCGTATTCTTTTAGGATCCTGACAGGATTCGCCCTCCAGGTTCAGGAAGAGTTTCTACCCTAGAGCTGTCAAACTGATCACACCAGCAGCGCCTAACAGAACATGACTACACCACAAAAGACTGCTACTGATTTGTAGTTCCTCTACCTCACAGGACTGTTTGCACTGCACTTTAACTCAACCTGTATACTTGAACATCCAGTTTTATTTTTATATTTTTTTTTTTCTTATTTATTCTATATTTTTATTTTATCTACACTGAACATCTGTTCTGAACATTAAGCTGCTATTCTCCCACCTGCACTGTACAAACACACTTTAATATATCGATGACTGTTTAAAAATTTAAACATACTGATACTGCAAACTGCTCTTGCACATGTCCTGTACAACATACATACTGTACTGCTTGCACACCATTGTTTTTGTCTATTGTCTTTGCACTACAACTATTTATATATATATACACATTATTCAACTGCACTGGAGATGGAGCCTGACCGTGTTTCGTTATACTGTACAACCCTGTATTGGTATAATGACAATAAAGTTGAATTAAATTGAATTGAATTGAATTGAATTGAATTGAATTGAATTGAATTGAATTGAATTGCATTGAATTCGGGCAGCTTCTGAGCTCATGGTGAGTTTTAGACTCTAACCTTCTTGTACTAGGAAACATTCTCTGAAGGAACACTAAGCACGGTTGTAAGTTGCTCTGGAGAAGAGCGTCTGCTAAATGCCATAAATGTAGATGTAAAATTAAAATGATTTAAATACTAATGTCTTCCGCTTATCTTTTTTTCAGTCTGCCGAATTTAGTCATTCATCAAGTAACCACTTTTAATCATCATGGCAAATTCAGTGTTCATAATAATCAGTTACCACTATAATTTGACTTGTTTCTCTGTACTTAATAAAAAAACAAAAGGGCCCATTATAATAGAAGCCAACAGACAAGTCCTTCAGTTTTCTGTCCTTGTATTAAATTAAGAATAAACTTAATTAAAGTGATTACACGTGGATGAAACAAACGGATAAAACACACGGACTTACACTCCTGTGATAGGCCCAGGTTCATCAGCTGGGGCGTGATGGTTGTGATGGAGTTGAGGTTGCCCAAAACATCCTCCAGAGATTTATCTGTTTTGACTGGAGTGCTGTTTGAATATTCCTGTTCCTCTTCCCTACACAGAAAAATACGGATTAGATCAGAATCAGGTCAGAATGTTACAGAGGGTGGAACAGGGATGTCTCACATTTGCATTTCATTCATACAAATCACATACCCATTCACCTCAAACCTAAAGGACAAAATCATTCCACTGATTAGTTCAGGATTTCTGCGTTATAAAGGTGTGAACAAAGTCATTCAGGGTGGTGTGGTGTGAAATGCTCCCTCCTAGAGAGACTTGCCAAGCCGTTCACAGTGGAGCTGATAGGAACCAGACGTCTATAGCACTTTGATATGACTTTGAGAGGTGAAATGTTTAGAATTGTGCTGCCTGACGTCCAAGACGTTGGCTGTATTCGAAATGACACACTACCATCTTTGTTTAGTTTGTGTTAGACCTTCCGCTGCGGCGGCTGATCCACTGTTAAAGAGGACGACCACAGCGATACAAACAAACAGACAACATGAGGAGTTAGTTATCGGCCATGTATCTCCATTTTTGCCGATTTTTACTTTTATGTATCATTTGATCACGCGAGCTGCCGTTTACACGGTGTGTAAATTTCAGGATGAATGGACCCACAGAAATGGCCCAACGATCACTTGGAAAAAGTCTGGTTCCATTGACTTACATTAGAATTAAATTGGGTTTTGGCCTTTCCTGTAAAGTTGCTATTTTTGTTTTTCTTTGGACAGCAATGTTATGTTAGTTAATATGCTCAGTTCGAGGGTGTCACAATAACTGTAAGAAGAGGAGTATTACGAACAACATTTTTTTTGAAGCTCCGGAGAAGCGGACACATCAGGTGTTTGTGAGGCTGTCAGGTAAGACGTTAAGCTAAGAGCTAGCTTAGTGCTAAATAGCTTGTGGGAACGTTGGGTTAGCATAGCTACTTTTTTTTATCAGGGTCCACCGGATTAGCTTTCCTCAGACTTTTCTGCCAACTTTGCCACTATGTAGGTACTGATACGCTTCTGTATCTTTACAGTTTTTAGAGTAATTAATTGCTCCTAATTTGCCTAACTAGCAAGTTAGCCAGCCAAGTAGCTGACCGGAATTCCAAAACAAGACAAAGGCGATAGAAACAAACTCTTGAAAGTGGGCAACTGCTCACTGTGTGTGGTATACAGTACATTAACAAGTTCTGACCTACAGTGTGGTTTACTAATACAGTCACATGACCAGTTACCTCACATTTACCTCAGAGCTGTTATTACTGTATCCACTGTTTAGAGCTAGCTGCTGCTAAAGCTGCTCAGTTCAGCTGAAATACGGTTAGCCTAGCTGTTAGCTCCCCTCAGCTACTTCACTCTAAAACTGGCCCTCTCAAGCGAGTTCATCTTTTATTAATCTTCAGACCTGTATATTTAACTTTCTGAGGCTCATTCTGATGAACACACACCCAACTACAATTACTACACCCACACTTACCTCAGGGCTGTTATTACTGTATCCACTGTTTAGAGCTAGCTGCTGCTAACGCTGCTCAGTTCACCTGAAATACGGTTAGCCTAGCTGTTAGCTCCCCTCGGCTACTTCACTCTAAAACTGATCCTCTAAAACGAGTTCATCTTTTATTAATCTTCAGACCTGTATATTTAACTTTCTGAGGCTCATTCTGATGAAAACATACCCCACTGCAATCACTACACCCACAGTTATACTCAGAGTGGGCTGTGTTAAGCTCCCCAGTGTTAGCCGCCATCATCTTCTCTGGATGAAGCAGACTGATGCAGTACACCATGAAGATAGCTCCACCTGTAACCTATACTAGAAACTCTGACTGGGGTAGAACACCATCCAGGTATCTTCAGTGGATCACAGACAGTTTGGTCTTAAATTGCATACTACATACTACAAATTTAGTACACGGGTAGTATGTAGAAAGCATTTTGAATATAGGCTCTATCTTATGATAGGCTTTGGCCTAAATTTAATTAATGTCTTTAGTAAATAAAAATAACATATATAATGTCTGTAAAGCAATTCCAGCTGCTAACAGTATGAAAAGTTAAATAAATAAATTGAATTTTATTATTTTCAATATAATTAATATTAGTTGATAGTCAATAAAATGCCTATATTGGTGTTATAGACATGATGATGCCCGGTTCCATTCGCCACCACCACTGTAATGAAAAAGGTCTGAATGTTCCTCCACAGTGAACCACTTCAGACCAACCAGCTCTGCCCTTTCTGGATGACCTTGTTTATGTCTTAATACTCGAATTACACAGAAATTCTGGACACTTATAGGAATTACCCTTCAACAAACACCAACAAAACAAAAACAAGTCATGCATGTTCAAGCTACACAGAAGTTTGTAGATGATTACTCTGTCATTACAAGCTCTGCCTAAAAAACATGAACTCCCGAGGGCAAAGACAACTCTGGAAAATAATCTGGGGCCAACAGTTCTGGGACATCAGTTAATTATATACATCGCTGTTTCATGCTTCCATGCATCAGTGCGCAAAACAGCTAAGTGTGCTTTTCTGCACGCCGCGACTCACGAAGGGTTTGAAAGGTCTCATCTTACAGAGCAGCAAAAGACTATTCCACGAACACCACAATGTCTCAACTGTTGACTGATGATATGAATCCGACGGTACGCCCAGTTTAAAAGCTTTGTTCTCGGTAAAACCATTTTAATGGGCTTTGCTTCTATTGAACCCTAAACTGATTAACTGTGATACAAATAAGGTCACATAAATTTAAACTGGGATTATTTATTGTTTATTGTTTACAGCAACACAAGACTAAAGTGGCCAAACAGGTTGCTTAACCACCTTACTGAATGATGTCAGTCAATGTACTGATGATTTAACACTGCACTCACAGTCACACTAACATCTAGAGTTTTGTGTAGAGTTGAGCTAAGCTACAAAGCTAACAACTAAACAAACAGTACTCCATCAGTTCTCCCTGTTAGAGCACAGAGTTAGACGTTTTAACTGTTTGGGTGGTTTTCGTAAGTCCCACAATGTCTCTTACACTGTCAGTCAAAAGTTTAGACACACCCAGCTAATTGGACGTAGTTGGTGGTCTTAAAGACTTGTACACTGAACAGCTCCACCTGATGACAGTCTGAACCAGTCCATATCCTGATACACCACATCTACTCCTGATGTACACAGTATGATACTCCTCCATATCTCCACCTCTAATATATATTTAGTGGTGTAAAATCTTTGACCTCTTTTTCTGCACAGTGTAAAAGCTCTAGTCCTCCTTTCAGGTTAGTGAATATTCATGATGGGCCGACCAATAGAATCGCTCCACACCTGCTTAGTAATAAGCCTTGTTCTATCAGCTCCACTGCAGGGTAAGAAAGCTGGTTCCTCCTCCTGTAAAGGTCCATTCTGGAGGGTTTTAAGGTGGACTGTATGATTCCATTAAGCTAGTTTACAGTTTGGTGTCTTTTACTCTAAAGTAAAGCTTTAAGGTAAACAGAAGGAGAACCTGCTATGAGGAGCCATCTCTAAACCTTAGACAGCTACCCCAGCCTCAACTCTTCTGGAAAGGCTTTCCACAAGGTTTAGGAATGTGTTTATGAGAATTTCTGTCCAGATACGCATTTGTTAGGTCAGACACTGATGTTGGACAAGAAGGTCTGTCTCGCAGTCTCCGCTCTTATTCACTGAGCTCCTGACAGTGACCCATTCTTTCACTAAGGTCTGTAGAAGCAAACTGCATGTCTAGGGGCTTGGTTTTATAGACCTCAATCAATCAATCAATCAATCAATGTTTATTTGTATAGCGCTTTTTACAACCAGTGTTGTCTTAAAGCAGCTTCACAGAAAATCTATTTGTTATATAAAAGAAAGAAAAGAAAAAAAAAATCCACAAAGTTAATGCATAGACATTCGAGGGTGGGGGAAACCCGGTCCAAGCCCCCCTTGAGCAAGCCAGAGGCAACAGTGGCAAGGAAAAACTCCCTTGAGTAAGGAAGAAACCTAAAGAGGAAACAGGTCCTCCTCAGGTCGGGTTCTGCCACCTGTGGCCATGGAAGTGATTGGAACGCCTGAAATCAATGATTTGGATGGGGGTGTGAATACTTTTTTTTATTACTGCATCCACTGTTTAGAGCTAGCTGCTGCTAGCTCTGCTCAGTTCACCTGAGATACTGTTAGCCTAGCTGTTAGCTACCCTCGGCTATTTCACTCTAAAACTGATCATCTAAAGCGAGTTGATCTTTTTTTAATCTTCAAACTCATATATTTTAACTTTCTGAGGCTCATTCTGATAAACACACACCCAACTACAATCACTACACCGACATTTACCTCAGAGCTGTTATTACTGTATCCACTGTTTAGAGCTAGCTGCTGCTAACGCTGCTCAGTGCACTGAAATACGGTTAGCCTAGCGGTTAGCTCTCCTCGGCTATTTCACTCTAAAACTGATCCTCTAAAGCGAGTTCATCTTTTATTAATCTTCAGACCTGTACATTTTAACTTTCTGAGGTTCATTCTGATGAACACACACCCCACTACAATCACTACACCCACATTTACCTCAGAGCTGTTATTACTGTATCCACTGTTTAGAGCTAGCTGCTGCTAACGCTGCTCAGTGCACTGAAATACGGTTAGCCTAGCTGTTAGCTCCCCTCGGCTATTTCACTCTAAAACTGATCCTCTAAAGCGAGTTCATCTTTTATTAATCTTCAGACCTGTATATTTTAACTTTCTGAGGCTCATTCTGATGAACACACACCCCACTACAATCACTACACCCATATTTACCTCAGAGCTGTTATTACTGTATCCACTGTTTAGAGCTAGCTGCTGCTAACGCTGCTCAGTTCACCTGAGATACGGTTAGCCTAGCGGTTAGCTCCCCTCGGCTATTTCACTCTAAAACTGATCCTCTAAAGCGAGTTCATCTTTTATTAATCTTCAGATCTGTATATTTAACTTTCCAAGACTCATTCTGATGAAAACACATCCCACTACAATCACTACACTCACATTTACCTCAGAGCTGACTGTGTTTAGCTCCCCAGTGTTACCCGCAGCCATTTTCTCTGGCTGAAGCATACTTTAAATACTTTTGGCAATATAGTGTAATTGAGATTAGGTGATCATGTGTTAATTTTGACAAGCCTAATAATAAAAAAAAGGCTGCTGTAAAATATTAAAGCCCACATCTAAACCCTTAGAGGTAAATATTCGCAGATAGAGATTAGGCTGGTGATGGAACACCATTCGCAATAACTCTACCAAGAATACAAATATACTGCCACATCTTATATGTGGGTGGAACGTAGTTAGAACCTCATGCACTAGCACGGAAATCCTTCTGATTGTCGTCTACCCAACTAGATAAAGATCAGCCTAATCAGACAAGAAGAAGTCATGCACCTGATCACACATGGCCTATGTGGGCAAAGCGCCCGGTCTTGACACCACAAGCTTCCACAAACGGATACAAGCTGGTACCTTTTGGTAGCTTCGTTTGGAAGATTCCTCTGGATGCTGGATGGTGTGCTGTATCTAGTGTCTATCATATCCTTCTTGGGAACTGGTGTATTGAGGAACCTGTACAGGCTGCAGCTGCTGTCCTCGAACTTGGCCTGCCTCTTCTCCTTCCCGAAGACTTTAGTGTCCACCGCCTCAAACACCCGCGAGTCCATGAGGGCCTGACAGAGCCGCACGGCTTTAAAGCGGGGAACCTCCTCATCCCCGCAGAATTTGTTCTGGATGATGTGGGCCAGCACCACATCCACCGCCTCCGAACCCAGGAAGCAGTCATGGTAGGACTTGAGGTTGTGCCGTCGTCTCTTCACCTCCACCTGCGTCTGGAGGTTGTTGATGATGCTGCTCCAGATAAAGGTGGCCCGGAATGGCTTCCCGGCCATGCCGTTATCTGAGGTGAAGAAAAAGGAGAAGGGGGAGATGATGAAGTGTGGGTGAGCTGGATTCGAGAAAAGACAGATCTGTAATAAAACTGGACTGTATCCCATAATTTTCTCATGCTCCCATTCCCTTCTGGAATACAGCACTAGCTCTGTGCAAAATCAGCTCTATGTAATTTCCCTCCTTACACCACAATTAGTTAGCCAGTCCAGACAAGCTTGATGAAGCCTGAGCTGCTTCAGTTTGGTGCTGGGACTCCAGCGCTGATGCTACAGCACAGATTTGCACAGATGTATGGATTTTGCTACGCTTGTAACCTCAAAGTCTCACAAGCTGGACTTCTGCCTATTGGTCTGTAGAGTCTGGAGCCTGAATTTGACAGGAACAGCACTATCCAACAGGCATGCAAAATGACTGTGTGTACCATGTGGGTGAGGGCCATTTCTTGATTGGTGCAAACGTGTGCATCTCAATATTAGCATCTACAGCACGCTCAAGAACACTCTCAAATAACTTTTAACCTGTTTTACGGTCACTGGCCTGCTTCTGGATGGAGACACGGATATGTTTATCAGTATAATCCAATATAACTTGATCATTTAAATGACTAAAACATACCTAATAGTGCATAGTACCTCCATGAACACCAATAACAGCTGGGATTAGCCCATAAATGAGTTGAGCAGCCAATAACAGACTTGCTCAGTTTGGGTTTCTAACATGGATAAGTGGTTTTATTGTCATTTCAACCATATACAGTGGTGTACAGTACACAGTGAAACAATAACGTTCCTCCAGGACCAAGGTGCTACATGTAACAATAGACTACACAATACAATACAACATAAAGTGCACGTGTGCAAGTGCGCAACAGTATACTATAAATACACACGACCATCACAAGACAATAACAATAAATACAGGGGAGGTGGAACAGTGCAGTTGGCCCCTTAGTAGTGTGAGTAGTAAGGTGCGGTTGTGCGTATTTGGTATAATGTAAACATCAGACACTGTAAACACTGTACTTTGGATTTAGCAGCAGTACTAAGGTTATCCAGTTGGTAGAACAATAGAACAATTGATAGAACAATGGCAGGGTTAGGTTTAGAGGTAGGTAATGAAGTTAAGACTAGGGGTAGGGTTAGGTTTAGAGGTAGGTACTGAAGTTAAGCGTAGGGTTAGGTTTAGAGGTAGCTACTGAAGTTAAGCGTAGGGTTAGGGATAGGGTTAGATTTAGAGGTAGGTACTGAAGTTAAGCGTAGGGTTAGGGGTAGGGTTAGAGGTAGGTAATGAAGTTAAGACTAGGGTTAGTTTTAGAGGTAGGTACTAAAGTTAAGACTAGGGTTAGGTTTAGAGGTAGGTAATGAAGTTAAGACTAGGGGTAGGGTTAGGTTTAGAGGTAGTTACTGAAGTTAAGACTAGGGGTAGGGTTAGGTTTAGAGGTAGGTACTGAAGTTAAGACTAGGGGCAGGGTTAGGTTTAGAGGTAGGTACTGAAGTTAAGACTAGGGGCAGGGTTAGGTTTAGAGGTAGGTACTGAAGTTAGGACTGGGGTAGGGTTAGGTTTAGAGGTAGGTACTGAAGTTAAGACTAGGGGAAGGGTTAGAGGTAGGTAATGAAGTTAAGACTAGGGGTAGGGTTAGGTTTAGAGGTAGGTACTGAAGTTAAGACTAGGGTTAGGTTTAGAGGTAGGTAATGAAGTTAAGACTAGGGGTAGGGTTAGGTTTAGAGGTAGGTACTGAAGTTAAGCGTAGGGTTAGGTTTAGAGGTAGGTACTGAGGTTAAGACTAGGGGTAGGGTTAGGTTTAGAGGTAGGTACTGAAGTTAAGCGTAGGGTTAGGGGTAGGGTTAGGTTTAGAGGTAGGTACTGAAGTTAAGCGTAGGGTTAGGGGTAGGGTTAGGTTTAGAGGTAAGTACTGAAGTTAAGCGTAGGGGTAGGGGTAGGTTTAGAGGTAGGTACTGAAGTTAAGACTAGGGGTAGGGTTAGGGTTAGGTTTAGAGGTAGGTACTGAAGTTAAGGGGTAGGGGTAGGTTTAGCGGTAGGTACTGAAGTTAAGCGTAGGGTTAGGGGTAGGGTTAGGTTTAGAGGTAGGTACTGAAGTTAAGCGTAGGGGTAGGGTTAGGTTTAGAGGTAGGTAGTGAAGTTAAGACTAGAGTTAGGTTTAGGTTTAGAGGTAAGTACTGAAGTTAGGACTAGGGGCAGGGTTAGGTTTAGAGGTAGGTACTGAAGTTAGGACTAGGGGCAGGGTTAGGTTTAGAGGTAGGTACTGAAGTTAGGACTAGGGGCCGCGTTAGGTTTAGAGGTAGGTACTGAAGTTAAGGCTTGGGTAGAGTTAGGTTTAGAGGGAGGTACTGAAGTTAAGGGTAGGGGTAGGGTTAGGTTTAGAGGTAGGTACTGAAGTTAAGACTAGGGGTAGGGTTAGGTTTAGAGGTAGGTACTGAAGTTAAGACTAGGGGTAGGGTTAGGTTTAGAGGTAGGTACTGAAGTTAAGACTAGGGGAAGGGTTAGAGGTAGGTAATGAAGTTAAGACTAGGGGTAGGGTTAGGTTTAGAGGTAGGTACTGAAGTTAAGACTAGGGTTAGGTTTAGAGGTAGGTAATGAAGTTAAGACTATGGGTAGGGTTAGGTTTAGAGGTAGGTACTGAAGTTAAGCGTAGGGTTAGGTTTAGAGGTAGGTACTGAGGTTAAGACTAGGGGTAGGGTTAGGTTTAGAGGTAGGTACGGAAGTTAAGACTAGGCTTAGGTTTAGAGGTAGGTAATGAAGTTAAGACTAGGGGTATGGTTAGGTTTAGAGGTAGGTAATGAAGTTAAGACTAGAGGTAGGGTTAGGTTTAGAGGTACATACTGAAGTTAAGACTAGGGTTAGGTTTAGGTTTAGAGGTAGGTAATGAAGTTAAGACTAGGGGTAGGGTTAGGTTTAGAGGTAGGTACTGAAGTTAAGAGTAGGGATAGGGTTAGGTTTAGATGTAGGTACTGAAGTTAAGCGTAGGGTTAGGGGTAGGGTTAGGTTTAGAGGTAGGTACTGAAGTTAAGCGTAGGGTTAGGGGTAGGGTTAGGTTTAGAGGTAAGTACTGAAGTTAAGCGTAGGGGTAGGGGTAGGTTTAGAGGTAGGTACTGAAGTTAAGACTAGGGGTAGGGTTAGGGTTAGGTTTAGAGGTAGGTACTGAAGTTAAGCGTAGGGGTAGGGGTAGGTTTAGCGGTAGGTACTGAAGTTAAGCGTAGGGTTAGGGGTAGGGTTAGGTTTAGAGGTAAGTAATGAAGTTAAGACTAGGGATAGGGTTAGGTTTAGCGGTAGGTACTGAAGTTAAGGGTAGGGGTAGGGTTAGGTTTAGGTTATGACTGAAGTGCCCTTGAACAAGGCATCTAACTGCCACCAGGGCACTGTGGATAGTGCTGCCAGCTGCTCCGGGCAAGTGTGCTCACGGGACCTTGGTGTGTCTGTTCACTACTGTGCGTGTTTCATGTCACAGATGTGTTGAATGCAGGAGATGAAATCCCTCTGTGTGCAAACACAACTGACAACTGATTCAGAGAATGACTGGCCCCACCTGATCTTTAAGGTGGGAAGATTTAGGCCTGCAGTCACCACAACGCTGACTGGTGATGCACAAGCTCGTAGTACTTCTTTAGCCTCGTAGCTCTAGTACATAAAGAACCATGTCCAAACGCGTCTTATCTGATCGACTACAGCCGGGTTAAATGAGGGATACTTGCACAAACTTACATTCAGTTTTTTTCACCATGCTAAAAAATATCTCTAATAAGGCTGGAACAGGGGAAGGCAAGAAAAGGGAGCTCTTTAGAGAACGGGCAGTGGGCCATCGACATTCCTTGTTTATTTAAAGTCTAATTCAGCTCTTTAATCACCAAAGTGACCGTGACAGATGTAGTGTATGAAGTTTCCCATGTTTTATACCCAAGAGTCCGTCCTGGAATATAGAGCGCTGTAAGAGATTTCAGGCTCCAATATAAAGAACATCTCTGGCCAAAGTCAATATGAAGTGAGCTTTGTAAATCACACCAGCGGGAATAATCATTCCTCACAAAGCGTACTTCCTCTCCGGGCAGCGCGTCCAGCTCTGAAGCCGTGATGGAGGTGTGTATAGCTCCTCGGGGAGCTCCCACCCTGGTCTTTAGCAAGACGAGCCAGAATCCCACACTAAGAGCGCTCTGAACACATGCAGATTTAAGGACCTCAAAGCGCCCCTCCCATACTACACCTACTCATCACTGGAACAGACAACACTTGGATGCAAGATGAAGGATCATCTTCACATCCCTACTGGACATGGGTCAGATAAGTGACCTGAACCGGTGTCTGAGACACTGGGGGCAACACTGGGGCCACTTAGAGAATGAATGGTAACACGTAACTAGAACACCGCTACATAACATTGACTTAACTGTGCTATCAACATGCCATATCACATGTCCTATGATGTCATGACCTTCTTGATTAGAGGCTGCTGTAAGCTTTTTTTAAGATTACTGAACATATGAGACCATTTGACTCGTCTTAAAAGATTTTGGTTATTTAAATTATGAATTATGAAATTAGTTTAATTAGTGCTCATTGTTATGTTACTGTTTACAGGTGACACGGTCTCTCGGGTGAACACAGCCTCTCTGGGGTCTTAATGAAATGCTCTGGTCAAAATACCCCAAGGATGAAGCAGTACAGCTCCTGTGTAAGCAGTCCTGTTCAGAACGGCTGCTTTGAAAGTCTGTTCCTTTAAATGATAATGAGCTGCTGCTGACTCCGCCCCCCTCTTCCACAGGGGCGTGTCCTGATGCCAATACACATTCTTTCATTTTACTCTCACCTTATTCACCTGGTGATCAGGTGAAGATCAATATACAGACGTTCAGCTAACAAACTACCAGTGTCAGTAACGCCAAGAACTATCTAGAACATTACATCTCTGTTCATATAATACCTCATCTGTTAGCATTAGTGCTAAATGTCAAAACCTATCTAGAGCATTACATTTTTATTAACATATTACTTGAGTTGTTAGCGTTAGCTAGTAAAACTAATAACTTTCTAGAATATTACATTTCTGTTAACATATTACCTCATTTGTTAGCATTAGCTAGTGCTAAATGCCTATAACTATATGGAACATTACAATTCTGTTAATATATTATTCCAGGTGTTAGCATTAGCTAGTACTAAACACCAAGAACTTTAAAGGACATTACATTTCTGTTAACATATTACCTCAGCTGTTAGCGTTAGCTAGTGCTAAATGACATGAACTATCTAGAACGTTACATTTCTGTTAATATATTGCCTCAGCTGTTAGCATTTGCTCGTCCTAAAGGACAATAACTATCTAGAACATTATATCTCATTAATATATCTCAGGTGTTAGCAGTAGCTAGTGCCAAATGGCAAGAACCATCTAGAATATTATACCTCAGTTAAATATTACCTCAGCTGTTAGCATTAGCTAGTGCTAAATGCCAATAACTGTATAGAACATTACAACTCTGTTGTTAGCATTAGCTAGTACTAAAGACCAAGAACTTTCTAGGACATTACATTTCTGTTAACATATTACATCAGCTGTTGGCATTAGCTAGTGCTAAAGGACATGAATTATCTAGAACATTAACATATCTCAGGTCTTAGCAGTAGCTAGTGCCAAATGGCAAGAACCATCTAGAATATTATAACTCCGTTAAATATTACCTCAGCTGTTTGCATTAGCTACTGTAAATGCTGTTAAAGCATTATCTAGAACTTTACATCTCCAGTAATGTATTATGTCAGGTGTTAGCATTAGCCATTGCTAAATGACAAAACCATCTAGAACATTACATCTTTGTTAATATATTACCTCAGCTGTTAGCATTAGCAGGTGCTACATGACAGGAACTATCCAGAACACTCTGCCTCAGCACTTAGTGTTAGCTAGTGCTAAACAGCCAAAGAAACAGGAAAGGTAGGAAACGTTTCTGAAGTCTGTTTCCAATTCGCCAGGACCTCAAACAGATTTTCCTGTTCCACCTTAAATGGTGCAGCTGTTACGTTCCGTCACCTCAGGCAACTGCTGTAAACAGTGACACCATTTAAGGTGGAGTAGGGAAATTTAAACAAGTAGCTGACAGATAGGAATCCAATTTCAGCTTTGTGTCAGACACAAAGTGGTCAGCCCGGCTGGACGCTGCCATCAAGAATAAATCCAGCCAGGTGCAGCCAACAACCAACCAGCTCCAACTAAGCAGACCAATTCATCGCGTAACTACCAGGGGTGAGAAACCTGGAGTGTCTGCCTTAGAACAAACGTCCTCCACACTGACTGCAGCTCAGAATCAGAGCCAGATTCATGACGGATTGAGGGCCTAATCAGATGGTGTTCTAGCTGGCCGAGCTGCTTCCTTATTGCTCCCTGATATAGCGACTGCAGGTACAGCGATAGTTTGCATATCTGCTGAACAGTTGCATAACAGTCTGCCCAACTCAAATGCAGAGATTCCAGAAGAGGTGAGTGGACAGTGTGTTTTCCTACATGATACATCTAATATCAAATTTAAACCCTCAACAAAGTACCAGATTTTATTTCCATCAGGGAAAATGCACCCAAACAACTTTTTTATATAGTCTTATAGCAACCCATTTAGCAGTAAAGTCTGAATGCAAGCAGGAATATATGTATAACCTAAACATTAGTGAGTGCTATTAAATAATAAACTGGAATTATTTAATAATATTTAATAATATATAATAATGATAGACTCATATCATGATTATTTCTAATTTATAAATGCACACAATAAGATTTTATATGAGTTAGAATATTAAGTCCAGATATTTAAATGGTTGCATAGCTTCACATTAGACTCTTCTGATATAGTCTCATACTACACTGCACAAAATGAGATCTTGGCTAAGATCAAGTTAAAAAATGATCTTATATTTAGTTGATATGTCTTTTGAGATTATTTTAATTATTTTCAGTTATGTTTTCACTCTATTGGCAGATAATTTGGCTTGTGTCATGCACAATAAATACAATTATCTGGTAATATAGTGATTTTGGCTTACTAAAATCACCTAAAACAAGTTCAAATATCTGTAAATAAGTACAATAACCATATAATAAACCTACAACAATATTAAAATGAGAAAAATAAGACAAATAAACTAGATTTAAGATCTTTTTACTTACCCAAGGTGCCATGTTGGCTTTGTGTATTCAACACTTCCTTCCCAACTGCTAGTTAGACCCCCCAACAAATTACACAGTGCTTCCAGGTTGGGAGGGTGAAGGCTAGGACACGGTTCCACGAATTATACACCGTGCTAACTGCTACTAAGTCAACGTCATACAGACCATTCTAAAATGGTTCTCTGCAAGGTGCAAGGGTTCTTCATTTTAACAGAGAATGTGTTGTATATGGTTCTATATAGAGCCCTTTGAAGGGTTGAACATTGAAAATGGTTCTACATAGCATCAAATAAAGTTCCTTATATTGTTATGTTAAGCATGGCAGAAAGACCAGAACCCTGTTTGGTACTACGGAGAACCATACACAACACATCAGTCTGAAGAATCTTTTGAGCACGCAAAAAGTTCTTGGCTCTAGATATAGGGTGTTATACACCAGCCCCTTTTAAGAAGGTTCTGAGGTTCACCGGTGTGTTCTTACTTGGGATTTGTTCTTGAGTAAGAACCGAATCTAGACACCCAAACAAGGGCACAAAGGAACGAGCAGTTCTGGAGTTTAAGAACACGTCATTGACTTGACATAGACTTTTACTTGGGAGCTTCCCGTAGAACACAGTTCAGAGAAAAAACTGAATGAGGCCCTTGAGGAACCATCAGTACAAGTAATGGGGAGATAGTGTAGGAGGACCATCCTACACAGCCAGAACGAGACAGAGGCTGTATTCGAAATGGTATACTACATACTACTCACATACTAAATCTACCTAAAAGTAATATGTCGTCTGCATTATGAGACCAAACTGAAGATCTGTAGACTTTCTAGTATACAGGTGGAGCTATCTTCATGGTGCACTGCCTCCCCTCATGCACCGCGGCCTCACCAGCTCTCAGCCTGCTTCAGCCAGAGAAAATGGCGACGGGTAACACTGGGGAACTAAACACCGACGCAAAGTATAACTGTGAGTGTAGTGATAATAGTGGGGTGTGTGTTCATCAGAATGAGCCTCAGAAAGTTAAATATACAGGTCTGAAGATTAATAAAAGATGAACTCGCTTTAGAGGATCAGTTTTAGAGTGAAATAGCCGAGGGGAGCTAACAGCTAGGCTAACCGTATCTCAGGTGAACTGAGCAGCATTAGCAGCAGCTAGCTCTAAACAGTGGATACAGTAATAACAGCTCTGAGGTAAATGTGGGTGTAGTGATTGTAGTGGGGTGAGTTTTCATCAGAATGAGTCTCAGAAAGTTAAATATACAGGTCTGAAGATTAATAAAAGATTAACTTGCTTTAGAAGGTTCAATTTTAGAGTGAAGTAGCCGAGGGTAGCTAACACCTAAGCTAACCGTAGTTTAAGTGGACTGAGCAGCATTAGCAGTAGCTAGCTCTAAACAGTGGATACCGTAATAACAGCTCTGAGGTAAATGTGGATGTAGTGATTGTAGTGGGGTGTGTGTTCATCAGAATGAGTCTCAGAAAGTTAAAAATACAGGTCTGAAGATTAATAAAAGATGAACTCGCTTTAGAGGATCAGTTTTAGAGTGAAATAGCCGAGGGGAGCTAACAGCTAGGCTAACCGTATCTCAGGTGAACTGAGCAGCGTTAGCAGCAGCTAGCTCTAAACAGTGGATACAGTAATAACAGCTCTGAGGTAAATGTGAGGTAACTGGTCATGTGACTGTATTAGTATCCTACACTGTAGGCCAGAACCTTTTAATGTACTGTATACCACACACAGGGAGCGTATACAGTGTGCAGTGCATAGTACTGTAGTATACAGTGTGCGGTATAGTAGTGTACCGTTTCGAATACAGCCACTGGCTATGGCATGAAACCTCTTGGCCTCCTGACCATGCTGTGCCACTCAGGAGCCCCAAAGTGACCAGACTGTTAGGCCTTCAGACATCTTAGAATTTAATAGCTCTAATAGTAAATTGACATTTACTATATAGGCTTTTTAAGGACGAGCTGGAGCCCTAATATGGCCCATGCCTATATTAGTTAGTTATGACTCAAACAAGCCTAACCAAGCCATATTTACTCACTGAGCTCATTCCTAGTAACACATGTTGACCAAAGTGCTGTAGAGTCCAATAAAACAATTCAACACTAAAAGAGACGAATCAGAGACAGTAAATACATGGACATAAACTAGCTGCGCTAGCCTGTATGGTTGACCTCTATATTATTGTCCACTGTGTTACAGTGTGCAGTAAATGATAATAAACTGTATAAACTGTACTTCATTCCAGTCTAAACTTGTATTCTTTCCATCCACCATCACTCAACTCCACACCACTGACAGTCCTGCTCATATGCTGCACACGCCTGGTTTGTTTATTTATTGTCCCAAGTGTTTCCTATACAGCAAACTGTTCCAACACACTGACCCAACACATAGCTACTTACTCTATAGTCTGTAACATATATAGTATATATACACGTATCGTCAACAAAGTAGCTGCACCCAAAAGGAACTCACCAACAGGAATGAAACTTGGTGGGTGGGTTTGACATGGTGAGACATGTAAATGATTCAAGTTTCACACTTGTGCATGTGACGTAAGCAAGGACGGGTCTTATCGCTGTACCTGATTGACCCAACACCCCCATTGGCAGACATTCAGTGGGCAGTGGTGTCCTCCATGAGTCATCCTGTTAGTGCAGCACCATTGCCAGACACCACAAAGGACTACATGCACACAGACCGTTACCACGACTGTGCTTAACACCACGTCACCGTCACCAAAGACTGCAGTGGTGTCGTACCAGACTGAGTGACTGAGTGACTCAGAATGGCGTTGGGTCATCTTTAGTGACGAGTCCCGCTTTAGTCTTGGTGGAGACGCCCAACGAATCTGTGTGTGGCGGTACCGTGGTCAGCACCAAGATGACCACATTAAGAAGACCTGGTGTCACACTACCTACACCCCTACCGCACCATCTGCAGGAACTGTGTGAGGATATTCAAGCTGCATGGGATGGATTATCACAGGACACCATTAGGAACCTCTACAGCTCCATACCGAGACGTCCAGCATGTTGCATTAGACACTACTTCTCAATAAATATTGATCATATCAGTCTAAATTTATCATCAGTTATTGATCCTGGTCACCTTTATCTTCCTTCCCAACTGCACCGCAATCCCACACCTCCTTCTGGTTGCAACCAAGTCAGTTCTTCACACAACTTAGCAAAGAACTAGGCAGTGTAACATTTCAGCAGTTGTTGTACCTTTGTAGACCACATCATTAATTGTTATTGAGCATGACGGTGATGTGAATGACTAGGCAACGGCTTGTGTTGCCCCCTGGATCAGCCTCAGGTGGGAATAGCCTGTAGCAACACAAAGCCTTCGTGTTTGCCCAACATTCAAGCAAATAATCGCAGAGGGCTTCTGGGCGAAGCGTGCCCTTGTTCCCATGATGACCCAGGCTAGATACCGTGACAGGGACATTAAGAGCTGTCCTATAAATAATCCCTATCAATAGTACGACGGTGGTGATTAGTAAGCAAATTATGCCAGAAATAAGCCCCAAAAATTTGCAGAGTGTTCCAGTACAGACAGGTCTGACTGATTTAGCCTCAGGGGGGACGCTAAAAGAGGGGGCAATTATTTGAATCTGAGCAGATGTTTGGAGGGGTTCAAATGAGCGGTGTAAATTTTCATTGTCTACGCCAAGTCAGAAACTAAAATAGCACAACAACATAACAGCAATAACAGACTGCAGAGCAAACTGCAACACCACTGTAAACACGATTACAGCTTCAACCTCAGCGACCTTGAAATTCAGGTTTAACAAAGTTCCTAATGCATACTATAACATTACCTTTATTCAGAGGGCTGCAGCTACTTTCATATAGACACCTAGTAACATGTTATTCAGTAGTACAGTCTAAATGCAAGCAGGGATGTATCATATTAACATTAGCTGTTAAATAATAATTTAAAAAATTATTAAATAATAAACTGGAATTATTTATATTGAGATCTGCTCACAGCTTCCCAAAAATAAGCTATTTTGGATATACTCTGGAGGCTATACTGCTTCCCAGTGACTATGAATCAGCTTCCTATGAATTGTCTGACTCTGGTCGACTCATATTATGATCATTTCTAATTCATACACAAAATAAGGTTTTATATGAGTTAAAACATTTATTCCATATATTTAAATGCTAGCATAGCTTACACTTACAGCTTCAATAAACTCAAAATCTTAAGGCAATAGACTTTTGAAGTTTGAGCAATAAAAACACAGACAACACTGTGCCTTTTTTCTATTTCCTCTTTTCTATGCCCTTATTGACTAAATGCATCTAAATCCCAAGAAATCATAAGCCTGGCTCCCGCCAGCCTCTTTTCTTTGAAAAACAAAAGCTGAGAGAACAACAAACACATGCAAACAACATCCTGGGGACATTTGGTGCCCACAAAGAGCCAAATACAAACGCCTCCACACACAGATCCCATCATAAGTATTACGTTAAAACTATTTGACGGTTTTGCAAACCGGTTTTCCTAACCATTTGGGGACACAGGTCTTTCAATTCTTTCCACACTCCCCACTTAGCAAAACACTACACTGATGAGGAAGATGCAGTACCTGGAGGTCGGTGCATGTCAGGTTCGCCTCTAGACTCACTGAAGTAACTCAACAGTAGAATGAAAGTAACTCCACGTCCACTCCGATCATCGCATCGCCTTCTTCATGACCCTCCAGCGCCAAGCTGAGCTTAACTCGCCTGAACTCGCTCCGCTCCACTCCGGGTAGTGGGACATGAACAGGCGGAACACGGCCGCTGTGTATTTTCCCCACCTGTATTCCGTCTAAACCCCGCCCCCTGTGCTGTGATTTGCTAGCGGCTAAGCCCGCCGTAACTACGTCACCATGATAACAGACAAGCTAACACAGTGAGGCTAAAACACAAGCAAATAAGTTTTACTGGTTTAAGGTACAAGATACTAGGTTTTGTTTTTAACCACCTAATAAACAAACTGTAGTTCTGTAGTAAAGGCTGAATTAGCAAAAAAATAAAATCTAATATTTTTTTATAAAATTTAATATTATATATAAGCAAGCTGTCCAATCATCGGCCAGTATGGAAACCCCCAGCCAATCAGAGAGGGGCGTAACCGGAATACGGGTGGGAACAAAATAAATCCCGCCCGCTGTCTGTCATTCTCCCACTCTCCTACCAGCGCAGCGAAGCATAATTAGCATAACAATGTCCGAGTTAAGTAATGAGCCGTCGAAACGGCTTTATCTGATTTAAAGGAGTTTCAGTCACTCTAAAACGACTTTAAACAAAAGTGGGCGTAGGCAAAAACAGATACGAACTCCGGAGTTTTATTTTTGTCTTCTTGTGACACAGTTTATCCACCATGATATGTAAACACTGATCAAAGTACATTTAATTTAAATAAATCTGTAAATGAGAGCAGCTCTGGTGTGTTTTAGTAGTGAGTTATAAAGTTATTTTAAATTATAAACGCTATTAAAGGGCAATCCAAAGGTTCTGCATAATTAAAGATAAGAATAGAAAGAGTCAGAATTGGTCACAGTGGTGGTCAATGGAACCAGACGTCCACTTCTAAAAGCTCCCTTACAGAAAGTTACTGTATGAAGTGGTTATAAATACACTGCCTGGTGTCTGAGACTTAATGGTGGAGGGATACATACAGGGTTTTGTGAGGCAAAATAGTCTGCAAAACAAAACATTTTTTATTTTACAATCAGCATCATCATATAGAATAAATAAGAAGACTTGGGTAAGCTCACGGCTGGTTTGGGACAGTGATGTTTGAGCTGTATATCCTCCGATAGCAAAATTACTCTGGCACCAAATCTGGCCCACATCGACCATTTTTATCTGGCCCAATTGCTGCATGGATTGATGGCACTTGGACGAACCAGTCATGTTTATGAAAGGTGGGCTGCATATGCACCATATCATGGTCACAGAAATGAACCAGGTCTGTTTGGTACGTGTGGGCCTAATGAGCTTTTACACGTGTTTAAAACATGCCCATCCGTGCCCACTTCTGGTACAGATACGGCAGAGCTGCCTAACTGTGCCAAAACCATTTTTGGTTCACATCTCCCTAACTGTGCCAAAACCAGATCTGGTTGACTTCTGGTACTGATACAGCCAAGCTGCCTAATTGTGTCAAAACCAGATTTGGTTCACATTCTCCCTAAGTGTGCCAAAACAGGATCTGGTTTACTTCTGGTACAGATACGGCTGAGCTGCCTCACTGTGCCAAAACCAGATCTGGTTGACTTCTGGTACTGATACAGCCAAACTGCCTAATTGTGTCAAAACCAGATTTGGTTCACATTCTCCCTAAGTGTGCCAAAACAGGATCTGGTTTACTTCTGGTACAGATACGGCTGAGCTGCCTCACTGTGCCAAAACCAGATCTGGTTGACTTCTGGTACTGATACAGCCAAGCTGCCTAATTTTGTCAAAACCAGATTTGGTTCACATTCTCCCTAAGTGTGCCAAAGCCAGATTTGGTTCACGTTCTCCCTAAGTGTGCCAAAGCCAGATTTGGTTCACGTTCTCCCTAAGTGTGCCAAAGCCAGATTTGGTTCACGTTCTCCCTAACTGTGCCAAAACTAGATCTGGTTCACTTCTGGTACAGATACGGCCAAGCTGCCTAATTGTGCCAAAACCAGATCTGGTTCACGTTCTCCCTAACTGTGCCAAAACCAGATCTGGTTCATTTCTGCCTAATTGTGCCAAAACCAGATTTGGTCTACATTCTCCCTAACTGTGCCAAAACCAGATCTGGTTCACTTCTGGTACAGATACGGCCGAGCTGCCTAACTGTGCCAAAACCAGATCTGGTTCACTTCTGGTACTGATACAGCCAAGCTGCCTAATTGTGCCAAAACCAGATCTGGTTCACTTCTGCCAAATTGTGCCAAAACCAGATCTGGTTCACGTTCTCCCTAAGTGTGCCAAAGCCAGATCTGGTTCACTTCTGCCTAACTGTGCCAAAACCAGACCTGGTTCACTTCTGCCTAACTGTGCCAAAACCAGATCTGGTTCACACTGCATCTGTACCAGAAGTGATCCAGATCTGTTTTTGGCACAGGTGGGCCAAATGTGTTTTAAATATGTGGGTCACCTTTGACTCACATGTATATTTCCAGTTCCGACTGTGGGTCAACAGTGCCATATCTTTGCTGGATGTGGCCCACATCCACATGCTATCTGGGTACAATGACTCTTGGTTAATTAAACTTTCGAATGCTCTGAAGACGAGAAAAAACTGAACTCATTTCATTTTTTTCTGTGAATGTTAGACCTGCACAAGGCTTCATGTTAGGGGGTCATGCAGGTGGTGGGCCTGTTTACTGCTGCCATTTGCTTGAGCATGTGCCATCTGCTCATGTAGCTTTAGCAAGACTTTGGTCAGCAGAAAGGCTAAGTATGGGCAGTGGAGGATTATAACGGACAGCAGGCCTTTTGGCGTAGAGCTGAAGGACAAGCCCCCCAGACCGACATTACTAACGACACTGCAAAGTGGTCTTCACTATTGAACTGTAAACTCTACTATGCTATACTGAACTGTGACTACACAATGACATACCATAATGTACTACATTCAACCGTGACTATACTTTAGTATACAATACTACTGTATATTATACAGGACTATACTGAACTCTGACAATATTACTCTAAACAATATCATATCATAATGTACTTTACTACACTGTACCAAACTGCGACTATACTACAGCTTACTATATTATACAGAAGTGTGACTATTCTTTAGTATACAATACTACTGTATATTATACTATACTAAATTCTGACTGCATTACTCTAAATGCTACCATATGATACTGTACTATACTACACTGTACTGACCTGAGACATATAACTACGGCTATACTATAGTACACAATACTACAACGAACTACATACAATAGTATGTTATATGTATATTCTACTTTACTGAACTGAATATACTACTTTATACAATATTATATCACACTGGACAGAACTGTAAATCGTATACTACAGTATGCAATACTTTATTGTACTATACTAAACTCTATATTACTCTATCACCATTTTACTTTATACAATAACATACTCTACTATACTCTATTACAATATACTGAACTGTGAATATACTACACTATGACACTTATACTACAATGTACTAAACAATACTATTCAACACTATACTGTTCGATACTATACTTTACTGAACTGTAAGTACACTATACAAATCTATACTTAACTGTGACTACACTATATGAAACTATACCGAACTCAGACTACACTATACAATACTCTACTTAACTGTGACTACACTATATGAAACTATACCAAAATCAGACTACACTATACAATACTCTACTTAACTGTGAGTGCACTATATGATACTATATCAAACTCAGACTACACTATACTACACTCTACTTAACTGTGAGTGCACTATATGATACTATATCAAACTCAGACTACACTATACTATACTCTGCTTAACTGTGAGTGCACTATATGACACTATATCAAACTCAGACTATACTATACTATACTCTGCTTAACTGTGAGTGCACTATATGATACTAAATTATGACTATACTATTTGATACTATGCTACACTGTACTGAACTGCAACTACACTATGCTAAATGAAACTATACTATACTATTCAATAATATGCTGAACTGAATTGTGGTTACTTATAATACTATACTATGCTATACTCTAATTAACTGTGAGTACACTATACAAGACTAAATTGTGACTATACCATTTGATACTATGCTACACTGTACTGAACTGCAACTATACTACACTATACTATACTATTCAATAATATGCTGAACTGAATTGTGGTTATTTATAATACTATACTATGCTATACAGCACTAAACTACACCATACTATACTGAACTGTGCCTATACTGTACTACATCAGGCTGTATAACACTTTACTAGATTTTTAGAAACCTTTTTAGATTTTTAGATGAAATATTACATCTACGTTCACATTGTAAGCTGCTCACATTCAGCATGGAGCATCCAGGAATGCTTAGGCATCACTGCTGGGAAGAGCCCACACTAATGAACACACATTATCCTGCTTTATCCTCAGAGCAGATAACAGGGGCTCCACCAGTGAAGACAGCCTTGAGTGTGAAGAAGAGGATCAGAGGCAGCCCGTCATCAGCCTGGAAATGTTTGTGTTTAGGGTTATAGAGTAAACCTAGAGAGGGGGGTTTGAACCGGTCTGACCGGGGGAGGGACGGGAGCCAGTTTCAGAATCCTGTGGGACTCCTCCTTCTCCACAAAGCACTTTGTGGTGGATTTTAAGGAAAGCGAGGACACACAGAGGGAATTAGCCTTTCAATGCTGCACCTCGGGGGGCCACATTCACGGCCCACTGCCGGTCAGAAGCCCTCTCACAGATCCGACTGATCCAGTGCTCTGTTATGTTGAATATGAGCAGCTTCCTGAATGTGGACTCACTAGTTCACTATAGTATCGAAGTTTACATGCTAAAATACAGTGTGCTGTTCACAATTACTGAGCATCTTATCAGCTCCACTGACCGTATAGGACACTCTGTAGGTGTACAGGTCCAGACTGTAGTCCATCTGTTTCTCTGTATACTGTATTACCCTGTTCTTCAATGGTCAGGACCCCCACAGGACCACCACAGAGCAGGTATGATGTGGGTGGTGAATCATTCTTAGAGTTAGTCTTTAGGACTGAAGAGTTTTAGAGTTAGTCTTTTGGCTGAAGAGTTTTAGAGTTAGTCTTTTGGACTGAAGAGTTTTAGAGTAAGTCTTTTGGCTGAAGAGTTTTAGAGTAAGTCTTTTGGACTGAAGAGTTTTAGAGTAAGTCTTTTGGCTGAAGAGTTTTAGAGTAAGTCTTTTGGACTGAAGAGTTTTAGAGTAAGTCTTTTGGTGAAGAGTTTTAGAGTAAGTCTTTTGGTGAAGAGTTTTAGAGTAAGTCTTTTGGTGAAGAGTTTAAGAGTAAGTCTTTTGGGCTGAAGAGTTTTAGAGTAAGTCTTTTGGACTGAAGCGTTTTAGAGTAAGTATTTTGGACTGAAGAGTTTTAGAGTAAGTCTTTTGGACTGAAGAGTTTTAGAGTAAGTCTTTTGGCTGAAGAGTTTTAGAGTAAGTCTTTTGGACTGAAGAGTTTTAGAGTAAGTCTTTTGGTGAAGAGTTTTAGAGTAAGTCTTTTGGTGAAGAGTTTTAGAGTAAGTCTTTTGGTGAAGAGTTTAAGAGTAAGTCTTTTGGTGAAGAGTTTTAGAGTAAGTCTTCTGGTGAAGAGTTTTAGAGTAAGTCTTTTGGTGAAGAGTTTTAGAGTAAGTCTTTTGGTGAAGAGTTTTAGAGTAAGTCTTTTGGCTGAAGAGTTTTAGAGTAAGTCTTTTGGTGAAGAGTTTTAGAGTAAGTCTTTTGGTGAAGAGTTTTAGAGTAAGTCTTTTGGCTGAAGAGTTTTAGAGTAAGTCTTTTGGTGAAGAGTTTTAGAGTAAGTCTTTTGGCTGAAGAGTTTTAGAGTTAGTCTTTTGGCTGAAGAGTTTTAGAGTTAGTCTTTTGGACTGAAGAGTTTTGGATGAAGGGTTCAGACTGAAGATATTTATATTGAAACGGTTGCGGTAGTTTACTCCCATTCTCCCATTTAGTGCACTGTCCACATGTATAAATGTATTTAATATCTATATTGTATATTACCGATCTTCTTTATTGCCTATAGTTTCTTCTATGAGAGTGTCACACTACATTTGGTTGTATGCAAGTACAATGACAATTAAATGATTCTATTCTATTCTATTCTATTCTATTCTATTCTATTCTATTCTATTCTATTCTAATAGACATACATGTGAATATTCTATTCTTCATAAACACACATGTATACATAACTTAAAACTCCATGTAGTCATTGTTATTGGAACAAACCCTTGTCTCTATAAAACGATAACCTCACAGAATAAAAAAAACTACTTTATATTTTCATGTAAGTTAATGGAACCAGGATTTATTGGGTCGTTTCTTTAGTTCCAATCATCCACCATGAAATTTACCAACAGTGTTAAAGAGAACAGGAGTTGTCAAATTACGTCATAAACTGGAAAAAAAAGAAAACAAATGAGATAAGAGATACTGCTCTGTACCAGTAAGGACGAACTGCTTGTATAAACGCAGTATATAACAGAAAGCAAGCGGTGCTGTATCAGAATCCCCATTTAAACTCACCTTCGTGTCCAGATTGGTCCCGTCATGTAGTTTGTGGGCTATTATTCTCTGTCTTCGAGTGTGGTGTACAGTAAGGGAAGGCAGAAGCGAGTGCTAAACAGGTTTCTCTTTTCACCGGGTAACCTGGACGCAGGACCAAAACTGGTTCTACAGCTTTTAGCTTTCTTCTTGAAGGAATGCAACGTGCAGCGCTGTGGCATTGCTGACTCAAGCTGTTCTTCTTAATGCTATAAACACAATCATTTATAACTCACCTGTTAATCTGTCACTGCCTCGGATGAAGCGTCATCAAAACATCTGGACCTGCAGGTCAACCGCCTGGAGAACCTGTCAAAAACATTAAAGCTGGTATTCCATTATTCTGGCCTCCTTGTCAGACGATAAAGTGTCGTGCTCACTTCCTTTAACCTTCCCTCTGAGCCGCACTGGCGCAGACGTTTATCAGCTCAGCTGGTAGGAAGACTATGTGGGATGTGGTATGGTGACTGAGAGCGGTGGTATGAGGACCACTGTGGTGGTGGTTAAAGTAGACTTCCTCTGATTTTGGATATATCAAATCTAATTTTGCTGTTTTATGTAATTAAGTTGAACCACAGAATAAAATGTTTTTGGGTTTTGACTGAAGAATTAAAAGCTTTGAATGAAGAGTTTTGGATGAAGAGATTTGGATGAAGAGCTTTGGATGAAGAGCTTTGGATGAAGAGTTTTGGATGAAGAGATTTGGATGAAGAGTTTTGGATGAAGAGTTTTGGATAAAGATATTTGGATACAGAGTTTTGGATGAAGAGTTTTGGACGAAGAGTTTAGACTGAAGGGCTTTGGATGAGGAGTTTTGGATGAAGAGTTTTGGATGAAGAGTTTTGGATAAAGAGTTTTGGATGAAGAGTTTTGGATAAGGAGTTTCGGATGAAGAGTTTTGGATGAAGAGTTTTGGATAAAGAGTTTTGGATGAAGAGTTTTGGATAAGGAGTTTCGGATGAAGAGTTTTGGATAAAGAGTTTTGGATGAAGAGTTTTGGATAAGGAGTTTTGGATGAAGAGTTTTGGATGAAGAGTTTTGGATAAGGAGTTTCGGATGAAGAGTTTCGGATGAAGAGTTTTGGATAAGGAGGTTTGGATGAAGAGTTTTGGATAAAGAGTTTTGGATAAAGAGGTTTGGATGACGAGTTTTGGATAAAGAGTTTTGGATGAAGAGTTTTGACAGAAGGGCTTTGGATGAAGAGTTTTGGATAAAGATACTTGGATAAAGACTTTTGGATGAAGAGTTTTGGATGAAGAGTTTTGAATGGAGAGTTTTGACTGAAGAGTTTTGGATGAAGAGTTTTGGATAAACAGTTTTGACTGAAAAGTTTTGGATGAAGAGTTTTGGATGAAGAGTTTTGGATAAAGAGTTTTGGATGAAGAGATTTGACTGAAAAGTTTTGACAGGAGTTTAGGCTGAAAAGTTTTGTATGAAGAGTTTTGATTGAAGAGTTTTTGACAAAAGTTTTGGATGAAGAGCTTTCGATGAAGAGATGTGACTGAAGAGTTTTGGATGAAGAGTTTTGACAGAAGGGCTTTGGATGAAGAGTTTTGGATAAAGATATTTGGATAAAGACTTTTGGATGAAGAGTTTTGGATGAAGAGTTTTGAATGGAGAGTTTTGACTGAAGAGTTTTGGATGAAGAGTTTTGGATAAACAGTTTTGACTGAAAAGTTTTGACTGAAGAGTTTTGGATGAAGAGTTTTGGATGACGAGTTTTGGATGAAGAGCTTTCGATGAAGAGATGTGACTGAAGAGTTTTGGATATGGAGTTTTGGATAAAGAGTTCTCATCTGATGGAGAAGAGTTCGGACTAGATGCAGAGCTATAGCTGATCTTTCCTGTCCAAAGAGTCTTCGATGAAGAGTTCATCTGAACTCTTCTGGTTGAAAAGTTTTCATAGGATACGTCATGCCATGCTGATTATGGGATGCTCTCGGACTACACTATGGGTGTGTCTATGGGCTTCATTGGGCACACAGAATCTACCAGCACGCTCACTGAGAACAGGACGGACAGTATTGATGTTCCAGACAAACAAAATTCCATCCTCAGTGAAACCAGAACACAATGTTAGGCAGCGTCAAAGGACCCTCTCAACCCCCACAGACGGTCATGGTCTTATCAATATTCATACATTCCCTCAGCTGCAGGGCAGACGCCTGCGGTCGAACAATTATTCATTTCTTCTAGCGATATGTGCTGTGGAATCCCGAACGCCCCTCACCATGCTGTACTGGACAGTGGCCTTCTTCACGAGGGCCCTTCGACGGACATTGCGGCCTTTGTTGTCACACTGCACAGTCTTTTGGATTGTTACAGCATGGCCTGCAACAATCATATTTTATTCAACAGGCCGCCCAACAGAAGACACGGTCTCTGACACTCAACGGGCTGACGCGCTTTTCCAAGAAATGCTTGAGGGACGGCTTGGAAAGTACCAGTGGCGGATACAGGACTGCCTATGTGGATGTAATACATGTAGGAAAGTTGGACTATAGTACTAAATGGCCCGTCAGAGGATCCGTCAGAACACATGGAGAAATACAGTATGCAGTTCCTGTTCCCGTTATTCCTAACGAGTCTGGAAAATTCGCTGAAGTGAAGCATTTCACCCCAAACTGCTCGGAATGACTTTCTGATAGACTGAATTACACTGAGAATGTGGAAAAACTGTGATTATGCTTCATATAGCAGGTGACAGTGTGCAGAACATCAGAACCAAAGATGTAGGGCTGGCTAAACACACTCATCATCAAAAGAACAGCTGCACGCAGAAGGAGGTGTGGGGTTGCGTTGCTGTTGGGAAGGAAGATAAAGGATACCAGGATCAATAACTGATGATAAATTTAGACTGATATGATCAATATTTATTGAGCTACACATACAGAAGTCTGTCTCTCAGTATGACGTCGGGCCGCCGTGTTTGCTAACCCAACACGCCAGACGTCTCGGTATGGAGCTGTAGAGGTTCCTAATGGTGTCCTGTGATAATCCATTCCATGCAGCTTAAACATCCTCACACAGTTCCTGCAGATGGTGCGGTAGGGGTGGAGGTGGAGGGACACCAGGCCTTCTGGACGTGTGACGACACACCGTTGATCTTGGTGCTGACCACGGTGTCTCCACACATGGGTTCGTTGGGCGTCTCCACCAAGACTAAAGCGGGACTCGTCACTGAAGATGACCCGCTGCCATTCTGAGTCACTCCATGACAGTCTGGTACGACACCACTGCAGTCTTTGGTGACGGTGACGTGGTGTTAAGGACATTCGTGGTAACGGTCTGCGTGCATGTAGTCCTGGGTGGTGCAGCCTTCTGCCAATGGTGCTGCACTAACAGGATGCTCATGGAGGACACCACTGCTCGCTGATGTCTGCAGGTGTGGCTGTTTATTCCTTTATCCATCACCAACATCGTTTCTTCGTCTGCACATTACTTCGTCTATACGCCACATAAAAGCTGCATAGTGATGTTAGTTCTCTTTGAGGGGCGGAGCAGGCTAGAAGTGTTGAACAGAGAGCTGTCAATCATGCTGACATTCTGAATAGTCTCCATGATCCCTCCGACTTTAATGCTGGAGTGACTTATACCGCACTTCCTAAACCCTTCGTGAGGTTAGTGTGCGTGTCAGAGAGCAGGAAGCATTAGCATGTGTGCTGCAGTGAAAACACAGGAGCAGGACCGGGACACGCTGGACTGGCGCTGTAGGGTCACATGCAAATGTCTGGGCACTTCTGCTGGAAGGACGTGTTTATTTTACACACTGCTGTCAGATTTAATAACTGGATGAATTTAACACAAACACATACGACATGGTTCCTGTGCAAACGGTCTGACACATCTAGTAGTTCATATACCAGCTCACTCTCATTCATCTAACTGCTTCATCCTACTGGGTCACAGGGGGGCGCTAGAGCCTATTTCAGGGTTCACTGGGCGGAAGGAGGGAAACTGGACCCTGGACAGGCCACCAGTCCATCACAGGGCAGACCTACACACTTACTTACTCACTCTCTCTCTCTCTCTCTCCCTCCCTCTCTCTCCTCACTCTCTCTCCCTCTGTCCCTCTCCCACCCTCTCCCTCTCTCTCTCCCTCCCTCTCTTTCTCTCCTCTCTCTCTCTGTCCCTCTCCCTCCCTCTTTCTCTCCTCTCTCCCCCTACCTCTCTCTCTGTCCCTCTCCCCCCACCGCCCCTCTCTTTCTTTTCTCTCTCTCTTCACTCTCTCTCTCTCTCTGTCCCTCTCCCACTGTCTCCCTCTTTCTCTCCTCTCTCCCTCTCTGTCCCTCTCCCACCCTCTCCCTCTCTCTCTCTCTCCCTGCATCTCTTTCTCTCCTC
This sequence comes from Prochilodus magdalenae, assembly GCA_024036415.1. NCBI lineage: Eukaryota > Metazoa > Chordata > Actinopteri > Characiformes > Prochilodontidae > Prochilodus > Prochilodus magdalenae. Next base: position 86,053 of record JAMWET010005959.1, on the reverse strand, counting down.
TCTCTCCCCCCTGCCTCTCTCTCTCTGTCCCTCTCCCTCTCTCCCCCCACCCCCCCTCTTTCTTTTCTCTCTCTCCTCACTCTCTCTCTCCCTCCTTCTCCCTCTCTCTGTTTCTCTCTCTCTCTGTCTCTCTCACACATACATACACACACACTCATGTCCACCCTCACTCACAAACACACACTTATACACTTAACAGGCACATTAGCAACATTAGCATCTCCAGCATCTCAACACAGAAAGGACCCTGGATACCCCAGCCTACGACAGCCCTACCGTGCCACCCTAAACAGTGCAACACAGTTTACAGACAGATGCCATCTTTACGGTGCTCCCTGTAGAGGAAGTGTTAGCAGCAGTCTTAACCCTGTATCTGCCGCTGGGCTACTGCAACTCACTCCTGGTCGGCAGGTAGCCAGATCCTTCCCCTGGTCCAGAATGCACCAGCACAGATCCTCTTCAACCGATGAAGTTCACTCACGTCACTCCTCTGCTGCACTCCCTTCTTGTAGCCGCACACATCAGGCTCTACTGACGGACTACAAGACTATAAATGGACCACCCCTGACCAACCTCACGGCCGTGGTCAAGAGTCAGTCTGCACCTCAAGCCCTTTGAGCTTCAACTACAGCTCGGCTTGACCCGCCATCAATGACGATCTGCCTGGGAGCCGAGTTGGTGGGACGACCTTCCCCTGACGGTCCAGAAAACGGGCCCTCTTGAGGCCTGCAGTTGGGACAACTCTCTGGCTTACAGGTCACACTTTGGGCCCCGCTGATGTGACAGTAATGAGGACTCCAATGTTTGCTATGACCTGTAAACCTGGTGTTGAGCATCAACACTGGCCCAATGATATTATCCCTGCACACGTGACCACATTGTTTCGTTTGAGGAGAACAAAGGAGAAAAGAGATAAGGCCGGCAGACCGGCTTCCTCAAACACGGACACGGAGTCATCGCACAGTGATTCAGTCCGCAGCCGTGCGCAGGTGAGCTAACCATTAACCAGCCCCTCCCTACAGAGGCATGAGAGAAATGTGTGGTGAATGAAAGTGCAAGGTGACCCACGCTGAGTCACGGCCTAAAGCAAGCACACCTGGGCCTGCTCCGTACCTGAACAGGAAGCGGAAGTATAGGACACGGAAAGATGATGGAGAACAGAACTTCCTGTGCGGGCTGCAGCCTTCCGAACACTGTATCCCTGTTACATGCAAATGAAGGGCTCCAATGACCATATTGATAACATGGTCACGCTATCCTTCCCACAGCGGCAGTGCACGGCTCATGAAGGAAGACACGGCGTGAGCTGGATCGGTGGTAGGCTGCACACATACCCCCTGCTGTCCTGCGTAGAGGAGGTTATACATGCTGATCGTCTTCCCAGGGGTGGATGGGATCTTCCAGCAAGACAATGCCACATGCCACAGAGCTAGAAATGTCTGACATTGGTTGGACGAGCATGACCAGGTCTTCCTAATACTTCCCTGGTCCCCTAGTTCTCCAAACCGCAATTGAGCATCTGTGGGACCACCTCGCTCATCGTGTTCACTCTACAGATCCTTCACCACGCTACCTTCAGGAGCTGTGGGATGCACTGCAGTCAGCATGGCTCCAGATACCTACGACAACCGACCAGAACCTTACAGAGTCACCTACAGCCCATCTAGCTGCTGTCTGTGCTGCACACAGCGGTTACTCTGGATATTAGCTGGTGGTCATAATGATGTGAATCGCCTGGGTAGTGTGTGCCATACCGTGTCCCAAAGTGACCAGGAATTCTAATACGCTATTATTTCACTGGAGCAGTCATCACTTTGTTATAACGACCTTCCGTTAAAAGAGGCGGCCATAAACAGCCATAGTAGATGACTGTGCTCACAATATCTATTATTTAATATGAATGTATTAATATTTAAACATTAATATAATTAGTATTTCTCCTTCTAGTAAACTAAATAGATCAAAATAAGAAAACTTGTGCAGCTCCCGACATGCTTTCCACCGGTATGATGTCTCAGGAACACCTCACATGTACACGGTCATATCAGAATATCAAAACCACCTCCTTGTATCGACACTTATTATTTATTCTATCAGCTCCACTGACCATATAGGTCACTCTGTAGGTGTACAGTTCCAGACTGTAGTCTATCTGTTTCTCTGTATACTGTATTACCCTGTTCTTCAATGGTCAGGACCCCCACAGGACCACCACAGAGCAGGTATGATGTGGGTGGTGGATCATTCTCAGCACTGCAGTGACACTGACGTAGTGGTGGTGTGTTAGTGTGTGTGGTGCTGGTGTGAGTGGATCAGACACAGCAGTGCTGCTAGACACCTCAGTGTCACTGCTGGACTGAGTATAGTCCCGTGGGCAGCGTCCTGTGGGCAGCGTCCTGTGGGCAGCGTCCTGTGGGCAGCGTCCTGTGGGGCAGCGTCCTGTGGGGCAGCGTCCTGTGGGGCAGCGTCCTGTGGGGCAGCATCCTGTGTCCACTGATGAAGGACTAGAGGATGACCAACACTGCACTGTGCAGCAGCAGATGAGCTATCGTCTCTGACTGTCCATCTACAAGGTGGACCAGCAAGGTAGGAGTGTCTAATAGAGTGGGCAGTGAGTGGACACAGTGTCTAAACACTCCAGCAGCACTGCTGTGTCTGATCCACTCACACCAGCACCACACACACTAACACACCACCACCACGTCCCTGCAGTGCTGAGAATGATTCACCACCCACATCATACCTGCTCTGTAAAATCATTCCTACCACCGGACTTTAACTCTAGATATCACATGTGGGAGACTGGGGTTTGAATCCTGGGCTGAGCGATTATGCTGTGCTACACCAATAAGAGTCCTTGGGCCAGACTCCTAACACTACACTGGGGTACTTGTAACATGATTAACCTTGTAAGTCGCTCTGGATAAGAGCGTCAGCTAAAGGCCGTAAATGTAAATATTGCTCCTTTCCTTTGGAAGTCATAATGTTAAGCTTTTGTTTCCACATTCTGCCCATCACTGCTCTTACATTAAAACAGTTCAGAAAATTATTTAAGCAGCTTCTGTATCCGCTCTTTGTTTCTGTCAGTGGTGGCGTCAAAAATCATCTTGGGTTTTTCCAAACAGATACTGGAGAAAGTCAATGAAAGACACCGACACCAAATACTGCAAAATACTGGAAAAAGGAAAATGTAAAATTGTTTTTGTATTGAATTGTATTGTACTAAGTTGCAAAATGAATAATAAAAAATAAGTTTAAAAAAAAAAAAAGAAAGACACCGACACCAAACACAAAAGCTGCGTTGGGCATGTGAGCCGTGACCGAGATTACGTTGTACTGCCAGGTTTAAGACTACCATGAAGTGGACGGGGAAGGCTGAAATGACTCGAATCATTCGATGGTTTCGCTTTCGTTTAGTAGGAAATTTATTTTCACATATCAGAAAATAATTGCAGTTTGTAACACAGCTACACTTGAAAAGCGAAAAAGGAACCGATGCTGTCAGCATAGTCATCTGTGTAAAACTGGAAATCTGTAACTTGATCTTAAGAAATAATACACCATAAAGTATATAATGTGTATTTCCCGTATAAATTTATAGGGCTTCTCTTTCGAAAAACAGCATGTACCACAAAAGATGAGCATGAAACAAATTGACCATGATATTTTCTTCCTGTGAAAAATACATCTATCGTTGAGATAAAGTGTACACGTAGAGGGAAAAGCGGTATAAAACATTTTTTTCCTCGGAGAAAATAGTTACTGTAAATGTTTTTTTTCCTTTTAGTACAACAAATTATCACAAAAGCAGTATTAGAATTGCACCAACTCCACCCGTACAACCTGTCGTCATGCGAGGCGGAGTTTTAAAAGCACAATAGGTAAGTATTCTGTATTACGTCAAATTCATCCTGGAGAGAATCATCTGACAAAAGAGCTCTCTTTACAAAATGTACAGTATCATATATAAATTTGGCGCTCCATTGTAAAAAATGGATGTTTTATACATATATATCTATGTATATATAAATTTATACAATAATGATCATCGCCATCATCGTCTTCGCCTCTTTTCCCGACCTCAAAGCACACACTGATATCAGCGTCATCCTTCTTCTTTCCTCTGTTTTAAATTAGTGTTTTAAAATCCAAGGCAAGCACTGTGTACCACGTGAACGCTCCTGGTCCATTAACGCTCGCGAGAGGGTCTACCGTAGGTAGGGTGCTGAGAAAGCCCATCTATACCTAGCCTGGCCGACTACAAAGGTAAAAGGAAAAACTTCAAAGCATGATCTAGAGAAAAGACCATAATTACAATCCACCGTCTCTGTGGTTCCAGAAACAGATGCCCACGTTCTGCCACCGTTTCTGTCTAAAGACTCCTCGGAGCGTGTCCTCGCAGCACCGGTGCTCCGTCTTGTCAGTTAGAGTTTTTAAAAATAGGGACAGTCCCACGATAAGCCCCTCTAACTCAGTCAGCTGTCCGTTCACCCATGGATGATCGTCCTTTGCCATGGCTACAGGCAGGCCTGCTGTACCTGTGTTAAAAGCTCCCCGAAGCGGTCGAACAGACCCTCCAGCCAGGCTCGGTTGCCCATGCATTTCTGCACCGTCTCCTCCTGTCCCAGGTCCACACCCCGCGAGCGCAACAGTGCAATCTGGGGGAAACACAGACGGTACGTGATGTGAGGATGTCAGTCTTGAACACACAAGACACAAGCATCTAACATGGGGTTTTCAGTTCACTGGGAATCTGGAAATTAGCTGCTATACAGTAACCCGCACAAACTGCTGTCCATTATGGATGATGATGGGCTCCCAGTGAACACCATCACCATGGAGAAAAGCTCAGGGGCAGCAATTTGAAATTTGTTACTCTATGTTGTGGGGACGAGATAGTTTGAACAGGCTGTGGTCCCCACAGTGTAATAGAAACCTGGTGCACTTTTGCACATTTACCTCGAGGAACCATACTTCACTTTCACAAACAACAACAACAACAACAACAACAACAACATCAGTATTACAGATCAGTATTAGTAGCGAGTGTGTTTGCCCATGTTTATGTGCTTGTATTCTTTACAAAGGTAAACTCTTTCTGGAAGGCTGGCTTCATCAATTCCACATCCTGAAGCTCATATGGAAACAGGAAATGCCCTTGGACTTTTACCAACCTGAGCTAAAACATTCAATAACCTTCAGGTACATACATTATAAAGTTTACTGTTATCTACAGAGTAACATACGGCACATTTTACCAGACAGGAAATCTATAATAATCAATTGAACTGGGTCAGAGAGAACGTCCTTATAAACAGCTGCTGAAGTCAATAGTGGCAGCAGGCATTTCCTTTTAATACATACTAGGAAAGAACTCTGAAATCAGTGCATGTTTGAAGTACGTACTGCTGAAATGAGAAGTTACCTGGAATTTATTCTGCAGTATAAACACTAATAATGCTCAGACTGGAGTTTTTTAAGAAATGCTGATGCCAGCATCCTCAGACTCAGTAAGTGTCTTATCTGTAAACATCTCAAACTCCTCGAGAAGGTTGACTGTAGGTGACACAGAAATGCTGTGTAAACACTCAGTGAACACGATTCCCTTTATTCAGTAAAGACATAGCAGCCTACGGCGGCATTCTGAAACGCAAGCACTGTGCTCCCGGCCTGCGGTGGAGGACAACACACGCACAAACTGCGTCACTAGTGATAGTGCTGTATGCAGCTGTAGTCTAAACAAAATACCCTCACTGAGGGACTGAGGTCTTCGCCAGTCTGTAATTTAAATCCATCAAATAAGACACAGGCACAGAGACACCCAGACAGGCACAGAGACACCCAGACAGGCACAGAGACACCCAGACAGGCACAGAGACAGGCACAGAGACACCCAGACAGAGACAGAGACAGGCACAGAGACACCCAGACAGACACAGAGACACCCAGACAGACACAGAGACACCCAGACAGACACAGAGACACAGAGACAGACAGAGACACAGAGACAGACAGAGACAGAGACAGACAGAGACAGAGACACAGAGACAGACACAGAGACAGACAGACACAGAGACAGACAGACACAGAGACAGACAGACACAGAGACAGACAGACACAGAGACAGACAGACACAGAGACAGACAGACACAGAGACAGACAGACACAGAGGCAGACAGACACAGAGGCAGACAGACACAGAGGCAGACACACACAGAGGCAGACACACACAGAGGCAGACACACACAGGGGCAGACAGACACAGAGACACACAGACAGACAGAGAGACATACAGACAGACAGACACAGAGACACACAGACAGACAGACACAGAGACACACAGACAGGCACAGAGACGGGCACAGAGACGGGCACAGAGACGGGCACAGAGACAGGCACAGAGACACACATACAGGCACAGAGACACACAGACAGGCACAGAGACACACAGAGACAGACAGACACATGCAAAGGTTCAGGACACCTTGACCAGAACAACAAAAAAAAATCCAGCAATTTTTTTTAAATCTGAAGTCAGGAGTATTGTGTTGGTTCTGTGGGTTAGAACCATTTTCCTTGTACTATAAAGTCAAGAGTACTTTGTGGGTTCTGTAGATTATAATAGCTTTTCTTTGGTTCTACTAGGCAGTCAGTAGTACTTTGTTGGTTCTGTACATTAGAATGTTAAACAACACAAAATTTTTACCTCCTCCATACACAGCAGATACGTATGGTACTTGTAGTGCTGCAGTGAGTGATAAAGAGAGAACCACTGGGTTTTCTGCTGGTCCACTGGGTATTCCTGTAGTGTGAATGAGAGAATGAGAGAGCGAGAGAGAGAGAGAGAGAGAATAATTTTTTTTTTCAGACTTGTATACCCCCTAGTGGTCAAATTAATGTACTACATGGCACTGACAACATCCACCTTAATTTACAGCGTGAAACAGGAGAACACTCACCAGGGGAACCTTAATAGGGGATTTAGAAGGTTTCATGGTCTTCCTGTTGTAGGCCTTCCCGCTCAGTCGGACTTTAAAAGTGGGGGTCTCTCCATCTGTTTTCAGTTCAGTTACCACAGCCAACTCAGGTAAACTGTCCAGGGCGTTCTACAAACGGATGAAGGTGAGAAATAAGAGCAATTAGAGGCATCAACAGCAGAAAACCTTCATTTACATGACGATGGAGGCCCACAGAAAATCAAGACATCAATTTTATACAATGTCCCCCTGAGTTGGTCAGCCAACACGTTTGGTGACCCATAAGAATTGATGGAACTGTCAGAAAAAGTCGAGGAAGCTGACTTGTTGCCATGCTTACAGGCATGGTTGTGTGTGTCTGTTATACAGTGTCAGAAACCACATAAGCAAGTCTAGAGAACACCGGACAACTCCACACAGTTACTGACAGGTGTGCCGGTGTAGGCTCATAGAGTAATTCCTAAAGTTAGCTGGTAGAGTACATGTCGGAGGCATTAGCCTCACAACGTTAACTGGTAGAGTACATGTCGGAGGCATTAGCCTCACAACGTTAACTGGTAGAGTACATGTCGGCAGCACTGGCCTCACAACGTTAACTGGTAGAGTACATGTCGGCGGCATTATCCTCACAACGTTAACTGGTAGAGTACATGTCGGAGGCATTATCCCCTCAACGGTAACTGGTAGGGTACATGTCGGAGGCATTATCCCCTCAACGGTAACTGGTAGGGTACATGTCGGAGGCATTATCCCCTCAACGGTAACTGGTAGGGTACATGTCGGAGGCATTATCCCCTCAACGGTAACTGGTAGGGTACATGTCGGAGGCATTATCCCCTCAACGGTAACTGGTAGGGTACATGTCGGAGGCATTAACCCCTCAACGGTAACTGGTAGGGTACATGTCGGAGGCATTAACCCCTCAACGGTAACTGGTAGGGTACATGTCGGAGGCATTATCCCCTCAACGGTAACTGGTAGGGTACATGTCGGAGGCATTATCCCCTCAACGGTAACTGGTAGGGTACATGTCGGAGGCATTATCCCCTCAATGGTAACTGGTAGGGTACATGTCGGAGGCATTATCCCCTCAACGGTAACTGGTAGGGTACATGTCGGAGGCATTATCCCCTCAACGGTAACTGGTAGGGTACATGTCGGAGGCATTATCCCCTCAACGGTAACTGGTAGGGTACATGTCGGAGGCATTATCCACACAGCGGTAACTGGTAGAGTACATGTTGGCGGCATTAGCCTCACAGCGGTAACTGGTAGAGTACATGTTGGTGGCATTAGCCTCACAGCATTAACTGGTAGAGTACATGTTGGCGGCACCGGCCTCACAACTCTACAGTAAATCCAAAAAAGCAAACTTCAGATGGCCCACCTCTTGGCTGAAGGAAAAACTGTGCCCATTTCACTGGTTACTGAACAGAACCACTAAACTGCCTTCAGCAAAGATACTGAGGGGATGCTAGATGGTATGCTCACTTTGAACACCTGACCGACGCGCAGTTTAGGAAGCAGTCTCCTCCTGTTGTCTGTAATCATTCCATCCACTCTCTTCATGTGTGGCAGGAGAAGTTCGTCTGAGGAGAAAGATATGACATCAGCATACGGATGGTATAACAGTGCATTAGCACAGCAGCCAACAGAGGTGGGCAATATGGCAAAAAACATAGAAACTACAGGGAGCTGTGAAGATACCCAATCTGATCTGATGGAACAGAGAAAACCCAACAAGCCGTGCTACTTTTTAAGTAACACTATCATACTGTGTGAATTTATATTCAGTGTGTATTTGAATCCAGTTAATCAGTTTGCTCAGTGTATGTGGAAGTTGGTACTGAAGTACAAACGGACCTTATCTCAGTTTAAGATGTATGCAAAATAGTTTTTTCCTCAAGCTTGCGATTCTCAATCTGACAATGTGGCACAGACTATTAAAAAACATCAGCAATTTGAACTATTTACTGGTATTATGAATTACAGCAGGGCAGTAACCTTAATTTTTACTCAGAAATACAGCACATTGAGGTCGACCCTTAAAGGGCATTAAAGGGATTCACAAAGAAATTAAAATGGATTTTAATCTGGGAATCTAATCTGAAAAAACTGCAGAATAAATTGACCAGATAAAATAGAGAACAATTAAAATAAGGCAATAAAGGAAGAAAAAAAACCCAGAATACAAATAAAACCATTACAAAACATAATTATATTACAAAAATGTATATAAAAAAATAGAATATATTTTGGGAAATAAGTATAACAATAAATACTAAATTATAAAAATGATTGAAAATGTAAATAAGGATAATATGGATGATTATAAATCAACAGAATTAAATAACTAAGATAAAAAGTCAAATTATAATAACAATAAAACAGTTTGCCAGCAGAGTGGAGGTGGTTAGAAATTAAATATAAAAATTACTGATACCAGCGAGACGAGTTTCAGCTGTAGTTTCCTGTAATGCATTACAACTCGCTGGTGCGCTGAGGAGCAGACTGTCCCAGTTCAGTTAGAACTTACTGTACCTGACAGGTGATCCAGACCCTAGAGCGAACCTGATAGGTACCATTATTTATGGACAACGCTGGGGTGATATATGAGAGCAACTTTCTGAGTCAACTTGTAAAGCCACGAAAACAAATAAATGTTTTTTTTAACAAATAAGTTTGATTTTAGTGCTTATGTGTCCTAAACTTGATCCTCTGAGGAGGACCAGCTGAAGGAAATTCATGTAAACAGTGGCCAATGCTGCACAAGACGACATCTAGTTCTGATCACACCAGCCCACCACACTGGACTCCACTAGCCTGCTGGACTACCAGAACATGACTACAACACTATAGACTGTACTGATCTAGTTCTGATCACACCAGCCCACCACACTGGACTCCACTAGCCTGCTGGACTACCAGAACATGACTACAACACTACACACTGTACTGATCTAGTTCTGATCACCCCAGCCCACCACACTGGACTCCACTAGCCTGCTGGACTACCAGAACACTACTACAACACTACAGACTGTACTGATCTAGTTCTGATCACACCAGCCCACCACACTGGACTCCACTAGCCTGCTGGACTACCAGAACATGACTACAACACTATAGACTGTACTGATCTAGTTCTGATCACCCCAGCCCACACACACTGGACTCCACTAGCCCGCTGGACTACCAGAACACGACTACAACACTACAGACTGTACTGATCTAGTTCTGATCACACCAGCCCACCACACTGGACTCCACTAGCCTGCTGGCCTACCAGAGCATGACTACAACACTACAGACTGTACTGATCTAGTTCTGATCACCCCAGCCCACACACACTGGACTCCACTAGCCCGCTGGACTACCAGAACACGACTACAACACTACAGACTGTACTGATCTAGTTCTGATCACCCCAGCCCACCACACAGGACTCCACTAGCCTGCTGGACTACCAGAACATGACTACAACACTATAGACTGTACTGATCTAGTTCTGATCACACCAGCCCACCACACTGGACTCCACTAGCCTGCTGGACTACCAGAACATGACTACAACACTACACACTGTACTGATCTAGTTCTGATCACACCAGCCCACCACACTGGACTCTACTAGCCTGCTGGACTACCAGAACATGACTACAACACTATAGACTGTACTGATCTAGTTCTGATCACACCAGCCCACCACACTGGACTCCACTAGCCTGCTGGCCTACCAGAACATGACTACAACACTACAGACTGTACTGATCTAGTTCTGATCACCCCAGCCCACACACACTGGACTCCACTAGCCCGCTGGACTACCAGAACACGACTACAACACTACAGACTGTACTGATCTAGTTCTGATCACCCCAGCCCACCACACTGGACTCCACTAGCCTGCTGGACTACCAGAACACGACTACAACACTATAGACTGTACTGATCTAGTTCTGATCACCCCAGCCCACCACACTGGACTCCACTAGCCTGCTGGACTACCAGAACACGACTACAACACTATAGACTGTACTGATCTAGTTCTGATCACACCAGCCCACCACACTGGACTCCACACTGGACTCCTATATATATATATTTAATAACTGCACTGGAGAAGGAGCCTGACTGTGTTTCGTTGTACTGTACAACCATGTATTGGTATAATGACAAAGTTGAATTTAATTAAATTGAGTGAGCCTTTAAGTTCTGACCTCAACCTCATCTGACTGAAGAGCAGATCCCTACCCTCCGTAGTTTCACCACTCACCGTTTTCTCTCTCGAGTGAGATCATTACATCTGCATCCAGGGCAACACTGATTAGCAGCTCCACAAAACTCCTGAAGGTTTCCTTCATCGTCCTGGTGTTCAGGAAGCGAGAGGCAAACGGGACAGGAGGTGTAAACTCTGGACCAGGTGAAACCGATGAGGACAGAGACATATTTAAACAGGTGAGAGCAAGAAATCATGACCCCACATATCATACTGGTTATTGTCACAGCGTTCCAAGAGAATGGAAGCAGTCTTTAGAATTCTATAGGTTATAAATTCATATATTCTCATTGATATACACTTCAAATACATTCCATACGTTACACAAGCATTTCAATATAATATCACATTACATAACAGAGAGTTACATAATCATGTTTGCCTGTATTTAATATCCTGTATGGGCGGATTCATGTCACCAATTCACACCTAATAAAACCGTTCCATCAAACTAAACCCATAAAAAACCTTCTCTGCCACTCTCAAATCAAAGAATCCAGATTTGCTGGATTCCTTCCCAATTTTTTACAATTTCGTGAGAATTCCCAACTACAGGGAGAATTCCCTGTAGGCTGGGATTTTAGCCACTGCTGGAAGACCTTTGGCATGCCCAAATGCAGTCACTCCACTGGCATACTTAAGCAGTGTGTACCGAATTCGATCTAGCACGTACGGCTCAGCTTTAGCAGTATGCTTAACAACACGTCCTCGGATGCACCATCTTACCTGTGACCCATCACTCACACCCCACAGATATTCATAGCCTTATCAATCTCGTGCAGCGCCATCTGCAGGAGTCTGAGGTTACTACCACCCTAAACGCACAAGGTGACTAATTGTTTTGTCCGGTGAGCATAAGATGGTAATACCCTCTTAAATGTTTCCTGAATTAATTTTCTCCTGTCCCACATTTATTGGAAATATTGGAAGGCACCAGTTTCAGAAACAGCACATATTTACAGAGGTTGACAGGGTAAAACTTTATAGATCTTGTTCTTGTTCACAGGTAAAATCTTTTCTTCGTAACTGGGTTTGTAAAACTGCAGCACGGTTTTGCCATTGCCGGGTATAACTGTGGTGATGACCACTGTGTGCGTCAAACGAACAATTAACATACAGAATAAAATGCACCTGACACAAACCAAAGGCTGTAGACACACACAGTCTGCTGACCACTAATGGAGCGCTGCTTCAACCACAACTGGCATTGTATGCAAAGAGCAGCTGCCCACAATGGCACCACGGAAAAGCTGAAACACCATGTAACAATGAACTAGAACTAGCGTGTCAAACTCCAGCGAACTTACTCACCATCATCTTCACTCCCAGCCTCTGGGGAGTCCAATGGAGGGGTTGTGAACTCCTCCTTCCATTTCTTCCTCTTCTTGGGTGGAGGTTCAGCTTTTGTTTTGGGCTGCTTGGGTCTGGGCTTGGACAGGCCCTGCTTTGTGCTGGGTTTCAGCGTGGAGGAGTCAGACATGGCCGGGGCCGCAGCGCTGTGGGCCAGAAGAGCCTTCATCTGACAGCCTCTAATAAAACCAAAAGCAGGCACAAACCAAGTGGTGAATCGACAAGTTATCCCAGACTGGAATAAGAGCACCTGAAGGTAAACTTTATAACCTAAAATGTGGCTTTGGAAACTGTAAAAATCTTGACTTTAATTGAATGCTATTTTATTACATTAATAAATATTCATTTATTTCAGTTCTATCCAAACAGCCATTAAGTACATGTTATTCGTTCATTCGTTAGCAACTGCACAAGCTGGGAGACCACCGAAACTGCCACCATTGGGTATACAGTATTCAATTTGGTCCCATTAGAGTCACATCAGTGACGTTAGTTCTGTATTAGGGGCGCAACAGGCTAGAAGTGCTCAACGGGGGCTGTCAATCAAACTGCTCATCAGCCACACCCACATTGTTCTTAGCTTGGTCTGATCTGCAGTTTTTAAGCTGTGTTTAATCAGACTGCTCTTTTCCTGTGTTTAATCAGACTGCTCTTTTCCAGACTGCTCTTTTGCTGGATGTTTACTGTAACACCTCAAGGTTAGTATTGTACAAACATGTTCATATTATACTCTGCGTTCCCCGAGACTTTAAAAATATAGTGCAGTGAGGATTTACGGTACACAGACTTTTTTCAGAAAGTGATTTATCCGGACAGCAAGCCTTTACTTGCACAAAAACACTAATAAATAGGTTTTAAAAATACAAATGGCATTAAAACTATTACAGTATTATAACTGTATATTAATAATATATATCGTTATATGAAAAAACAAAACAATTATAATACATATTATTATAAGTATTAAACTGAATGTGTTTTTTTTTTGGTCTGTTTTATATGTTTGTTTAATGATTTTCCAAACTTCTCCTTGTGGAAGGCCAACACTTTTTGCAGATCAATACTTTTATTACAATGATTTAGGTGCTGGTGATGGAAATGATCAAATCTGTAATAGCTGGAACACTCCAAGAGCCATCTGGAACCAAACTTCTTCGAACTAGCTCGCAAGATGTCCACTGTTTCCAAAAAATACAATCTTGTTACTTTTTGACTGTATTTAGGCTCATTTGCATTTATTCAAACAATTCTGAAGCCAAACACACATTTCCTGCCAGTACATGAGTGACGTGGACTGTGCACTATCTGCTTTTTTTCCTGATGCTGAAAAATATCATGTGCTTCATGTACTTAATGTCTGTTTTTACTGGCCATTAAATAAATTAAGGGGCATTTTATATTCAGTGCTGTATCTCCTTTTCCAGAGAAGTTACCATTCTGGAGACAAGAGGTTTTACTTCAACTGTGATAACATAAAGAAGTGTAGGAATAAAGGATTACGAGTTACAACATGGGTTGAGTGACTCTGCCTGCTGTTTTATCCTTTGAGAAGACTGTGAGTGGGCTTGACTCAATCTGGGAGATTTCAAACCGACTGAGAAAGGAATGTGCTGCCAAGGGGACATTGTTGTTGGTGTGTGTGTGTGTGTGTGTGTGTGTGTGTGTGTGTGTTTAGAAGCGTGTGGGATTCAATGCATGCCGTATGACTTTGTTCAAATCATTTGTCATAAAAAATCCCCTGAAAAAAGAAGAAGAAGAAGAAGAAAAAAAAAAAAGCAGTCCTAATAAATCTAAACGCCTCTGATTCCGAAGAAATCTGAGAGCTGGCCGTGTTTAAACAAGAAAAGCAGGAAGAGTCCGAGAAGAAAAGGCAGTGATACCTCATGGAATGCATGGGCTTGCACCTTGGTTTCCTGTTGCAGACTCGCACATACTCCCGCTTGTTCACAGTGTCGAGGAACTTGACGTAAACTCTCCGGTACATGGTCTTAGCATCTCCAAAATAACCCAGATACTGCAGGGCAGAGAACGTAAAGCTTGATTACTGACAGTAGTGTAGGCACAGATAAAGATGAACCATGATGCCTTTGGCCAGATGCACCTACAAATTCAGACAACTGATGTTTATTCTGGTGGAATAATAATAATAATAATAATAATAATAATAAACAACAATAATAATAATAATAATAATAATAATAGACACCAGAGCAACTGCTATTTTCACTCACACTGTTGGTGGCTGAAAACACTCGTTTTCCATCTCTCAGCTCCGGGACAAATTTCTGTAGCAAGGCCTTTTGTACCTTCCAGATGGCTGGTGGCTCCACTCCTGCCTTTAACGTGATCTACACAACAAAAAACAGAACAGGCCACAATGAGGTTCAACTGCCGAGGGGTCTTTAAGCAATAGGTTGCACTCCCACTCTTAGCTTTCTCCAAGTTCATAGATATGTCTGAGCAGGGGTGCCAAATCCTGGTCCGGGATATACACCTCACCCCCCACCACCCCGAACACTTTAGATCCAACACACCAAGCCCTAAAATTCAGACTCTCCTTAAGGCCTTCATTACCTGGATCAGGTGCATTATATTATGGGTGGTGCTTTGGACTCCGGACCCCAATAATTTCCTCTTGCAATGTAAACCATAGACAGTCGTTGCTCCCTAATACTGGTTATGACAGTCCACAGAAATAAGCGTGCATTATTTTAACTGGTGGCCTAAAAGCTTCCATTACTTGTTAGCTACATTAATCTCACAGCTCTAGCGCAGAAGCCAAAGAAGCACATTTCAGACACCAAACATGTCTTGCCTGATCAACTAAATATGGGAAGAGTATGAAATCATGTTCCTAATGAGGTTCCTAATGGTGTCCTGTGATAATCCATCCCATGCAGCTTCAATATCCTCACACAGTTCCTGCAGATGCGGCAGCGGTGGAGGTGTAGTGACACCAGGACTTCTGGACGTGTGACAATAAATCGTTCATCTTGGTGCTGACCATGGTGCTTTGTTGGTGATTCGTTGGTCATCTCCTCCAAGACAAAACCTCACCTGCTCACCAAGTTTCATTCCTGTTAGATGATCCCTTTTGGGTGGAACTATTCTTTTGAGTGCATTTTATTTCAGAAAGGCACCACCAGTGGAAAGAGTCTGAGAGAAGTCTGCGTAAGGGTCTCCAAGACTGCAAAACACTTGTGTGTGTGGGCTAAGTGACCAGGACCTATTAAGGTCCTACTGGGGCAAGAAAGCATAAAGGACATTACAGCAATAACCTAAAGAATTTAGACACAGCAGTGCTGCTGGACTGGGAACCATCCACCAACCAAAACTATCCAGCCAGCAGCGTTCTGTGGTCAGCGTCCTGTGGGCAGCGTCCTGTGCCCACTGATAAAGGACTAGTGGATGACCAACACTGGCCTGGGCAGCAGCAGATGAGCTATCGTCTCTGACTGTCCATCTACAAGGTGGACCAGCAAGGTAGGAGTGTCTAATAGAGTGGACAGTGAGTGGACACAGTGTCTAAACACTCCAGCAGCACTGCTGTGTCTGATCCACTCACACCAGCACCACCCACACTAACACACCACCACCATGTCAGGGTCACTGCAGTGCTGAGAATGATCCACCACCCACATACTACCTGCTCTGTGGTGGTCCTGTGGGGGTCCTGACCATTGTAGAACAGGGCAAAAAGAGGTCTACAAGGGGGGACTACAATTGCCAGAACCTGTATAATGCTACTGTCCAGCTGCTACATTAGACAGTGAGTGTAGATACAAAGTAAGGTTGCTAAGTAGCTAGCCAGTGTATAACTGAGATTGATGTGTGATTGATGATAACTCTAAAAACAAGAAATTCCTTAAACATCCAGATGATCAAAAATCAAATAGAATTTTCTACTAAAACTCAGAACTAAAAAATTTAATCAGAAAATACAAGTTACTTATTCACGCATTCCCAATTCGGAAGTACTAATAAACATATAGCATCAATACATTCCTGTATCTTATCAAACAGAATTCTGGGTATTACTGGGTATAATTTTGGTGTACACCAATAATTTGTTCCAATTATTTACTTACCTACAGATTTAATGGCTACTGGGAGCTCTACTGCATCACTGTAGCCCTACTGTCTCGTAAATCAATCACCCAGTATGAATCCACACCTATTTGATAAATACAGGTCTTAACTGTAAGTCAGTCACATACCTTGAGGCTTTCTATTTCCTCATTTTTCACCACAAACTCATCTCGTTCTCGGTACATGCCCTCCCCTTCGCTGTCGGACAGTTCCTCATCTGTTAGGCCTTCAATAGCTACAGTGGTCAGCTGTACAGCTAGTTTGTCTGGGGGCACATTCTTCACCAACTCCTCAGCAGACACTTCCTTCTGCACAAGCTGTTGCTGCTGCTGCTCCTGCGGCTTTGTGTCTGTCGTCTGGGCGCTTGATGGCTGCTCTTGCGCCGTGACTTCGCCTGAACTTGCACTTTCTAGGAAAAGAACAGCATGTCATGTATCCAAGAATCCTCAGAATGTGTGTGAATAAATATCTCCTCTTAGCTGAAGCCAAAATAAAGATCCTGCTGGATCAGGTAGACATTAAAAAGTCTTTTTAATGGGGATGCATAAAGAAAATGGAAATATATTGGTACTGGTTAGAAAGTATCCAGATATGAAAACGTATGGGCAGTTAAAAAAAGGTGACAGGCTTAGAAATCAGTCTCCTGTAGTGGCATTGAGCAGCTTCTTCTTTCTTTTTTTGAGGAGAAAATGGTTTAGTAGTGGTCTGAACATTTAATTCAAGTTAGAGATATGTATTTTAATAGAGGCCCATCATTTGCATTCTATAAATTCCATAATGAACATGACGCTTGCACTAGGGATGCACTGAAAAACTTTTCCGGTCCACTTCTGGCACAGATACAGCAGAGTCGCCTTTGTTTGGCTGAGGCGCAGTCCTAATCTGGCGACACATGTGCTGTATTCACAAAGAGCGCCTCACTCCACACTGGCTGCGGTTTTATCGTTATGTTATAAAATTGGGGTTTGTGTTCCTTTAAGTAGGAAGCTCACACCGAATGTGCAAGACGGACAGACAGACAGACAGACTTGAATACTTAAAACTGAATAAGAGCTGAAAAGCACCTGTGTGCTCTGGTTGCTTTTGCAACCCTACTGAAATAGTTTTCCTTGTAAGCCAGATCCCAATCTTAAATCGTATTTTCACAATATACGGAGGGCTCATATCTACATATATTATCAATGTCACTTAATTATTGCGCAATATTTGTTGCTGCACCCTATTACCTGTACATCACCTGCATACATCTTGTACTGACTGCCAACATCACCATAATTCATGCAGTCTGCTTACATCATCAGTATATCTAGGTGGCTGCCAAGATGATGAGCATTTGTGTAGCTGGTAAAAGAATGTAACTGCACATAACTGTATGTAACTTTAGTAATCATGCCAAACATTTCTGTAAAAATACATATATAAATTGCATAGGTTATTATTGTATTTATTTTTTTTTGTTGTTGTTTCTTATTGTTTTTTTTATGTAACAATAGAGATTTTTTGGGTAATTTCTTATATTTTGTATTTTGACTAACTTGCACTTTAGTCTACCTCTGGCTCTGTAACAGTATAATCTGCTGTATCGATGCATTTCCTTATATAGCATAACCAAAAGCTATCTTATTTTTACACCTTACACATGCATACATATCACCATTAACAGACACCTATGCGGTAAATTTCAGATACTGGCATGGGCCCAAAATTCTCATATTAGCACATTCCTACTTTTATCCATCCTCGATACTCCCGACGCCTTAGCATACTTTCCACAAAATATCTGCGAAACTTCCATCAAGACGAATAGCATTATCTTCATAGGAATGAGATTAGGCAGGTTAAGGCGATAGACAAATGTGTTTACTTAAAAGCAGACGCCGAGCCTGAACTGCCTGTCCCACCATGTTAGGAAGGCCACTGCAGAGATACGGGAGCTTCATGCAGCAGGATGAAAATTCTGCGGAATATTCTGAAATATGTCCACATTTTTGATATATTGCATGTCCAAATATCATAAGACATTTATATTTATTAGTTGCTTTCCATGCTTAGCTCACACAAGTGTGTAGTATCTGGTTATCTCTTTTGAGACCCCACATCTATTATCAATAAAGGACCATCATATTCACCACTTTCATAAGAAACAAAATGCTTGGGCCCCGACGATAGCCACTTAACTGGCACTTGCAACGCAACAGTGTAAAGCTCTCCGGCCTCTACAGCAGGATGCTTATTCATCGAGGGACAATAAAATTACTTTATGCTGAACTATGAGGCTGCATCATGTTTATTGGCAGAGCCGTTAAATCTGATATTAGTGGATGTAGTAGGTGTTATAATAAACGGACTGGACTAAGTTACATAAACGTTTATTTTGAGTAAATAAATGAGTGAATACTTTTAGTGGACTAAAAAAAAATTATTAAGAGGCAATACACTGTTCAGAGTAAGAATGCACCGATCCAACTTTTCCAGTTCTAGTACCAGCACCGATACATAAATCGTGTATCCCGGTTGATCTCCGTTATCGATCCAACACTACTTTTGAATTATTAAAGCTTATACTTCATCATGTTAGAGAGACGGTGAAGATGTTAAACCCTGTGAAGAGGGTTTTAGGGTTTACGTGTGGCTGACTGGTATGGTCTGTTAGGGTGGGTAGACCAATATGGATGGACAGGACTAAAACTGGAGCGCACGAACACGTAGTTTATTGACCCGACGTAGTACAAGAAACAAACACTGAACAAAACGAGACATAAAGTATTTACACGGCATACTAAGCATCAGGCTTCACTATAGCATGGGAAGCAGCCGCGAGGCTGTATCCCAATGTCCCTTATAACTTCCCACACTACCAGCGTCTAGTGTCATGGGTAGAGAAAAAGCCCCATCTCCTAGGAGCCCTCAGGTCTTAAACCCGAAGTCCCGCCCTTGGAGATCCCATTCCCTACTAAGGGGTTACAATACTGCAGTAACATACACAAAACGAATATCAGCGCTCAATACAAACAACCTAGGTTACAACAAATCATTGCTAGTATACCATTGTCTGGGCCCATCAACTTCCAAGTTAATTATTCCCTTTTTCTCCTACAGGATTTTAAATGATGAATAGACCCCCCCCCTCCTTTCTCCCCACCGGTGGATCCTCCCGATAAGGATAAGGTAAGCGAGTCTCCCCGCTGTCCCCCTTTGGCCAATCCTCTTTAACAGGAAGACACAGGTAAGTACATCTATACACACATTCTACTGTATAGGGGCTGGTATGCACTGGTGATGGGGTAGGCCTTACCTTACCACATCACAGAGACTTAAGGCCTGACATGAACATTACTAAGCACGCAAAGCAAAATACCTCCATACAGCCGACTCTCTGGCTCACTCCATGTAGTTCCTGTTCATAAGTCAAGTCTACAGACACCCTGCAAACAGGCTATTGACAGCATAGCACGCATGACATTCGAATTAAAGTGGGCTTTGGCCAAATTATCTGGTATGTTCACCAGCTAATTTTGTTAACATCGGATCGGTGCATCCCGAGCTCGGTGACCTGACAAACTGCTTCACTGCTGAATTTGCATTTGGCAGTAGCTACAGTGAGAAAAAGTATTTGAACACCCTGCGACTTTGCAAGTTCTCCCACTTAAAAATCATGGAGGGGTCTAAAATTTTCATCTTAGGTTCATGTCCACTGTGAGAGACATAATCTAAAAAAAAATCCAGAAATCACTATGTATGATTTTTTAATAATTTATTTGTGTGTTACTGCTGTAAATAAGTATTTGAACACCTGTGAAAATCAATGTTAATATTTGGTACAGTAGCCTTTGTTTGCAATTACAGAAGTCCCATAGTTCTTCACCAGGTCTGCACACACTGCAGCAGGGATTTTGGCCCATTCCTCCACACAGAACTTCTCCAGATCAGCCAGGTTTCTAGGCTGTCGCTGAGAAACACGAGTTTGAGCTCCCTCCAAAGATCTTCTATAGGGTTTAGGTCTAGAGACCGGCTAGGCCACTCCAGAACCTTGATATGCTTCTTACGGAGCCACTCCTTGGTTATCCTGGCTGTGTGCTTTGGGTCATTGTCATGTTGGAAGACCCAGCCACAACCCATCTTCAATGCTCTAACTGAGGGAAGGAGGTTGTTCCCCAAAATCTCGCAATACCATGGCCCCGGTCATTCCTTCCTTAATACATAATTTTTAGATTATGTCTCTCACAGTGGACATGCACCTAAGATGAAAATTTCATAACCCTCCATGATTTCTAAGTGGAAGAACTTGCAAAATCGCAGGGTGTTCAAATACTTATTTTCCTCATTGTAGATGTGAAACCACCCAGGACTACTGTGCTACCTTGTTTGGCCCACAATAAAACGAGCACCTAAAAAGCACAGCATAACCGCACATGTCTTGAAATACAGAGGTCAGATATTGAGCAATAGGGTGCATATGGAATTAGCATGGAGAGAGATTACATACCTGATTTCTGCTTCTTCTCTAGAGGCTCGTCTAAGGAAGAAAGAGCAGAACTTATGCTCTTTTGAAGGTCTTGGTTTTTCCCAACTGATTCGTCCTCGTCTGAGGAGAAAGTTGGAAGGGTTTCCAAGTTCTTCTGAAGCTCCTCATCTAGTCTCTTAGTAGAGCTAACAGTATGGATGTCCGGTGATACCAATTGCGCGGACTGGGGCAAGAGTTTAAGGGGGACAGACAGTGGATTAGAAAGTCTCTTAGAGACCGAAGACTTTCTTGTGCGGTTTGGTGATCGTATGGGTGGAGAGGAGAAGTGCTGCTTGGGCCCAGATTTAAGGAAGTCCAAGAAAGACCCAATGAACCCAGTTTTAACCTCCGGCTGCTTCTCTTCTACTTCTCTTATTTTTTGACGCATTCTTTCCTGCTGCTGGTAGCCATCATACCCCTCAGGTGTGGAGGACGAACTTGTCTCGCTACTTTTGGAGTTCTGCCGCTTCGCTTGGCTAGCTCTCTTCTGAGATTTGGCCTGACCATTTTCATCTTCACCAGCTTGCTTAGAAGAACTTTTGGACCTGACTTTCTTTTTAGGAAGACTATCAGAGGAGCATTCCATAATGCCATCCTCCATCTTGACGTTCTTTATTCCCTTGGGCTGATTCTTATTTTTCGACAGATTGTCAGTTTTCACTAGCCCCGTTGGGTCATACTCCTGGCCAGCCAGGTGAAAGTCTGAGTGGTTGTGGGGGATTACACTACCTCCGTTGGAATTCAGGGAACAATCATTACTGGGATTCAGACAGTGTCCCTTGGCTAATAACTCACTTTTCTCATGACAGTTCGTCACCTTCTCAGATGTTTCTTGCTTAGGGTTGTCGTGCTGCATGTGGGAGTTTGCCATGGTAAACCCCTGGTGCCCACCAACGTCTTTGTGAACATTACCAGTCAGTGGAGTGCCGTTTAGGGTCAAGGTCATGGTCTGTGTGTTTGGGATGATCATGTTCTGGGGTGAGAAAGTGTTAGCTTCATGTCTGTTCTCCACTAACTGAAAGTGGCACTTAGAGTCTGCAGCATTGGATATAGCAGGTAACTCCCCTTCAGAGGTTGTGGATTTGAAGTCATGTGGTGTGACTCCACATGCAGCTGCTGTGGCTGCAAGGATGTCATCCACATTGGACAAAATATTCCTCTCATCTGCCATCAGCATGGATTCAGGGAAGCAGATGGAGTTCAGGGTAAAGTGCTGCTTGGCGTCATGTGGATTTGATGGATTGCTGAAACCGTCTTTCGGTGCCAGGTGCTGCTTGCCGGACTCTCCAGACACGGCAGTTTGGTGATTTTGCTGCTGACTCCCACGTGTGCTGCCAGCAGAGTTTACAATTTCATTATTCATTTGCAGATACTGGATCGGCACTGGCTGCATTTGCCCCGTCGGCTTGGACTGATTAGGTCCTGCATGGAGCAGAGGCTGCTGGAGAAGGATCATCTGCGTGGGGTCCAGCAAGACTTGTGCATTGGGAATCCGAACAAACTGGGTCTGGTCCTGAGGCACCTGTCTGTGATCTGGCAGCTGAACTCTGTTGTTCTGGGTTTGATGGTTTTCTTGCTGAACGGCAGGGGCTTTGAGAAGCAGAGAGTGTTGTTTCAGCTGGTCGGTGCTCAAGGCCACATGGGAGGACTGCATTAACGGAGAGCTATTTTTTGGCCCAGAGGTTACATGTGCATGGGCACTGCTCACAAGTTGTGCATGTTCACCTAAAGAACTCATTCTCTCGTCT
Source organism: Prochilodus magdalenae (assembly GCA_024036415.1). Lineage (NCBI taxonomy): Eukaryota > Metazoa > Chordata > Actinopteri > Characiformes > Prochilodontidae > Prochilodus > Prochilodus magdalenae. Next base: position 63,106 of record JAMWET010005959.1, on the reverse strand, counting down.
TTGACAGATGACATTTGCGAGAGCCCCATGACCTGATCCTCTGATCGCGAGTTGCTTCGGATCACGCTCTGCGTGTTGTGCCTGTCCTCCACTTTTGACACAACATACACAACGTTGCTCTGAATCCCGATATCACTGTTTGTGACAGCCTGTGCAGAAGTCCCCACAGATGCCTGCTGTAATGCCTGCACGTCTTGAATAGGAAGCTCACCGCAGCCCTCTTTGGAGGAGAGGAACACAGGCTCGTCTTGTTTTCTTTTGCCATAGGCTTGCTTCGGTTCCACCGAGGTTTGGCTATTTTGTAAGGCTTGTGTGTAAGTAGCAGTGGAGGAAGTCGGTGAATGGACAGACAGCAGATATTTCTGAGACTGCTGCGCTAGCAGCCCATCGGCTTTGCTGCCTGGAGAAGGCTGCATCAGGATGTAATCCTGGGTGGAACTGGAAGTTGGTAAACTGTGGACACGGGAAGAAGAGAAAGGAGGACTAGAGGCTAGGGATTGACCTGACGTGTAGTTCTGGGAGGGGCTAGCGGACGCTGGCCCCTGGGCATAGTAACTGGCACCTGGCAGACCCTGAGAGTGACTGGAAGAATAATTCTGCGATGGATTGCCTATGCAAAGTCCTTGTACCTGCGCCTCGTACTCTTCCCTGTTTCCTGCCGAAGACAAGACCTGCTGCTGACTGGAAGAGTAAATGAGAGACTGGCTGACAGGTGTCTCGTTTTCTGACTGGCTAACAAACGATGGCAAAGGTTTGTATATGGAGGGCAGTTTCTCAGGCTGACCAGGAGAGAAGGCCTGTGTTTGGTTGAGGTTGCTCAACAGACTCTGAGAGGTGATGTAGGTTTGCGATGGGCTGATGGACATCAGGCTGGGAAGTTGTGCAGATGTATAAGGTTGCGATTGGCTTGCTATAACAGAGCCTTGTTTCTGGGAAGAGGAAGTTGTCTGAGCATGTGGCTCAGTGCTCTCACCGGGATGCTCTGTTATTTTGGAAGAACCGTCTTTGGCTTTCACTCCTGATGAGGAGGAAAACCCTGGGGAAGGGACAGAGGAGGAGGTTGTCTCTTGCTGAGCGTTTACATTAACAGCCTGGGTTGGATCTCCAGCGGGACTGCTGGGTACAGGTGTGTGTCGAGAGGGATCCTGCTGGTAGTTCACATCACTGTCATCAGGCAGGTAACCTTGCAAAGAGTGCTGCACACTGCCCGGCAGAGTCTCCTGGACAGGCTGGGTGCTGGAAGGCCGCTGGTGGTGCTTGATGACACTACATTCACGCTGAAGTGCTCGTTCAATTGAGCTAGAGAAAACCGGATAAGGCTGTGAAGAAGCCTGCTGAGAGTTGCCCAAGGTAGAGGGCAGCAGACTAAACTGAGGCTGCAGAAGGTGGGGGGCAGACTCCTGGGCTGACCGATATGTGGATGACTGGGGCGGTAGGCCAGCAGCCAACGAAGCACCGCCCAGGCGATCGAAAGCAAGAGCCGACGGTACAGTACTCTGGGGGGGTTTGATCTGAAGTAGAGGGTCAGTAGGAGACAGCAAGCCATTTGAGGGGCTGTACGTGGTGTCCTGAACACCTAGCGCCGAGGTGCCGGAAAAACTCCTAGTGGGAAACGCGCTGGGGTGCTGGAAAGACGAAAGAGCTGAAGGCGTGGGGAACGTTCCAGAAGAAGGAAGGGCTCCAGTGAGAAAGAGCTCTGTTGACGAGTTTGTACCTATGCAGGGAAATGAAACAGAAAAAAGGAAATAAGCAGCTTGTTTACATATGAATTTCACACTTCATACAATTTTCAGATTTTTTTTTAGATGTCTTCTATGATTCACACTCGCTCTGATTGGATCACTGTACAGAGTTTTTACTGAACTGGGAAAATCTACAATGAGCTACAGTGAACTGGTGGGCTACAATCAACTACAGGACTCTGAAGGTGGCTAGAAACTTGGGATACCAGCTTATTCAAACAGGCTGTTTTGATTTTATTTTTTAATCCTTTTTATTTAAGTTCTTTGCTCATTCATTATTTTCATTAATCCTTACTTGTACTATATATTCTTATTTTTATTATTCCATTTAATCTTAATTACTGTTTTCTTTATTATTTTAAATTGCCTTGATAATCCTTTTTATCTGGACTTCCATTTTAAATTTTAGCCTATTTATCCTTCTATGTTAATAAGGTATTAATTGTTTTATTTTTTTTAGATTTTTCTTTATTTTTTCCCATTTGTAATTAAAACTATTATTTATTCTGTTTTGTTTACTTTGTGTCCTCCTTTTTCTTTTTTAACAGATTCAATTCAATTTGTAATTTTCTTATTTATTTATTTATCATTCAACATTATGACTGACAGAGACGGGAGAGAACTGAGAGTGCTGTAGTTCTGGGCGATTTCATGAAGACGGGGAGGTGGTGGAGATTACGAAAACTTTGTCACAGAAAATGAAGGTGAGGTTGTAAATTTATAGGTCTTAGACTGGAGGATAGAGGGGTTTAGGCATGGACCTCCTATCAAACTATTATTTCTGAACTTTATTCAAATGTGATAACAGTTAAAATTGCTAACAAAGAAGAAATCAATTATTTTTAATAATCTATATTTTATACACCACACTGCAGTAAAACCACGTACAATAATTCTGATATAATATACACAACAACAAAAATGGCTAGGATTATTTGGTTAAAAACATTTATCCTTTTTTAAAGTTAATAATAAGTTAATTAATAATTAAAATAATAAAAGGTTTATCACACTAACACTGCAATAAAAGCATTAGTGTCTGCAGATACTTGATGCTCAGTATCTAGTTTCAACCCAACTTCTTCCTGGTCCGAGTTATTTCCTGTCAGACCACTAAAAGAGCCTGCTCCTAATGAAAAGGGTACTCTTTTTCACTGTTTATGGGAATGTACAAAAATACAGAGTTTTTGGAGAAATGTTATAAAGTGCTTGTCAGACATATTTAGGGCCAAAGTTCCCTTAAATGCCAAACTGTGTTTGCTTGGGATATATCAAAAGAATTTTTTACGGACACTGAAACAATACCCAGTACTTGACTTTGGACTTCTTCAGGCCAGGAGGGCCATTGCGTTGTGCTGGAAGAGCATGGAAGGTCCTACATTGAAAATGTGGATAAAGGAACTCTCAAACTCTATTGGACTAGAGAGACTAACATACATTATAAGGGGCAAACAAGAGGATTTTTTCAGTCTCTGGGAACCATACATGATTATGATGACGAATGAAAACTACAAATCTCAATTAATGAGAATGTGTAAACTATGAACATTGTAGATTTTTTTTATTTATTGTATTTTTTTATTATTTATTTATTTTTTTTCAACTAATTGAATTGTTTGATGCTGTATTGAAGGGTGATGATGTATGTGTGCATGCGTCAGGGTGATGTACAGGGGTACTGTTGTGTTTGTCTGGGGGGGGAAACTAAAAAGGACAATAAAGACATTTTGAAAAAAATAAAAAATAAAAAAAAATAAAAAGAGCCTGCTCCTTCTTACCAGTCTGCCACGGAGGTGTCCTGAACTGGGGGAGGAGAGATGTGGCTGCAGGTCCAGCCTGAAGGCCTCGGGATTCAATGGAAGAGAGGAAATTCATGACTGATGATTCAGTGGTGCTGCTTCCGGTGCTGTGCAGATTCGTATCAAAGACACCAGACAGACCTGTCCATAATAAAAAGAGCACAGAACCAGAAGGAAAGAGGTCAGATTATTCAGGGAGCTCAGGATTTGTTAAACCTAGTGCCATATAAAAGACATTCTCTCGGTCCTCACCTGTTGGGTGGTGAGAGGTGGTGTAGGTAGGGAGCGTATGAGTGGAGGCGTAGGTCTGCCGATGGAGAAGTTCTGTCTCCAAGTGTGTGGCACCGTAACTGGAGCTAATAGCAAAACACAAGTATAACATGCACAAGAATGAGACACTAGGAAAACAAACGCCTCCGGATCAATGAAGAATTAAAAATCACAGCCTTGAAAACAATGAAGACCATTAGCATGCCGGCTCAGTACTTTGAACAAGGACCCCTCTGACGTTCCTCTGCACTGTAGCACACATACTGTAATGTACACAGCCGCTGCATTTACTGTGCTGCATTCTGAAGTATTAAGATCCATTTCCACTTTCCTGCAGTGGTTGGTGTAGCTCGGTGGATAACACCACTACCCACCAGGGAGTCAACACCACATGTGGGAGACTGGGGTTCGAATCCCAGTCTGGGTTGACTATGCTGTGCTACACCAATAAGAGTCCCTGGGCAAGACTCCTAACACTACACTGGCCCACCTGTAACATGAATGCCCTTGTAAGTCGCTCTGGATAAGAGCGTCAGCTAAATGCCGTAAATGTAAATGTAAATGCAGTCGGTGCACATATGGACAACGTACACATTTCAGAATTACACATACATTAATATTAGCAGCTCAAAGTTTTAGGCTGTACATGCAGTATACAGTGGATCAGAACTTGTTAGAAACTGGACACCCATTTATGTTATTGCTAGAGATGCACCAAAATGAACATTTCAAGACAACAACCAACAAAATATAACTTTTAATGAATACCAAACACGAGTTTTCATTAATGTTGCCCGTTTTTTCACCATTGAATAAATTAAATAGGCTGAATGTATTTTTGTCTTGATTTTCAAGGAATAAACACTATCAGTAAACTGCAGAATACAACTAGGCCAGGAACACCAACAAAGCGCAGTATGACAAATATATTAGCAAATAAATAAATAAATAAATAAATTTAAAAAATCCCGGCCGCCATGTAAGCTGCATTCACAGAGAGCCCCTCACTCCATACTGGCTGTGATGTGCTACTGTGTTGTTGTTATATTGGGGTTTGTGTTTCTTTACGGAGGATGCGGATACGTGCATGGAGGGAAAGAGTGAGAGGAAAAAAACATGAGCGAGTGATGGAGTGAGGGAGCGAGGGAGGGTTAGGGAGCGATCGAGGGTTAGGGAGCGAGAGCAGGTTAGGGAGCGAGGGCAGGTTAGGGAGCGAGGGCAGGTTAGGGAGCGAGGGCAGGTTAGGGAGCGAGGGCAGGTTAGGGAGCGAGGGCGGGTTAGGGAGCGAGGGCGGGTTAGGGAGCGAGGGCGGGTTAGGGAGCGAGGGCGGGTTAGGGAGCGAGGGAGGGTTAGAAATCACATCATACACCTTACCATGTAAAAAATTAGAATCAATGTGTTTGATAGATATTTAATCGATCCTGTTGCAGAAACGTGTATACGGTAATTCAAAAATGCTTGTCAGAAGTCTGCACATGGCTGCACAAGGTCCTGCATACTCGGTGGAATAATGCGGGATGCATTTTGAGGCACTACTGTATTAGCAGGTAAACAGTTGGGGGCTTGTGTGGGCGGCTGTTATGACTTGCTGAACGGCTGGATAGGCCAGGCTTTAACAAAATGTGGATAACTATGAAAGCAGACAGATGAGCAACACATAAGGTTCAAGTGTCTCACAAAGGGGCAGTGATTAATACAGGGTTGCCTTTAAACCCTGGAGCGCTCAAGTGTTTAACATTAGACTCAAACAAGTAGCTGCTATTGTGGTTGTTGGGTCAGTCACATACAGCAATAAGCCCCATCCTTGCTTACGTCACATGTGCGGACAAGCGTGAAACTTCAATCATTGGCATGTCTCATGATGTCAAATCTACCCACCAATTTTCATTCCAGTTGGTTGATTCCTTCTGGGTGTACCTATTTTTTTGACAATGAGTTTATGAATTCCCAATAGCTTTTATTCAATGACTGCCATGCTAGCACGGTTGCATAAGCTAGTTCACATACTTTAGACATGATGAAGGGGGAAACATTCAGAGGGAAACGTCTCAAACTGTATGCCTATTGTGAAACAGAGATGACGAGCGGGCTACTAAACACAAAGGCTGAGACGTCACCATCAGAATGACATCTTTTTGTTGTCACCACATCTGAAAGCAATTGCGCTCAACAAAGACAACGCAGTCTAGGCTTACCACATCAAAACATAGGAGCTTTTCATTTATGGCAGTAGGCCACGTCTCCCATTATCCTACCAGTCAGAGCTCTGTCTCAGCCTAAATAAAAACCTTCCTGTGCCGCAAGTTTAACCGGCAGACAAACAGCCGCCCAGGGTAATTCTTACAGCTAGAGGATGTTCATTATCATATTGTTTCCTGCCAGCCAACCGTGCAGTGGGAGACGCTGGTGGACAGCCAGACACTCTCTACAGTGCACCAGGCCACTTTATGCACCTGAGACATCTCTGCAACCAATATGGTCACACTAGTTCTCTTTGTTCCTACTTTGCTTGACACTGGCCTTAATCTCAGGCTCTCTTTGGGCTTCTCCTTTTGAGAAATACTAGAAGGTTAAAAATGATAGACCAGGCTCCTGAGTATATGTCCACAACCAAGACACTCAGGACAGGACGCATTGTTGCCAGCAAAGGTCACACCTGGACGAATGCCCTGACCACAACATACAGCAACACAGCTACACCAACACTGCCATAAAATCTTTTGCTCTCAGTGTTAAGTTGGATGACTACTGTTTATGATGTGTATACTCATGGAGATTCATTTCATTACAGAGGTGGTGATGGGAACCAGGGGTCAACATGTCTACAACACAACTACATAGCCTTTTAATTCACTGTTCAAACTCACCAGTGAATTTACACACGTGTACACACACACTCCTATCAGCCACCTTGTAGTTCTACAGGTCCAGACTGTAGTCCAGGCCAGGACCACCACAGAGCAGGTATGATGTGGGTGATGGATCATTCTCAGCACTGCATTGACACTGACGTGGTGGTGGTGTGTTAGTGTGTGTTGGGCTGGTGTGAGTGGATCAGACACAGCAGTGCTGCTGGACACCTCAATGTAACCGCTGGTCAGGGGATCATCCACCAACCAAAATGATCCAGCACAACAGCGTCCTGTGGTCAGTGTCCTGTGGGCAGCATCCTGTGGGCAGCATCCTGTGCCCACTGATGAAGGACTAGAGGATGACCAACACTGCACTGTGCAGCAGCAGATGAGCTATCGTCTCTGACTGTCCATCTACAAGGTGGACCAGCAAGGTAGGCGTGTCTAATAGAGTGGACAGTGAGTGGACACAGTGTTTAAACACTCCAGCAGCACTGCTGTGTCTGATCCACTCACACCAGCACCACACACACTAACACACCACCACCACGTCAGTGTCACTGCAGTGCTGAGAATGATTCACCACCCACATCATACCTGCTCTGTGGAAGAAAACTTGTAAGGGACGGCTGAGAAGGGAACAGAAGAGACCAAGAGAGGCCAATATACCTGAATCAGGCATTCCAATAAACTGTAATTAATTTATATATATATATACACACACACATACACACACACACACACACACACACACACGTGTACATTAACATTGTTTAGGAGGAAAAGGAAATGTTTACAAGTTTAAGGCTCAGTCCTGTTAGGTGAGGAGTTGAGATGCCCAGAGTAGGTGTATTCAGCAAGAAGGGGATTTCACACATTCCATAAACACTGACATCAATACTCCGGACTACTCCGGAGTCTTTCACTTAGGGGAAAAACGCCTCTCCTCCACAGATATGGGCAGACATGGTTAATAAAAAAATAAATAAATAATAATAATAATAATGAAAAAAAAAAATAAAAATCACACCATAATTGTTGGCACCCCAACATTCTTCAAAAAAATCTGACAGAAGAATAGTTCATGCCTTTAAGTTCATCTGGGCAGTTAGGAACAATCCAATGCTCAGCCATCACTTCCTGTTTGCCAAATAACAGCATCCATCACCCATCACTAAGTCAATCACCAAATAACACAGCAAACGGTTGCTAAGTTGCACAATTCAGCTACCGCCTGTTCGAGATGCCGTCCAGAAGAAAGCCTGTTGTCAAGAACCAACTCAAGCCCCTACAGTTTCACAGTTATTACTACAACTTAGGTAGAGTTTGTGCCAACAAAAACACTGGAGGCAGGTTTGGCATAGCGAGCAGAACAGCGTGTAATTCCTCCATTAGCACCAAAACAGCTGTGATTGGATAGCATGGATGGCATGGATTGGACAAATTTCTGAATGTTTGGTTCATGTTTATCAGACGTGTCAATTTTTGTATTTATGACGTTTGACATCATGGTATTTGTCAATAATTCAAGTTCCACACTCACTTAGCAAGGACGGGCCTTACCACTGTACCTGACTGACCCAACAGACATTCAGTGAGCAGTAATGGCCTCCATGAGCCAGCACCATTCGCAGACGGCTGCAAAACTGCAAGGACTACATGCATACAGACCGTTACACCAACTGTCCTTAACACCACATCACCGTCACCAAACACTGCAACAGTGTCGTGCCAGACTGTCACGGAGTGACTCAGACTGGCAGCGGGTTATCGTCAGTCACTAGTCCCGCGTTTGTCTTGGTGGAGATGACCAGCGAAGCCGGGTGTGGAGGCACCGTGGTCAGCACTAGGGCGACGGTCTCTCGACAGACGTCACACATCCAGAAGGCCTGGTGTCCCTCCACCTCCACCCCTACCGCACCATCTGCAGGAACTGTGTGAGAGTATTCAAGCTGCATGGGATGGATTATCACAGGACACCACTAGGAACCTCTACAGCTCCATACCGAGACGTCTGGCGTGTTGGGTTATAAAACATGGCGGCCCGACACCATACTGAGAGACACTTCTGTATGTGTATCTCAGTAAACATTAATCATATCAATTTAAATGCATCATTATTTATTGTTCCTGGTCACCTTTATCTTCTTTCCCAACAGACATTTTGTTCTGGGTGCAACTATTTCTTTGATGAAGAGTTCATATTATTATTATTATTATTATTATTATTATTATTATTAATAATAATAATAATAAACACTTTTCAATGACTTACAGACAGGTCTTAAAGCTTAACAGATTAAGCAAACAGATGCAGAATTTTAATTAAACAGAAAGCTACCTTTACAAATGTGTCTTAAAAGTGAGCACTAAGCTCGATTGTCAAATAGAAGTTGCAACACTAGAGTTACACAGAAATTCCACTGAAAGAGATCTCTCCACGTTTCTGGATTTCACAGAGGGTGTGTGCAGAAAGCCAGTATCTGCAGATCTAAGATCACGTGGTAGAATATAAACAGATAGGCATTCTGTGGTGTAAGCGGGTACTAGGTCATCTAGAGCCTCAAAAACCATGAGGGTGTGAATAATAAAGAAATCTAAAATACATCCAGAAAGCTGAACAGAGCTGTAGATGTTTCGAAAACAACAGAGAAAGCTGAACCAGGAATGAGCTCGGTGAAGGACGTGTCTTCTGGGGACGTGAGTCAAATACCTATTATTGTCCTCATATCTGAGCATCAAGACGCGACTGTGACGTTAATATGTAAAGACACATGACGTGGTGTGACAAATTCCAGACCCAGAATGCAGCTTAAACCCAAAGTGCAAGGGAGCGACTGTTGTAATAATAATAATAATAATAATAATAAAACAAACTTTGTGATCTTTCGCAAGGAGAGCCTGACCCATGTGTATCATCTCTGGGTGTAAACATTGTAAACATGTTCCATCAGCATCTTTGTTGTAGGCATCACCACCCCTGGTTCCCCTCACTGCGGAGTCTGTACAGCTACGTTCAGACAGCATGTAGAAGTGGCCCAAATCTTATTTTCCCACCTGATTTTTCTACCTTAGCTGTTCACACTGAAGTTAAATCTGATCCATATCCGGCATTAGTCCGAACAGATCACGCTCACCCTACGTGGTGCACACATGCTCATCCAGAAGTAAACAATGGCTCCTGATGAATTCAGGTCCACTCCCGGTTTCAGTTTCATCAGTGCCAGTACGATAGGAGCGATCACAAAGTTCAAGCGGCTGGCAGCAGGGCTCACCACCCAGAACATATTCCAGCCGACTGACTAAAATGGGCACCTTATTCAGTCACAGCCACTTTTCTGCATCCTTGGTTTCTTTCATTTTTGCGCTCAGTTTTTTTTTCTTCTTTGTCGCTGCAACCACGTTCTCACCGCCTTCACACAGTTAGCTGGAAATCTCTTTGAACACGGAGCAGCTTTCTTTTTCATTGTACAGAAACAGCTGCATCATGACCTTATGACTAATGTTGAGCTGGATTGATATTAAAGTCACACTGGCACGTATCGGATATGTACTGGATTTCAACACCACGATCTCTGGTCTGGAGGTCGATTCCAGCAAATGAATGAACAGGTGCAGTTTACTACATGTAAACATGTAGTCAACATCTGATGCTGCACCATTTAAGACATGACTGCGTCAGCTTATATTACAGTACTGTGGAAAGTGGAAGGACAAATATCACTGTCCATCACCATAGAAAAAGCAGCATACGGCCGAAGTTGGTGCCCACAAACCAGCATGCAGAACTGTAACATGTAACTACACAATCAATCCATATTTTGGACAGCATGTGAAAGCAAACCAGCACTATGGAGCCCCTTTAATATGGATGTTTTAAAGGAACTTACTAAATCAAGCGGTGGTGGTGGAAATAACAGTTTTAGCACTGTGTCATCAGCATCTATGTAACGTCTTATAAAAAGATAGAAATCTCTTGAAGTTAGCATGCTAACCTGCTAGCCCCCTCCCGTACTGTGATACTACTATGTACCTGAAGAGGCGATAGTGAGTCACTGTAGCGCTATAGGAGAGGAATCTGAATCCGAGAGGATGAAGAAGTAGCTCTGCTGCCCCTACAGCATATTCTAACCTCTTATCAGTCACGTTGAAGGTGCTGCTCCCGGTTAGATCACTTAGAAGGCAGGTAGCGAATGGAAGGAGCAGTAAATACAACAACAGTTGAGGTTCTAGGTGAGTGACCGCTGTCGCCTGCTCTCGGCAAGAAACCACGTTCAGCAGCAGCAGCAGCAGCAATAAAAAAAAAAAAAAAGAAAGAAAAGAAGAAGAAGTGACAAACACAAATGAAATGAGTGTTAGCATCGGTGCTGCTTTCCACCACTGGAGACGCTCCTGGAGGGTAAAGGGAGGACGTTTGCTGCTGATGCTGACAAATGCGTCTTCTAAACTGGTAAGGAGTGAAGAGGGAGAAGAAGGGCCTGTGCACTTTTTGGTCAAATGCTGCCTCCTATTATTTGAACTCTGCATTCAACACTTTGCATTTCATCTTACAAATTGCTCCTTTAAGATCTCTTGAAGGCCACCAGAAAATGTGGACCGAGATGTTGTCTTAGAGATACTTGGAGTTAACTACGTGTTCGTGTACGCACGATGGCTGCCTCTGTTTGTGTGCGTCAGAACAGCTGGCAAAAGATAAGCATTATTTTATAAGTCACCATAGAAACGAATCCGGTACCATTATGTTTGTGCACGGTGGAAAATGCAGGACAGACAGAATGGTCTGCCCTCTAGAGGAAGCCTCCATTAGCACACATAGCACATGGGCAAGAATGTGAACAATTCCGGAAATTCCGGTGCACTGAACGTTACTGTGGCAACGATGTTATGACTATATGCAAGTCTAGTCATGCATTGTTCAGTGTTACCACCATTTTACCATCATCAGTACTACATATGAAACAGATGATGTATAAGCTTGTGGGACAGTCAATTCGATGGTTCCATCTGTGTTGTAAACACTGCGACCCCTGGATTCCATCATCATCATCATCACCACCACAAATTAGAATCCCTACAATGAGCCACTTTGCATTAAACCATTGAATGACTTTGTTTACATCTACATCTACTATGCAGGCACTTCAGCATATCAGTGGAGTCCCCCTTTATCAGGAAGAGTTTGAATACTGATAAAGAGCTTCAGCTCTTACACTTAACTAAGTATAAATCTTTAATAATGCTTTAAAGCCAAACGACCACATCCCTGACCACTAATAGTTGGTCACACATTAGAACCCTGCCATTTCAGGCTTTTGGGGATGAAGTGGTCTGTTCATCACCTGCTCATTATATATATCTTCCTTCTTAAACGTCATTAGGGGTCTCTAGCTAGATTCGGGGGCAATTCATGGGACAAAACTGAATGAAGGGAATCAGAAAATAGTAATAACGTTAAACTAAGTTGGACACACGTGGCTCTTCGCACTGTTTACATGGAAGCTAGCTGGCTGGCTAGCTAGATCACTGCACAGCTACGCTACTAAGAATTAGCTAGCTTCACAAAACAAATAAGCAGCTAAAATATTTTTTAGGATTTTGAGAGTATATATACCTCTGGACTGTTTACAAACCTGTTTGGGTACTATTTCTTCATTCACACTTTGAATAACAGCAATTAGACGTAGCTTAAGTTAGCTGCTAGTCGAATTTTCCGGTCCACCTTAAATTCTGCAGCAGTTACATTCTGGCGCCTCAGGTACCAGAATGTAACTGCTGCAGAATTTAAGGTGGACCGGAAAGTTGGACTAAGAAGCTGATGAAAATGGAGCCAGTTTTAGCCAGGCGACTGAAAAGTGTATATTACTGGTTTCGTAAACATTCATACCGATAAAAAACCTAATTATTTACTTCCCTGAACTGTGTGACTCTAGGAAAAAAGCGCTAGCTAACTTTAGCTAGCTAGCTAGCTAGCCCGTACTGCTGGATATGCTAGGCCTTCATCACCGGGATTTCCTTGGGAAGGTAATTGGGGCCCCTAGCCCAGTCCGGCTCGCCCTACCTGGGTGTTAGGCCGGCGGCAGGGCGCTCGTAGGCCCAGCCCGGGCTTTGGCCTGCCGCGGCCAGCGGCTCCACGAAGCCCGGGCTTGGGTAGCTCCGGTCCATCGTCCGCTTTCCCCGGGACAGCGTCTCGAAGCAGACGCTCATGCAAGCGAGCGGCGCGCGCGACAACAAATCACATTTTCCCCCCTCCGCGCGGATCCAGAAAGGCGCTGAGGCTCCCGGCGGGGGAGACTGCTGGTACTGGGCGGCGATCAGAGCCTCCACACCCCCCCTAAAACACCCCCAGATCAGTCACACGGACACGGCTGAGCTTCACTTGGAGCAGGTCCCCATTTCGGCTCGTTTCCTAACATGCACTTCCGACTGAGTTTGGAAGTTGTGGACTTTTTGCTGCTGTTGGTTGTTGTTACCTGCAGTACCTAGTTTTTAGCTCCCTCTCCTGTAGTCAGACATAATGATCACATTAAACAACATGGCAAATAAAACCTAAGGAGTAGTATTTGCTTCCCAGGGAGGATGGGATTAAAGGGCCCATATGCATACGTACATACATGCATACATACAACCATAACACATAATTGTGTGGCTGTATATACACACCCACACACATATATAAATATCTATATGTGTGTACACATACACACACGTGTGTTATATATGTATGCATATGGACCCTTTAATCTTTAAATTACCTTTAAAAGCAATTTACTCATCTTTGGTTTTATTTGGTGACATCTATCTCTGAATACACTCATCATCGAAAAAATTTGTTGCACCCTGAAGGAATTTTGTCTTGGTGGGGACGACCAACGAATCCGTGTGCGAAGGCACCGTGGTCAGCACCAAGATGATTGATTTGTTGTCACACGCCCAGACGGCCTGGTGTCACTCCACCTCCACCCGTACCGCACCATCTGCAGGAACTGTGGATCAAGTTCAAGCTGCATGGGATGGATTATTACAAGACACCATCAGGAACCTCTACAGCTCCATACCGAGACGTCTGGCATGTTGCATTAGCCCGACACCATACTGAGAGACCCTACTTCTTCATGTGTAGTTCATAAAATTCATATAAATCAGTGAAAACTATAGAACTGTACAGTACATACAAATAGTCATAAAACCTAACTAAAAGCAGAGAGCTGTTTTCTAAACCTATACTACATCTTCCAGGTCTATGTGATCATCAAAAACATAAATCATTAAAGAGCCACAGTTTACATGTTTACATTTTATCACCATCATCATCGTCACATTACTCAGTCATGATATTAATGTGGTTTTATATCCAAAAGTAAAATTTTTTAAATATTTTCCATCTTATCAGTCTCTTCGGCTGTTTTTGTTACTGTGCCTTTAAGATGAGGATATGTAAATAAGCCTTGTTCTGATTGGTTGTTCTGACCTGTGCTCTCATTCATAAAGCAGAGTGAGAAGACACTCTCCTTACACCTTCAGGGTGACTAGGCACAGCTGTAGGTTGAAGACGCATATGTACAGTACATAAAGGTGTTGATTCTTTGTGACATCACAACTACAATGAATTTAAAATGAGCCATTTTTGCAGCTTTGAAACTTTAATAAAAGTATACATGTTTTTTCTATAATGTAAACAGTTGAGTCACATTATTATGACCACTGTAGGCTTTTGACAGCGGTGGCGCATAGCTCACGAAGGAGGTGCCATTCTCTGGCCCCACTCATCCATGTGGAAGCTACTCTCAATCTGGGTCCGAACCCATCCTTGCAGATCATGTACACCCATACATGCTGACTGTGTCCCTGGGGCGGATGGGATCTTCCAGTAAGACAATGTGACATGTCCCGCAGCTAGAAATGTCCAACACTGGTTGGGAGAGCATGACCAAGACCTCCAAGTACAACCCTGGCCCACTAATTCCCCGGACTTAAACCCAACTGAGCATCTGTGGGACCACCTCGATGGTAGTCTTCACTCTATGGATGCTCCCCCAACTCACTCTCCAGCAGCTGTAGTCAGCATGGCTACCAACCTGTAACCTACCAGGACCTTATTGAGTCTAGCTGCTGTCTGTACTACACAAAGCAGTTACTCTGGATATACTCTGGGTGGTCATAATAATGTGACTCCACTGTATATGTTTATATCCAATATCGTCAGCCTTATGTGCAAAGTTGGACCACCATGCTGAGCTATTGTCAGAATCATTCGTTAAGTTTAACGCTGATAAAACCGCTCATAGAAAATACAAACCAATTAAGTTAAGTTCATTTATTTCTTAATTACTTACAACAAGCTCCACCCCAGCCATCTAAACAATACAGTGAGCCAGATGTTCACAGCTGCGCATGGAGCAGGTTACCATGCTCTGTATTTAGCTGCACTTCCAACCAGGTTGAGTTTATATACAACATTCAGCATTTATAACACCAGTCAAGTTGGGCATTAAATACAAATATAGGTCAGAAGATGAGTCTTCATTAGAAACTAGACCTATTAACACATTCAATCTGATGTCGTCAGGTCTTTACAATACATACAAGAGTTTATCAAAGACAAAATAAATTAATCTGTTATTTACTTCATAATTAACTGGCTTAAAATAAAGCTCTACCACAGTGACAAACCTGACAGAATTATCAAAACATTAAAAGCCAAGGACACAAAATGGGTCCATAGAGAAGAAACCCTGCCCTATACAACATATCCAGGAGTCAGTAGTAATGACAGTGTGAGTGTGAACCACATTAAGTACAGTGTTACAACAGAAGAAGGTTTAGTTGGGTTGTGTTTGCAGAACTACAGACTGGACAAAATGGAAAGAAATGAAACAAATAAAGAAATATCATCAATTAAATCATATAACAATCAAAAATCAGTAGCCTAGCAGCTGATAAACAAACTAACCTATACGTACTATTTTGGTCAGGAGGTAAATTTGGTTTGTTCAGTAAGTCAGAGTTAGCAGAAGGCCAACGAGGTTGTATTGCTTTTCGTTTAAAAAAAAAAAAAAAATTATAATCCTTCATCAAAACGCTTAGCATAAATACAAAACACACATTTTATAAATTCGGTATATAAAAAAAAAAGTTAGATTCTTAAATTATTGGCAAACTGGCTGCATATAGGTCACTACAAAACATAGCCCCTCCCCCCCACCTCCTCAGCCGCCGCCCCACATAATCATAATATTGGCAATTTGAGTTCTAGTGTAATTAGTGTAAAAGCAGTAAAGACAAACTGTTTAATTAATGACTCTGAAATGATGCATCATAGTTTAAAATTAACCAGACATTGAAGCTTGTGGGTAAAAAAAAAAAATGAAAAAAAAGAAAGAAAGAGCGGACCCACTCCAACCATGTCCATACAAGGCTGACGTTACCGTCGGATGGTGCCTGGTCTGGACCTGTGAAAACATGGAGTCCCTTTTTTAGGAAACAATTACAGCTCAACATCACTGAGATAAACTTCAGTGTAACTTGGATATAAAGAGTTATGGACTATTTTGAATTAATGAATGAATGAATGACCAAAGACATAAAATCAGATTTCTCCACAGTTTAAATGAGATATACCAAAGTCCAAGTGAACTTTGTCATTCAGACTTTACAACAGGAGTGCAAAGCTGCCAGGTAGTGCTCTTTTTGCTTTATATATGTCTGTGTATTGATCTCTCTAGGTATGAGCACTGGGCTGGGGTTGCCAGGTAGTGCACTTTTTGCTTTATATATGTCTGTGTATTGATCTCTCTAGGTATGAGCACTGGGTTGGGGTTGCCAGGTAGTGCTCTTTTTGCTTTATATATGTCTGTGTATTGATCTCTCTAGGTATGAGCACTGGGCTGGGGTTGCCAGGTAGTGCACTTTTTGCTTTATATATGTCTGTGTATTGATCTCTCTAGGTATGAGCACTGGGCTGGGGTTGCCAGGTAGTGCTCTTTTTGCTTTATATATGTCTGTGTATTGATCTCTCTAGGTATGAGCACTGGGCTGGGGTTGCCAGGTAGTGCACTTTTTGCTTTATATATGTCTGTGTATTGATCTCTCTAGGTATGAGCACTGGGCTGGGGTTGCCAGGTAGTGCTCTTTTTGCTTTATATATGTCTGTGTATTGATCTCTATAGGTATGAGCGCTGGGCTGGGGTTGCCAGGTAGTGGACTTTTTGCTTTATATATGTCTGTGTATTGATCTCTAGGTATCAGCACTGGCCCCCCATGGTGAGTTCTAGGCTCTAACCTTCCTGTACTAGCTGGAATATTATCCAACGGAGCACTAAGCACGGTTGTAAGTCGCTCTGGTAGGGTGGGAGGGGAAAGTAACAAATAGGAAATTACACATTATTATATAATGTATAATTATATAGTATACATAATTATACCAGCATAGCATGTTATAAACTTAACACAATATTGAGTATTTTTCAGCAAAAAAAGTTACTGGGGTTCCACAAGGCTCTATCCTTGGGTCACTTTTTTTTTTTTTTTACATTAGGCTGGTTGATTTAGACTGTTTTATAGAACCGTTTAAAATCTGTAGGCAAGTTAGGAACGAATGAATATCAGTTTCTGTCTGGCTAACGTTTACAACCCGTCAGGCTTTCTTTGGTGTAATAAAACGATTACCAACTATAGAAAATAAAGACCCATCAAAGAGCACTGACTTTGATAACATCCATACTAAGAGTTTAGTTCCAAGTTTGGAGCTTTGGAAGCAGATTTTGATGCTGCTAAGATCGAATACCTGATGACAAATTATGTACTGAAGCATGAAGTAGATTCCCCACCCAATTTAACAGGTGTCCAGTGTATTGTAAACATTAGTAACAGCTGTAAGACTTTCCAGTTTAAGTGGTTAACTATATAACACAGGCCAGACACCACTATTGTAGGTAAATTTTCTCATTAGAGTTTAAATCTGTCTATTTGTTGTTTCAGGTCATGTGTAAACAGCCAGCCAGTTCATTCAGAATGACCATTGTTGGTGAAGTTTAGAGTTTCAGACAGAGCCTAAACACACTAGTGTGTATGTACTGCGTCAGTACCCAGGATACGGTGGTG
Organism: Prochilodus magdalenae; assembly: GCA_024036415.1. Lineage (NCBI taxonomy): Eukaryota > Metazoa > Chordata > Actinopteri > Characiformes > Prochilodontidae > Prochilodus > Prochilodus magdalenae. Next base: position 45,343 of record JAMWET010005959.1, on the reverse strand, counting down.
GAGGAGCGTCGTGTGGTCCATTTCGAGCGGTGGCCTGTTCGTAAGAGGGTAGTCCGTATTCGTCCAGCTCATCTGATAAAGGTGGGGTTGGAAGGGGCTGCAGTGAAACCTCCTCCAGTCTTCGGATAATCACAGAGGCGTTACTGCGTCTCGACCGTGTCCTGATGGGCCTGAAAAAAAAAAAAACACCAGACATAATATGTTGTCACATTATTTCAAACTAAGCAACAACAACAACTAACAACACCGTTCCACTGTATGAGGTATGTAAAGCAAAACCCCCACATCACTGCAGGACCAGCAGAAGCAACTCAATGGAGGGGTCACCATAAGATAGCTTTAAGTAGAAGTCAGCATCTGAAGTAAGCAAAACAATGTCTAGATAAGCCATAGGTATTTAACAATGGGTGAGGGGGAGGGTTAAAGATCAACAGTGCCAGCATTTAAGCATGTGTTAAATTGGAATTATGTAATGCTCCGTAGACCTGATTTTATTTTTTACAAATTAAAGCCTATTGTCAAGACTACATCACTTCCTGTTTGTTCTTGTCTGTTTATGGTTATTTTTTTTCTTTTGTTTGCTTTTTCTTTATCTCTTTTTCATATATACTAACAGTATCTGAGCTATATCCCTTTGTAACATTTACTGGAAAATGCTGAATGGCAATAACAAATAAATAAACAAATCAAAAATTAAAATAGAGAACCTGTTATGCTTAGGTTTATACAGTAGCCAGTGGCACAGGGAATGTTACAGGGATAGAAGGGAAGAATCCCATTACAGATCAATAAATCCTGGAAGCCAATATCCCACAGCCAGTGAAGAAGGCAGGGCAATGTATATTAAAACAAGACAATGACTCGAAACGTAGGTCAACGGATCCTTCAACCATGTTAGGGTTGGTGTTGCTGTATAGTTCGTCCATCAGAGGGCACTCTAAAACTTTGCTGCTGGCAACACACTTCGCTTAGAAAATCAGCAAATGGTATTTACAGCTTTATAAAAACACAGATATGAGCATACCGACGTAATGTGATCAACGTGAAGTGAAATTTGACTGAATATCTAAACCTCGTAACCAAACTGAACTACAGTAATTTGATTTCCACTGGTAGTATTTACCCATCAGTCTTACCAAAAGTGAAACCATATCCACATACAAACACTGATGTCATTAAACCAAGCATGCTCATAAATGAGCTAATGATTAAACAAAGTCCTGAAGAGTCCTTACCCGGCTAACTGCTGACTTTTCCCACACCTTTTCTGGCAGGAGTACCAGATGAGGAGACCCATAATGACAATAGCTACCCCACCTGCGATGAGGCCCACCAACAGGGCAGTTACATCGAGTTTAGATGCCCCATTATTGGGACCTGTAAGCAGATTCAAAAACAAATATGATAAAACAGCACTTATAGCGACATACGGATTAAAATGATGGATGCACAAAGATCATGAAGTCTCAGTATCAGCAGGTGTTGGCTTATGAATTAAAACAGCATCACACAGACGTTTATTTAGACACACATTTTATCATCATCATTTATCATCATTGTTTACTGATTTATTGTAAATCATAATGGTTAATCTACTGTGGTAAATTACAAGCTATTATGTCATTAAGAATGGAAGTTAAGACGCTACATCATTGGAGTTAAGACAAGATCTGGAAACCAAAAAAATCTCTGCTTATATACACACGTGTGAGGTATGCAAAGCAAAACCCCCACAGCACTGCAGGACCTGCAGATGGATTCAGCTGGCACAGGAATATCAAAGCGCTGGCCCACTAAATGGAAGGGCCAACGTAAGGTAACCTTAACCATGATCAGAAAAGTCTGCAAAGCAGCATGGGGGTTAAGCGACTATACTTGGGTTTATATGGCAGCCAGTAGCACAAGAAACGTTGAGGGGATTGACAGAAGACAGGATCCTAGTAATGATCAGCATATCCTGGAAGCTGATGTCCTGCAATCAGTGAGGAAGGTAAGGAAGAAAGGCCCACTATGACAGTGGCTGCCGCACCTGCGATGAGTCCTACATTGCTCTGTACTGCTAATCCAGATAGCTCTGGACCCAGTTCTCAGAGTGATAAACTATGTATCTGTATCAGCATAGTCATATGGAAAACGTGAACCTTCCCAGTCAGCGGAAATAAGTTCTAACGTTCCATACGGAGAACAAACCTAACTAGAAAAGTGCACTTCCTGAAGAAAAGTCATTTCTGAGCAGGTCTGGTGTGAAATGCTCCGTTCTGGAGAAACTAGGAGGCAGAAAGAGTAAAAGAGCCTACAGGAGGAAGGAGGGATGAATCAACTACACACTGCGGGTCAGTTTGGCTGTGGATTAGAGTTTGGGGATCTGCCTAGAGTGAGTACATGCAGTTTGGTGGCTGTAGGGTAACGGAAACAACAGGAAACAGTTGGGCCAAAAATGACTGGGACTCTATGGGAGGAACAAGGGATGGATAAACAACACATAGAAGAGTGCTGGTCAGAGTTATTTTCACCTAGACCTTCAGCAAAATACATTCATTGCTCAAAAACACCTAATCAGTTGCAAATGACAGTAGATACATAAAAAGTACCGGACATCGGCATCAGCCTATAACTACCATATCGGTGCAGGTCTAACTGAGAAGGCAGTAGCATCACTTTTCACCATATTTAGCCACAAACTACAGACCGCTGATTTAAACTGTGTGCAATTGTTGCAACCTGAAGGGGAATTCCACCAATGTTTTAAAATTTGTCTTGAATAATTGTTTTTCTGAGTAATTCATAATTTAGTCATCCCATCCATTATTTAATAACGCCTCAGCAACAAGAATCAGCTGCAATATCACCCTGCATTTTATGCAAGAAATGCACTTTACATTACTTGTGTGTGTGTACATATACATACACATGATATTTTACATATGTGTGTGTATATATATATATATATATATATATATATATATATATATATATATATATATATATATATATATATACACACACACACACACACACACACACACACACACACACACACACACACACACACATATATATATATATATATATATATATATATATATATATATATATATATATATATATATATATATATATATATATATAAGAAATGTACACTGTGTTGAAGTGATGCATAAAAGTAAAAAAAAAAAAAAAAAAAAAAATTATATATATATATATATATATATATATATATATATATATATATATATATATATATATATATATTTTTTTTTTTTTTTTTTTACTTTTATGCATCACTTTAACACAGTGGACAGTTTATAATGAATGGACCAACAGAAATGGCCCAAACATCGGGAAAGTCTGGTTCCATTGACTTACATTCAAAGTAAATTATGCTTTGACCTCTCCTCATACACACATGTGCGTGTGTGTACACAGACACACACACACACACACACGTTTTGTCATCATGGTGACTTGAGATGTGAACAGTGTAGGCATTCGAGGCAGTTTGGTGTGAAATGGTGGTTCGTGTTTACAGAAACGTTTAGACTCTTGACTTCTTAACAGTGGTGGTGATGGCTGATGGGAAGCAGTGGATATATTTACTCACCAATAAACACCAGGGAATGCAATAAACGGTGTTTCGAAGGCTTTGAGGGCATGAACTTTAATATACTTTAGGCCAAAAACTTCATCTCAAAACTATCATAAGGCAATGTGTCAAACATCGCATTTGTAAATTTCTGCGAAGGAGCTTTTAGGGATAGACGTCTGGTTCCATTCAGCACCACTGTGAACAGTTTTGACTCCTAGTTTCTCCAGACCGGAGCATTTCACACCTAACCCACTCTGAATGACTCGCATCTTCCTGTAGGTGCACAATGTATGAACTCTAAATGTTAAGAAATGAAGAGTATAAATAAGAAACATGCAGTTTCTTAAGCACTGACTTATTTGGGGGCTGGCTCTGTTCAACTGTGTTACAGGGGAAGGCAAACCACAGTCATGCAAATGAGATCAGGATTTCAGAAGGGCTGCGTGTTACGGAAGTTCAGCGAAAGCAAACATGTGTAGAAGACATTTCTTAAAAACCGTATGTGATAAACGAAACAGGAAGTAAACAGGAACAAATAAACAATATGCAAATCACTAGATTTTAATCAGCTACCAACACAGATGCTCTGTTTAGAGACACAAATGGACCTCCTAGTCTGTAATCAATGAAAGCCTTATCCTGGTAGGCTTTGTGAGATCTGGGAATGATTCAAGTTTCACACTCAGCCGCGCCATAAGCAAGTAAGGGCCTTGCCGCTACACCTGACTGACCCAACAGCCACGACTACAGACATTTACCGCACCATCTGCAGGAACTGTGTGAGGATATTCAAGCTGCATGGGATGGATTATCACAGGACACCATTAGGAACCTCTAGAACTGGATACCATACTGAGAGACAGACTTCTGTATGTGTAGCTCAATAAATATTGATCATATCAGTCTAAATGTATCATCTATTGATCCTGGTCACCTTTATTATTAATACTATAGTATATTAATAATGCGGTATTTTGTTGAAGCTGTACAGATACAGGTTTTGGCAACTATATGGCGAGACTACTGTGGTGTCAGCGTGTTGGTTACTTTGACTTGTGGGACCAGACACGACCTTGTAACAAGAACATCTAGTGACAACAATAAGAAGTTCTGGGCTGAAGGTGGTTTTGTAATTGCAGCAGTTATATGGAACATCAACTGGGTACGTCCCATACGACACCACAAACAGCATGGCAAGCTCCACCACCTCTTATAAGAATATACAGGGGTTGGACAATGAAACTGAAACACCTGTCATTTTAGTGTGGGAGGTCTCATGGCTAAATTGGACCAGCCTGGTGGCCAATCTTCATTAATTGCACATTGCACCAGTAAGAGCAGAGTGTGAAGGTTCAGTTAGCAGGTAAGAGCACAGTTCTGCTCAAAATACTGCAATGCACACAACATTATGGGTGACATACCAGAGTTCAAAAGAGGACAGATTGTTGGTGCACGTCTTGCTGGCGCATCTGTGACCAAGACAGCAAGTCTTTGTGATGCATCAAGAGCCACGGTATCCAGGGTAATGTCAGCATACCACCAAGAAGGACGAACCTCCACCAGCATCACGTAGTGACCTGGCCACTATCCTGCAAGAAGAATGGCTTAAACTCCCTCTGACCACTGTGCAGGACGCAGTATATGTCATTCCCAAGACCAACTGACGCTGTATTGGCCGCAAAAGGAGGCCCTACACCATACTAATAAATGATTGTGGTCTAAAACCAGGTGTTTCAGTTTCATTGTCCAACCCCTGTATATGTACAGCTAAAGCATTTCTGTGTGTCTTTGTGGGGAGTTAATGCTCTGCTTCTGCTTCTCTTATTATAAAGGAGTGAATTAACCGCAGTTCTGCAGTCGAGTCATATCATTATGACCACTTCCTACTTTCAATGGCAGTAGCATGTAGCTCATGAAGGAGGTCACGTATTTGCAAATCCATCCTTACTGATCACGTACACCCATACATGCTGATCGTCTCCCCTGGGGCGGATGGGGTCTTCCAGAAAGGCAATGCCCCATGTCACACAGCTAGAAATGTCCCACCCTGGTTGGAAGAGCACGACCAAGTACGTCCAAGTACCACCCTCATATTCTCCAGACTTGAACCCCAACTGAGCATCTGTGGGACCACCTCGATCATCATGTTCACTCTATGGATCCTCCGCCACACTTCCTCCAGCAGCTGTGGAATGCGCTGCTGTCAGAATTGGCTCCAGATACCTGGGACAACCTACCAGGACCTTACAGAGTCACTCCCAGCCTGTCTAGCTGCTGTCCGTGCTGCACACGGTGGCTACTCTGGATTTTAGCTGGGGGTCATAACAATGTGATTCGACTGGCACATTTAGCTGGCCCACCATATCTTTTCTGACCGTCACGATACGAGTTTTGCCGCCAGACCGATGCATCTTAGGCTAGAGATACAGTTGCTGTTTGGCCAGGTGTTCGTGTTGACAACCGACTGCGCTGTGATTGTAGCTGTGCTACGCGTGTTACTGGAGGCTCCCAGTAGAGGGCAGACCAAAGATCACGGACTGTAAAGAGCTTCCAGACTTACATAATGTTGTTTACATGCTGACTTTATAAAATAACACTGATCTGTCGCCAGCTGTCGAGCATATTTGTCAATGTGCAGTGACAAGAACCCGCCCTACAGACGTGGGTAACTGCGCATCTGATCTCACAGCCTTTCCTTAAAACTTTCCTCTGTTCTGTTGCCGCCGAGTCTCTGCACTGCCCCTACTGGCTTTGTGTGTGTACTGCATACACGCACAGTTAATTTCTGAGGACCTGCACAACTGATGCACCAAATGGACGCAGGACATGCAAAGAACCTCCAGCCTCAATATGAGCTGCAACAATGATAACAGAGCTCTGGCTGGTCAGCCTGAGTTTAACTCATCTGAATGCCATGGAACAGGCTTTAATGAAATATTGTACTCATCGTAGCAATCCGTCTCTTTCAGACTCTGTGTGAAGGGCTGCATTAATATGTGTGTGTTTGATACACTCACTGTTTGGCCGTGTGTTTGCGTAGACAACCGGCTACACTGTGATTGTAACTGTTTACATACCTGACTATGTGCTACGTGTGTTACTGGAAGCTCCCACTAGAGGGCAGACCAAAGATCACTGACCATGAAGAGCCTCCAGACTTGCTTAATGTAGTTTACATGCTGACTTAGTAAAATAACACGGATCTCTCGCCAGCTGTTCTCACGAGCATATTCGTCATTCGTCGGAAGGTTGAAGATGCAGCCCATCTCATCTTCAACCTTCCGAAGTTCACCCACGTCACTCCACTGCTGCGCTCCCTTCATTGGCTTCCTGTCGTTGCCCGCATCAGGTTTAAAACTCTGATGCCTACAAAGCCAAGAATGGACCAGCGCCTCCCTACCTTATGGCAATGGTGAAGAGTCGAGCTGTACCTCGAGCCCTTCGTGCTTCAAGTACAGCTCGTCTCGAACCACCATCCCTGAGGACACATGGAAGACAAGCGGTCCAGACTCTTCTCTGTCCTGGCTCCCAGATGGTGGAATGAACTCCCACTGGGCGTCAGAACAGCGGAGTCTCTCGCGGTCTTCAAACGCAGACTGAAGACCCATCTCTTCGTAAAGCACTTAAGTGAGTGAGCTCTAGCAGACGTGTAAATTGTGTGTGTATCGTGTGGCAATTTTATAACCTTTTTGTATTGCACTTATAATGACCTTTGTCAATGTATACTGTGTTGCACTTATAATGACCTTTCTCTAGGTACCAGCACTGGCCCCCTGTTCGGGCAGTGTCTGAGCTCATGGTGAGTTTTAGGCTCTAAACTTCCTACTAACTGGAATATTATCCAACAGATCACTAAGCACGGTTGTAAGTGGCTCTGGATAAGAGCGTCTGCTAAATGCCTTAAATGTAAATGTAAATTTGTCAATGCGCCGTGGCAAGGACACATCATACAGATGATGGGAGACCTGATCTCCCATAATGTCAGATAATGTTCCTATAACGTTACCCAAGTCAACGTAGTATATCTCTAGCTTCAGTTTGGGCTGCAACCATGATAACGGACATATCCAAGCGGCATGAAAATTAGAACAGCCTCTCATTAAAAGCTGTGCACATGGTCACAGTCCATCAGTTTCAGACTCGGTGTAAAGGACGGCATTAATACGTGTGTGTTTGTTGCCAAAACTTTTTGGGCTTGTTATAAGCAGACTAAGTATGGGTGGGAACGTAAACCGGATTGGTTTAGACATCACATTCTGAGCTAGTTCGATCCCTAATCAGTCTATGTAGCTCTTGGTGAAGGCGGAGCTTATTGCAAAGGCAGTGGTGATGGTGTGCTTATCAACAGTGCCCAATGGCCAACAAGCCTGTTCATAGGTGTGCTGCAGGTTAGCCTGGCTGAAAATCCAGTAAAGTGTGCAGATATGAGTCGCATGTGTGGAAAATATAATAGCTGTTATTTGTAGAGGGAAACAGTCACCTCATTACTCATTACAATGTTCTTAGTTCTTAGAAAAAGGAACAAAAGGTCTGTTGACTCAAAACACGCACTCATATTGGAAGACAAAGGGGCAGGTGCCTCAGGTTTCCTGTTGCTGTATGTGGTAACCAACCAAGCATGCAGTTTAGACTGACCAACTCTGGTATATTTCTATAAAACACTCATAATTCTACATTTTCTGCCAATTTAGGTTCCTTTGTAGGTCCACTTGCATTACAAAAACGATCACTCCCCAACATCAATCAATCCTTCTTTTTTCAGTATTGTGCCTTCAAGACTGATAGAAGCTCACCAGACAAACAACTACCCACCTGTGTCTACAACGTACCTACTAGCATCTAACACCTCCACCAGCACCAATAACAGCTGTGATTGGATTTGGCATGTACTGGACAGGTTTCTGGATGTAGCTACATCAGTGTTCAGACACTCTTGCATCCAAGAATTGGTCAGTTGGGCCAGATTTGGTGGATGCCTTCCCTGTCACAATTCCAAAGAGAATTCCCTGTAGACTGGGATTTCATCCACTGCTGGTAGACCCGTATGATCGTACGCTTCCATACACCTGCAGATTCAGCTACTTCCTTCACACTATGGTCTTTGGCCACGCCCACATGCAGTCCCTCCTTTTAGCCAATCATTAACATCTGCTCTGGAGCCATTTTCCACACATGGAACGAGACATTCCCTGCACTGTAGCACCTCTTCCCAATCTATGGATCCCGTCACTCACACCCCACAGAGATATATAGTTATATCATCCTCGTGCAGCGCCCTCTGCAGGAGCCTGAAGTAACTAGCACCTTAAACACTCAAAGTGACTCATTGTTTGTCCAGTGAGCTTATGTCCACTGTTTTAAAAAGATGGTTCTGTGCAGAACCATGGAAAAACCATTTGCATGTTTTTTCCTCAGCTTGATGGAGAATGTGAGTGAATGTGTTGTATACAGACCTATGCAGAACCTTTTAGACCCCAAAAACGGTTCTTTAATTATTATGATATCTTAACAACAAGCAGAACCAATTCCCAAAAGTGTTCTATATGGAACCGTGTACAATACATTCTCCATCAATCTGAGGGACCATATCAGGGATGCAAATGATGCTGTGAGCGACTTTAAGACTGTTAACGGTCTCAGTTCTAAGTAGTTGCCCTGTACTGTACCCAATTCAAGACGCACACAGTGCTGAAACATTTCTTAGAGCTTCAGGGTGAATCGGAGAGACTACTCAGCTACGTGGGCTAATGTTACCTATATGTTCTAGTAAAGTTTCAGAGAAAACCTTTTAATCTAACGTTCAAATAGTGTTTTTTGGAGGTTTATAGTTTCAGATGATGCTCCTATAGGGTTCAATGTTAACTAAGACATCGTTCAGAGGACGTTATCAGGGCCACAGGAACATTCTCAGCTCAACATTAGGTAAACGTTTCATGGATGTTACTGAGGCCTGAGATGACCATGTTTTCAGAGAACGTTGAGGAGTTATGCAAGAACAATTTGGGAACCAAATAAAACTTTCCCTCTAAAAGCAATGGAACCTAGCACTGCATGTTCTCAGAACGGTTTTAGAACTTGAGTGTTAATGATCTCAGTTCTAAAGAAGCACACAGTGCTGAAACAGTTCTTAGAGCCTGAGTGTGAATGGGGAGGGACCAAACTGCTGTAGTCTGAATCAGTGGACTCGATGGTGGTGCAGTCAGTGGTGCAGATGTGCTTGTTCTCAGGACACCTAAAAATTGAATTCCAGGCAGGCTGTTTTTGCAGCATAGCTTGTAAACATGGATCAGGGTCTGAATGATATTGTAGAACTCAGCTTGGTTTCCATAACTCCTCAAACTTTTTCGTTTTCTTAGTGTAAAGAAACACAGATGTCCCATGATCCCGACCCTTTAACCTGTCTCATCACAATCTGAACCTGACCGGCTCTTTAATGTGAGGGGTCTAAGCTGCATGTACGCTGGCTGTGGAGGCTGTTGTCAGGTATAATGAAACTTGACTTGTTTGTGGCGCTGCTTCTGAACCACAGACTTCAGCGAGGCACCACAGAGACGGTCAGCATGTTTATTCATAAGAAGCGGAGCAGCCGGTTTCTGATATACAGATAAACACCGAGTCTGTTTCTCTAAGCAAAACTGCCGGCTCTCTGAGCCATTCTGCATACAGACAATTAGCTGTCTTAACTATGAACAGTATTACCCAGCGGTCCAACTAGAAGGCGACAAGCCTACGTCAGGCCAGGTTTCACTTGTGGGTGTGTTTGAAGCTGGTCGCGTTGCTACGTGTGGGCGGGAGAGCTTGCCAGTTTGAAAGCCCATATTATTAATGATAAAGGAATTTGTATGGAAACCTAACAACTTGCATTCGTAACTATTGGTCAGTTAGCATGCTGGCTAACCTAACTAGCTCCCCCGGGACACCAACAATATCCACTACTGTCTTCCAAACTTCCAAACAGATGTATATGTACGAACACGCATCATATAAACTGGGGAAAGAAGAAACAGAGGTTATAAGCTTCACCTCCATATGTATCACCACTAGGTAGTGTGGCCACACATGGCCCTATGCACTGGGCAGTCTGGTTTCTGGACTCCCAGTCCCTCGTCCAGCGCAACACTTGGACCGACACCTACTATTCCTGTTTTTGGGACAAACTATTTTAAATGTTCACAATATTATACGCGCTACTGGCTCACGTCCGTGTCAAGACATGCCTTGAATTTCACTGGTTTCCCAGGGTCATGTTTCATTGCTTATCTACTGGCTAACCACAGGCCAGCCCTCTAAATGCTATTCAATAAGTAAGCTTCGGTCACGATAGTAGAACTGAATTAAAATCATAATGTAACCTATATAACTCAAATGATGCTTTACTCTCATAATTGGGTGGATCGGTTGACATTCGTGAGTTGGATGGGAGCCGACTAATTGACTAGCATTTAGCGGGCTGACCTCCGTTTAGCTGGTAGGTGATAGAGGTCACATGATCTTGTTAAACCAACGAAATGCAAGGCATGTCTTTTGACACGGACGTGAGCCAATGGCATATATAATATTTGTCATGTCTAATGTTCCCAAACGTTTTAAATAGCTCATCCCAAAAAGAGGACTAGTAGGCGTCCAGGTCTGGCCTAAAACCAGACATGTGGCCACCCCAACCACCACACTGCTGAGAACTGGAGCTAAATGCTGGCAGGAACCACAGAGGACCTTGGACTCCTGTGTCTACGATTGCCCTGAGGAATCTGTCGGAGCTGAACATTTAAAATGCTTCACTGGATCATAATTAATTAACATAAAGCTGAGACAGCCTCAACTTGATTTATTGGTCAACGCTTGTCGCTAAACCGAAGCTACAAATCGTGTACTCGACTAGGGGACGCCTGGTCGCTTGTGGCTCTGTCGCCTGCTCGTGTGAATGTAGGCTAAGTGATACAGATACTACAAGTGACGTGAACTACAGGACATAAATGAGTCATAAAACCATTATGAGTGCATTGCTGCAACTTACCACTTGTATACTCTTTCCAGAAAGCATCCTGCAGAGAACAAACAGCACACATCAAACGTAACGCAGGGAAACGGCTCATTTTCTAACACCCATGGCTCAGCTGTTTATATTAAACACGACTCCTAACTGAACACGATGGAAAAGTAAAGACTGGTTTTACAGTGTCAGGTTATAAACCACTCACCAGGTAAACAGAGATAGTCCGATCATATAAGTGAATGGCTAATAAGGTGCAAGGAACAGTCGTACACTCACTCATGCTACGGGACTTTGTCAAGAAATGAGGGAACTACTCAACTGTGTCTGGGATACTCTCAAAGACCTCCCGCGCTTCCTCGTAGTTACACACTTCTTCAATGCACTCCCTCTCCAGATTCCCCTGGGTGAACATTTCGAAGTCGAATCGGTTGAACATCAGGTGACGCCCCAAGAACTTACTGGCCTCCTCCTCTTCCACGAACACTGAGCAGAAGGAAACGCATGAGCATTAAACGTACAGCACTGTGTAGAAGTCAGAGGCCACCCTTCGCTTATTTCATTTCCAGTTATTCACATTTCAGGGCTGGGAAAAAAGAAAACAGACGTTTTGCAGACGGCAAGCACACACCACAGCACATATCCCAGCAGTTAATGTGTCTACCTCTCACATTTAGCTTCCGTTCTTACCAGGAGGCTCACCGTTGGCTTCTCAAAAACCACTCCTCCAAAGTTCAGTCTTAGAAGTTGGTTTAGCATTGTATAATACCCCCCAACACAGTCAGTGATGATGAGGCCTGGACTCTGGAGTGGTCAGGGCATTGCTCTGAGGACACCAGAAGCTTTGTTGGATGTGTGAGTCTCCTTTTCTCAGTGGGGAGCTTCTTGAACAGCTACAGCTCCCTCCATAGTGTTGAGGTGTCTTCTCACAGTGGAAGAAGGATGGAGAGGAACACCTGTGGATGTTCTCTGATCTGAAGCAGGAGTGGAGCTTGATGTTCTCCTCTCTCTCAGAGATGAAAGTGCTGTTTGTCTGATGGGGTCAGTGGTGGTGGGTCTTCCAGGTGATTATATTTATGACTTTGTTTGAAAGTTTAAAATTAGTTTCTGTTCCTTTCAGTTTCTCTTTCCTCACTAGCATTTATCTAGCTTATTCAAGCAGTTATCTAGCTGAGGCTGTTTTGACTGAACACACTGTGTGTGTGTGTGTGTGTGTGTGTGTGTGTGTGTGTGTGTGTGTGTGGTATCTCCAAAATAGAAAAAAAACTCTTTCAGTTTATGTAAGTCTATACGACCAGACGTCTTTCCAAACACTTTTGGGACATTTCAGTTGGTCCATTCATCATGAGACTTTTACACAGTGTAAACTGAAGCTGCTGTGCTCAAATGATGCATAAAAGTAAAAATTAGAGATACATGTTTTTCATTGGACAGCAACAATGTATGTATATACGTGTGTGTGTGTGTGTGTGTGTGTGTGTGGGTGTGTGTGTGTGTGTGTGTGTGAGATATACATCATCGCTGTCAAAAGAAAAACAATTATCTCCAAAATGGCAACTTTAGAGGAGAGGCCAAAAACCTCATTAATCTTTAATGTAAGTCAATGGAACCAGACATCTTTCCAAGCAGTTTTGGGTCATTTCTGTTGGTCCCTTCTGCATGACATTTTCACACAGTGTAAACAGCAGCTGCTTTGTTCAAATCATGCATTAAAGTGAAAATCCAAAAAAATTTCGATTCAGTCCATTAACCGCTAAGACCTGGACTGGGAACATCTGCTTTTAACTGCAGAGCACCAGGGAGCTGGAATTCACTACAGCAGACTTAGCCTGACACTGATTTACAACATTTGCTTTTTAGCTACTGTCAACTGTTTTTTTTTTTTAACAGGTCATTTTGATTTGGTTGATTCTTATTTTTTAGCAATTAATGTGTTTTCAGAATTCTTTACAATTCCTGATTTCTGTATTGGTTTGGCTACACTGGAAATGAGTCTCACCCTCAATATATTCTGAGTTTAAATAAAACTGGATTGTTTGATTGGTCGATTAACACAGTGGTGGTGATGGGAACCAGGGGTCATAATGATTAACATAACGACAAACATAGCCTGTTTATGTACTTCAGAAACCACCAGTGAACCTACACATGTCTTCTGAATTGTTATATGCCATGGTTATCTGAAAAAAAACTTTTTATTCTGGGACTACTCTGCCATACAACACCCTACGTGTACCCCTCCTTCATTAATGTATTCCAGTACATTTTAAGCCCAAACCTGACCACAAAACTATCATAGGACAATGTCTCGGACATCAGGCGGTGTATTCATAACCATGGAATCCAATAACCTTATGTGAAAGAGAGAGCCGTTAGAGGAGGACGTCTGGTTCCATTGACCACCATTGTTAACAATTCTGGCAAGGCAAGGTTCTCTAGAATGGAACATTTCACACCGAAGGTCTTAGAATGGCTTTGTTTACTTCTTAACCATTTGATTATGTAGTATATGTTAAGAAATCAGTCAGGTTTCCCTTTAAAGGAAAAGGAAAGTAAAGAAGCTCGAGCTCGCTCAAGTTAGGTTAGCAGGCGAACACATTGATACACGAGTTTCAGTTCCTTTCAGTCCTCCCACAGTTCACAACCAACCACCTCAAAGCTCTAAAATAACATCTTCTACACCTTGGAGCAAAATACAGTCATTTTATTCCCTAAGAGTCCCCGATCTTTCCAGTTCTCCGGGTGCTTCTGACCATATTAGCCGGAATTAGCAGTGAAAGAGTAAGGGACCGTCTATAAAGTGCTGACACGGTTTTGAAAAGCGTATAACGTTCACAGAGATGAAGACTCTGTTTGTGCTTTTAATAAAACCACCTGAAACGTACTAAAATACAGAGAAGATTTAACAATCTTGCACCTTTACGAAGCTGCTATCTTTATAACGCAAATCTTTACTAAACTAAAGGTTATAGTTTGTTTGCAAGGTGCATTTTACTAAATCACAAGTGACTGTTTTACAGTATGTAAGTTGTAGTATGTGGCCAAGTCTTTCCAAAGCATGTCTGCACTTCTTCACACAGCTTTGTGAAGGTCGCAGATTTTTTCCACACCATCTGTGCATTTCACACCGGGCTACTCTCACCAACAGACATGTTATACGTTTGTAAGCAGTTGGGGCACTTAACAGACGGTCCCTAACCCACTTCAGCACTTGCTTTCGGTATTCCGGTTAAAATGATCTGAAGTACCCGGAGAAATGGAAAGATCGAGAACTTTTACCTCATAAAATTGATTGTCGTTTTTTTTAAATAACTGAATGTTATTTCCACAAATTTTAGGAGGTGGTAGGAAGGCTAAAACACAAATATATTCGCCGACTGTACAATATTACTCTAACTTCACCGAGCCGCGAAACTCACCTGCATTTCTGTCTCCGTGCTCTGAGCTCTGAATGTTCCTCGCCCAGGTGGAGTGTCCACAGAAAGTGAGGGTAAACAACACAAGGAGAAGTGAACCCATTTCTCTTTGGCTGTAATGTAGAAAAAGAGGGCAAAACACTCAGAAACATGAGAAAAACCACAGCAGCTTTCGCTCCCACAGCGTTCCCCTCACGCCTCGGTCCCCAGTGAGCTAGCAACAGCTAGCTAATTCACAAAACATAAACAAACTCTCGCTTGTCAGTAAAAATCCCATATCAAGACCGAACTAATTATATTTATCGCCAGGAAGGCTAAAACATCTCAAACATACACCACTAACGACCTGCTAACCCACACAGACGAGTGTTTATGGGCGTTCTCAACGAATCGTCACGTAACGTTAGGCTAACAAACATGGAGCAAATCACGTCAGCCAGGTTAGTCATAAGGAGCCTTCACCCACCTTAGTTAGGGATTGATCCACGGAGTCGAGACTTCCCTGTTAGTTAATTCCTCAGACCACTTTATTCCCAGTCATTGTCCGTCCAGGAAGTGTCTGTTTACTGTATGTAATAGTAAGCGGTATGTGGGGAAGCACCTGTGTGTACCTGCTGAGCGCAGGTGAATCTGCTCACCTGGATGAATAAGCCGCTGCGCTGCGGGGTGGAAACATGAGGAACTGCGCTCTTCTTTCTTTCCTTCGCCCGAGAGCGAAACTCCAGCTCTACAACAGCAGCCAGCCGAACAGCGAGTCAGCCAGTCAACCCACACGGTCACATTCCACAAACTGATACCACCACCAGCAGCTACCTACAGCACAGAGGAGCAGTGGAGCTCTATACAGCCTACAGCTCACTCCCTACAGCACTGGACAGCCTGTCACATTCAGAATTCACAGAGCACATTTAATACTAGTGTCAGATTAAAATGCTTTAAAGACAGTTAACTAAAGGACATGTAGTAAATCAAAATTATAGTTAGAGATAGTAAGTCATAATTATGAAGAAATAAGTCAAAATTGAGATGCTAAGTCACAATTTGTAGATAATTATGAGATGGTAAGTCATAACTGAGATTCTAAGTCATAATTATTAGAAATTCATAATTCTAAAATACTAAGTAAAAATTTTGAGAGGCTAATTCATAACTACGAGAAAGTAAGTCCTAAGTACGAGATGCTAAGTCATAATTATGAGAAGGTCATAATTATGAAATATCAAGTCAAAATGATACCAAGCCATAATTATGAGATAGCAAGTCATAATTATGAAATAGCAAGTCATAAGTATATAGAAGTAAGTCAAAATTCAGATGCTAAGTCACAGTTTGTAGATGCATAATACTGAATACAAGTCATAATTATGAGATAGTCAGTTACAATTAAGTTAAAGTCATAGTTATGAGAGGCTAAATCATAACTACAAGAAAGTAAGTCATAAGTACGAGATGCTAAGGCATATTTATGAGATAGTAGGTCATAATTAAGATGCTAAGTCATAATTATGAGAAAGTTATAATTATGAAATATCAAGTTAAAATGATACCAAGTCATAATTATGAGATAGTAAGTCATAATTATAAAGAAATAAGTAAAAATTGAGATGCTAAGTCACAATTTGTAGATAATTATGAGATGGTAAGTCATAACTGAGATTCTAAGTCATAATTATTAGAAATGTATAATTATAAAACACTAAGTAAAAATTTTGAGAGGCTAATTCATAACTACGAGAAAGTAAGTCATAATTATGAGAAAGTCATAATTATGAAATATCAAGTTAAAATGATACCAAGCCATAATTATGAGATAGCAAGTCATAATTATATAGAAGTCAAAATTCAGATGCTAAGTCACAGTTTGTATATGCATAATACTGAATACAAGTCATAATTATGAGATAGTCAGTTACAGTTAAGATAAAGTCATAGTTATGAGATAGTAAGTCATAACTGAGATTCTAAGTCATAATTATTAGAAATACATAATCATAAAATACAAAATTAAAATTATGAGAGGCTAAATTATGACTACAAGAAAGTAAGTCATAAGTACGAGATGCTAAGTCATATTTATGAGAAATTAAAAAGTCATAATTAAGATGCTATGTCATAATTATGAGATAGTAAGTAAAAATTATGAGATGCTAAGTCACAGTTTGAAGATGCATAAAACTGAATACAAGTCATAATTATGAGATAGTTATAATTATGAAGAAGTAAGTCAAAATTGAGAAGCTAAGTCACAATTTGTAGATAACTATGAGATGGTAAGTCATAACTGAGATTCTAAGTCATAATTATTAGAAATTCATAATTATAAAATACTAAGTAAAAATTATGAGAGGCTAATTCATAACTACGAGAAAGTAAGTCATAAGTATGAGATGCTAAGTCATAATTATGAGAAGGTCATAATTATCAAATATCAAGTTAAAATGATACCAAGTCATAATTATGAGATAGCAAGTCATAATTATATAGCAGTAATCTCACAATATCACAGTTTGTATATGCATAATGCTGAATACAAGTCATAATTATGAGATAGTCGGTTACGATTAAGTTAAAGTCATAGTTATGAGATTCTAAGTCATAATTATGAGAAATTAAACCAAAATTTTGAAAAAGTCAATTATAAGAAAGAAAGTAATAACTATGAGATGCTAAGTCATAATTATGAGATAGGAATTTAAAATTATGAGAAAGAAAGTCATAATTAGGAGATAGAAATGTACAATTATGAGATAGTAAGTCATAATTAGGAGATTGTAAATCATAATTTTGAGAGACTGTATGGCCTTATGTTTCTTTAAGAGGCAAAAACGGTCTTTCATAGTTGTAATCATTGATCAAATAACATTTTAATAAGCCAAAAGTCACACATCAAATTAATACCAAGTACCGAAACTAGACTTCAACTCTCTAATAGAAGCTGGAATCGAGTTCCACAGCTTAGAAGCAGAATAACTGAGTCTCTCCACGGTTCCTGTATTGTACAGAAGGTGAATGCAGACAGCCACTATCTTCAGATCTAAGATCACAAGCCAGAACATAAACAGAGACGTTCTCTGATGTCAGCAGGTTCTAGATTACTTTGAGCTTTATAAGCCAAGTCAAGGTTTATTTACATGCACATGTTGTGTACATTTACACAACAGATGCAGCTTTACGGAGAATCCGGTTTCAAGCCTCCAGTGGTTCCAAACCCTCGAGAGGAACCAAGACTCAAAGGAAGAACCCATCCTCTTCGGCTCCACACCGGATAGCAACACAAGCACAACAGCAATATAAACAGGATAAGCACAGAATAACTGATAACTGTTATGGGAGTAGCAGTGGAAAACAGTCTGGAACGTCAATAGCTGCTGTTAGAAACCTACAGTGACGATCTATTAGTAAGAATGAGAGTGAGATGGTGTTTAGTGTTTTCTGGGGCAGAGGATATACATTGTTATACATATGCTCCAAAAACACGTGTAGGTTCACTGGTGGTTTTGAAAGTAAATAAAATGGCTGTATTTGTGTTGTAGACATGATAACCCGAGGTCCACATACACTACACACATAAAAATGATGATTTCAGGATTCTTTAATAAAGAAAGTGGTTCTATATAGACACTCTGCATGACTCTTCAGGTTAATGTGAAATGTGATGTATACAGTTCTATATAGAACATTTTTGAAAATGGTTCTATTTAGTACCAAAACTAGGTACAGTTACTGATTTTATTTTTATTACTATTTTTTAGATTTTTTAATTATTATACTTTATTCATTCTTTTTAATTATATAATTATTTATTATTTAATTATTTATTATAAATTGCTTATTTAATTATATTTTTTATCATTTGGGCAATAACCCTAAATTTCGACCTTTACTGTTTTGGAGTGATGCAACTCATTCATGCAGAGCTGATCACTGTAATGGTCCTCTTACTGGGGCTTCTAAAAAAACAAACCATCCTGTACAACTCATACAGAACACGGCAGCACGTATCTTAACAGCAACAAAAGAGAGAGTAGACTAAAATAGACTGGAAGCAGAACAACTGCCCATCCTGTGCGGGCTGATGCATAACTACTGCCCATCCTGTGAGGTATGATGCAGAGCTACTGCCCATCCAGTGCCCATTCTTTTGCACGACGACCAAACGGTTCCTCACACTGATGGAGAACATGTTGCATATAGCTCTATATCACAACATACAGGGTTCTGCTATTGTTTTGATGTCAAGCCTGCTTAGCCTCTCCTTTTGGTACTAAATAGAACCATTTTCTAAAAGGTTCCTTATAGAACTGTATACATCACATTTCACATGAATCTGAGGAGTCATGCAGAGTGTCTATATAGAACCAATAATTTTAAGTGTGTAATGTATGTGGACCTCAGGTCATCATGTCTACAACACAAATACAGCCATTTCATTTACCATCAAAACCACCAGTAAACCTACACGTATCTTTGGAGCTCATACATGGAATGATGATGATGGTAAAATAGTATTAAATCTGAATAAAGCAGCTTTTTGGGGGGAATAATTACCTTACAAGGCTAAAAGGCTAAAGCGCTAAAGGGCTAAAGCTTTCTAGATCGTAAAACAGTGTCTCAGACATCAGGCGGCGTAATAACTTTCTGTGACGGAGCTATTTAGGACGTCTGGTTCCCTTCACCACCACTGTGAACCGTATGACTGTGCTTATGTCTTAATGATTAAACCCAGCAGCTTCTTTGTTTGATGTGTCTGTCTCCTTTTCTTAGTGGGGAGCTTCTTAAATAACTACACCTCCTTTCGGACCTCCATAGCGTTGAGGTGTCTTCTCATGGTGGAAGAAGGATGGACAGAAATACCTTTGAATGTGCTGAGCAAGAGTGGAGCTTGATGTTTTCCTGTCCCTTAATGATAAAAGGGCTCGTTGTCTGATGGGGACAGTGGTGGTGGGTCTGCCAGGTATTCCAGGTAGTTGTAGTCCCAGTTTCTCTGTAACTGTGAATCATTTTTAATCACTCCAGTTTTGGAAACTCATTTGTGTGCCTAGTATCGTCAGGCTGTGTGCTTAAATGACCACTAGGTGGTGCTGAAAGTCTTGCAGTTCTGATTTTTGGACTCAACCAACAGGGGGCGATAGAGAGCCACCTTCAAAGTTAAAGGGCCCAAATCCTACATTATTCTTGTCCTTGCATTTTATTTTTTCCCTTGAAATATACTGGTGTACTGTTACCTACAGCACCATCATTCGTTGGTAAAGCTGTTCTGACCATTCAAGAACAGAGCAACAAAGCATTCGGTCTGTAGCTGTAGAATTACTAAGTGCTCTATATGGTCAGTAGAGCTGATATAATGGACAATGTATGGCTCAGCATGACGTAATTATGACGTAGTTGTGCCTAATTAAATATTCAGTAAGTTTATATGTAAATGAGCTCTGTTCTGATTGGCAGCCCTGTACTGTACACATCTTCAGCATGAATGAGTGGACTGTTGGCAGAACAGGTGTGTATAAAGTAGAAGTGGTGTCTCTCCATATGAGATTGGGCGGCCGTGTTTGCTAATGCAACACGCCAGACGTCTCGGTATGGAGCTGTAGAGGTTCCTAATGGTGTCCTGAGATAATCCATCCCATGCAGCTTGAACATCCTCACACAGTTCCTGCAGATGGTGCGGTAGGGGTGGAGGTGGAGGGACACCAGGCCTTCTGGACGTGTGACCACAAACCGTCCATCTTGGTGCTGACCACGGTGCCTCCACACACGGATTCGTTGGGCGTCTCCACCAAGACTAAAGCGGGACTCGTCACTGAAGATGACCCGCTGCCATTCTGAGTCACGCCATGACAGTCTGGTACGACACCACTGCAGTCTTTGGTGACGGTGACGTGGTGTTAAGGACAGTCGTGGTAACGGTCTGTGTGCATGTAGTCCTGCGTGGTGCAGCCGTCTGTCAATGGTGCTGCACTAACAGGATAAGTCATGGAGGCATCACATGCGTGGCTGAGCGTGAAACCTGCAACTAGTTTCATTCCTGTCAGTTGATTCGTTCTGGCTGCAGCTATTGACATCTTGACCACTATCCCATTCAGCCATTCAGATATTTGGATTGAATTTTAAGAAGTTGGTGAACGTTTCCTTTAAAAGCATACGCTTTTATTACGCTGTTGTTGTATTGGGGGCTGGGGTGTGTGGTGGGCCTGATTGTTTTACTCTAAGGGCCCATAAGATCCTGCCACTGCATGGTCCATGGGCTAACCTCCATTCAGCCTTGAATTACAGTGCTGCATTCCAGCAGGACGGCCCAAACCTCTAAATAACGAGCCAGGCTTATTCTTGTTTCAAGCTTCTCCAAAGACGTCTGTCCTCATGACCTGAACTCACTCTCATCATTTTTACTCTGTTGCTTTCCCCCCGACCCCATGTCCTTCCAACTTGACCTTTGCCCTTAGATTTACAGCCTAATTTAATGAGCCGCACATGAGTTAAAACCATTGGAACATCTGAAATGCAACACAGCTACTCATGGGTCTGGCTGCTGTCTTGCTTTAAAGGGGACGTCCACTAATACAATCTGCATAACTGAACTGCTGAGATGCCGGTAAAACTCATTTGGAGTGGCTTTGGTGAAAGCAGGTCCATTCTAGAGATGATGTTTTACAGTGGAGGTGATGGGAACCAGGGGTCAGCTTGTCTACGACACAAACACAGCCATTTTAGTCAGTATCTAAACCACCAGCGAACCTACACGTGTCTTCTGAACTTCCATACACTCATCATCAAAAGAACAGCTGCACCCAGAAGGAGGTGTGGGAGTGCGGAGGTGTTGGGAAGGAAGATAAAGGTGACCAGGATCAATAACTGATGATAAATTTAGACTGATATGATCAATATTTATTGAGCTACACATACAGAAGTCTGTCTCTCAGTATGGCGTCGGGCCGCCGTGTTTGCTAACCCAACATGCCAGACGTCTCGGTATGGAGCTGTAGAGGTTCCTAATGGAGTCCTGTGATAATCCATCCCATGCAGCTTGAACATCCTCACACAGTTCCTGCAGATGGTGCGGTAGGGGTGTAGGTGGAGTAATACCAGGCCGTCTGGATGTGGACATCTTGGCGTTGACCCTGGTGCCTCCACACATGGATTCGTTGGTCGTCTCCACCAAGACTAAAGTGGGACTCGTCCCTGAAGATGACCCAACGCCATTCTGAGACACTCTGTGACAGTCTGGTACGACACCACTGCAGTCTTTGGTGACGGTGACGTGGAGTTAAGGACAGTCGTGGTAACGGTGTGTGTGTGCGTAGTCCTTCATCGTGAAGCAGTATGCCAGTGGTGCTGTGCTAACAGGATGTCCCCCACAGGATGACTCATGGAGAAACCGTCAGCGCCCCTTCTTCCTTTATTCAAGCTGCATTGGATAGATTATCACAGGACACCATTAGGAACCTGGACAACCCCTTCTTCCTTTCCTATATATATATATATATATATATGTCCATTTTGTCCATAGCAGTGGTCTGATATACTAATCATAATAACAAATTGTCAAAAGGAAGAAGGGGTTGTAGAGGTTCCTAATGATGTCCTGTGATAATCTATCCAATGCAGCTTGAATATATATATATATATATATATATATATATATATATATATATATATATATATATATATATATATATATGTGTGTACATATATATATATATATGATCATTTGAATACCACACAAATAAAGTCTCTGGGCAAGACTCCTAACACTACACTGTCGTATCTGTAACACAATAAACCTTGTACACAATATATCCCTCTGGATAAGAGTGTCAGCTAAATGCCATAAATGGAAATTACTTTCTGAAAACGTTTGGAATTTCCCTCTAGGAGCATTATGCATGATGCACACACACACACACGCACACACACTCACATACACACACACATACACACAGAGAAACACACACACGCACACACACACTCACATACACATACACACACACACACACATACACACACATACACACACGCACACACACTCACATACACACACATACATACACACAGAGAAACACACACGCACACACACACTCACATACACATACACACACACACACACACACATACACACACACACACACACACACACACACACACACACACACACATACACACACACACACACACATACACACACACACACACACATACACACACATACACACACGCACACACACTCACATACACACACACACATACACACAGAGAAACACACACACACATACACACAGAGAAACACACACACACACTCACATACACACACACACATACACACAGAGAAACACACACACACACACTCACATACACACGTTGTCACACACTGCCCTGTCCCGTTCATGTTTGTCTTTGGCTTTCTGTCTCTGTCTTGTCATGTCCATGCGCTCTTTATTGTCCTGCTCCATGTGCTTCTGTTTGTTTTGGTCATGTGCTCCTCCTGTCTCCGCCCTCTAGTCAGGTCCCATGTTTCTAGCCCCGCCCCCTCCCAGGTGTCTCTCGTTGGCCCTCGTTGTTTTATACCCCATGTTGTGCCCTTTGTTCTTGTTGGGTGTTCTGTCTCTCTGCTGGTTGTTTGTGTCCATGTCTGTAATTTGCCTCCTAGTCTGTTACTCTTGTTTCTATGTCTGTTGATTTTGCCTGGTTATGGTTTTGTTACCCTGTTTCTTGGTTCTGTTTTATTTTAGTTTTTCTAGTGTCTTTGGTTTTTGTTTTTGTTAGTTTGTCATTAAATGACTTGCGTTTTGTATCCTGCCTCCACGTCCTGTGTGTGTGTGTGTGTGTGTGTGTGTGTGTGTGTGTGTGTGTGTGTGTGTGTGTGTGTGTGTGTGTGTGTGTGTGTGTGTGTGTGTGTGTGTGTGTGTATGCATGCATATAGTCACTGTCCAAAGAAATACAAGTATCTCCAAAATGCTAACTTTACAGGAGATGCCTTATTTAACCTCATTTACCTTTAATGGAAATCAATGGACTCAGACTTTTCCCACACAGTTTTGGGCCATTTCTGTTGGTCCAGTCATCATAAAGTCATCACCCAGTGTAAACAGCAGCTGCTGTGTTGAGATTATACATAAAAGTAAATACACAAAAATAGTGATACATGTTTTCTATGTACAGCAATACAACATGTATGTAACATTAACACTACCTCCTTGTGTATTCACTCATTGCCCATGCTATCAGCTCCACCATATAGGACCACTTTGTAGTTCTACAGTTACAGGCTATAGTCCATTTGGTTCTCTGTATACTTTATCCCCCTTTGACCCTCTTCTTTAATAGTCAGGACCACCACCTTCTCAGTGTCACTGCAGCGCTGAGAATGATCCACCACCCACATAATACCTGCTCTGGGGTGGTCCTGTGGGGGTCCTGACCATTGAAGAACAGGGTAATAAAGTATACAGAGAAACAGATGGACTACAGTCTGGACCTGTACACCTACAGAGAGCTCCTATATGGTCAGTGGAGTTAATAAGATGGACAGTGAGTGTAGATACAAGGAGGTAGCTTTAATGTTAGGGCCGATTGGTGTGCACTGGTTAACCACACGTCATGGCCTCCTGTTTAATACACTGTAGTCTGACTGAGGCCTCGACTCTACAGTGCCTTTGAAAGTGCTCTCCGGTATCTGACCAAGACATTAGCAGCAGATAGTCCTGTAAGTTGTGAGAGAGAGCTGCCATGAATCAGGCTTGTGAGGTGAAGACATCAGACAGTGAAATAGCACTCATGGCATTATAGGGAGCTTTACAGGAGGATGAAACCTGCAGTGGAGCTGATAGAACACGGTTTGTTTCTCAGCTGGTTTGGAGCAATTCTATTGGTCTGTCTATCATGAATATTCATTAAACTGAAAAGAGAACTAGAGAACTTTGTATTTGGGTACAGTGTGCAAAATACCCAGCTTCTAGTTAAGTGGCAGTGTGTTAATTGAGTTTCCCATCATTTATTTCCACCAAACTTTTGGGAAACTTGGCAAATTTGAAGATGTATCCCTGGCATAGTTACAGTTGCTGGACAACGAAGGACAAGCCAAGGACCAGGGTTGGTCCAACCAGCTGGTTAGTTAAGAAAGACAGCTGATCTCTGATTGGTGCATGTCATAATGAGCTTAGGGTTTTAGGGGGTCCAAGAGGTTAATTAGGGGGTTCCAAGCCCCACACATCCCCACTAGAAAACCATGTATGTTATACCTTGCTTGTGTGTGTGTGTGTGTGTGTGTTGTTTGTTTATACGTATATGTGTGTTTATGTGTGTGTACTTGTTTGTTTACTTGTTTGTGTTGTTTGTTTATGCATATGTGTGTGTT